>VZRI01002898.1:269377-294386 GCA_013397515.1 Upupa epops
CCCCGGCTCTCGCTTCTCGCACAGTTTGTTCCAGTCTCAGCGCTCAACTCCGGCGAGGCCGGAGCGGGCACGGAGCTGGATAGAGCGAGAGCCGGGCGGGCTCCGCCGCTGCCCCCGGGGGCTTCTCTCGGCGGGGAAGCTGCACAAGTGCACGGAGCATCCGTTGCCTCCCTCCTTCTCATGCCCCTTCGCGACCGCTCGCCAGCCCGGCGGCCGCGGCTGCGGGAGGATGCGGCTCTTCCTCCTCGCGACAACTTTCTGGGGATTGTGCCTGGCTCCAGGTAAGGGGCTGTGCGCCGCTCCCTCGCGGTGAGCCCGGCAGTGTCCGGCCCCTCGCAGACCCCTCGACGGAGCAGCTGTCGGGCTGTGGGGCCCCGCTGCGGGACGAGCTGCTCGCCGCTCCCCGACGGGGCTCCGGGAGCCGCTGCGGTGCGGGGCCGAACTGAGGATGCGGGAAGCGGCTCCTTTGCATGATAAAGGAGGGAGGTGAAGGATGCTCCACAGTTGTAATTGTGCATGGCAAAATAGTAATTAATTCCTTTGTAATTAATTAACAGCTAAGTAAACCCGTCGGCACAGATAAGAGCCGCATCCTATCTATTAGCTGGATTGCTCTCTGTGGTACGCGGAGAGTTTTTAATCCGCCCGGGGTTGACCGGACGAGGGGTAGTGGCTGCGGTGCCTGTAGCCGTGTCCATACCCGTGTCTGCGCCGGTGCCCGTACCGGTGGCCGCCGCCTGCTGGTTGCAGCGTCCCCAGCTCCGCACCGGGATTCAGAAACAGAGCGGCGGAACAGACTCCTGCTCGCCCTAGGGTGCCCGCGGGAAGGGGCTGCAGCTTCTTATCCAGGTGCTGGGCACACACAAGACTCAGACTCAGTCCAGCGGACTGAAGGCTTGTTTATCGCAGGTTTTGTCAAAGTCGCGTTTCTGCTGAGTGTCTGAAAGCGGCAAAATGTGAAGAGGGAAGGATAAAGCAGTTTTCGGGCACGTGTGCTTGGTTTGGGTTGGTTTTTTTTATACAATTACTAGTATTCTGAGCAAAATACTATCTTACTCCAGGTTTGGGATTGCAAATACAATGCTACCAGTGTGAGGAGTTCCAACTAAATAATGACTGCTCTGCACCAGAGTTCATTGTGAATTGTACAGTGAATGTTCAAGATATGTGCCAGAAAGAAGTGATGGAAAAAAGTTTTGGTAAGAATTTATTAATTATATTTATGTGTTCTAGGTAGAATTTGTTGCCTTTGGCTATGCCCATTTGGAGTCTTAAGCAGCAACAGATAAATCAGACATCCCTGTCTAGAGGGACCAGGTTCAGTGTCTTGCACTTCTGAATGACTTTGCAACTCGATAAAGTTAATCATTTTCCTTTGAAACTGGTGTAGAAACTGGAGGATGCAAGCCAAATGTTGATAAAGCTGTTAATACAGTCTTATGGGTCTCAGATTTAGTTTCCCAGCCCTGGGAAATTAATAACAACAAGTTAGTTTAATCTCATTACAGTTAATTACATGGGCTTTTTCCCCAAGAGATGGAAGAGCATTAAATTAGTAATTCCCTCCTTTCTTTTATTTACTCTAGCAATTCATATACTCTAAAGATTTTCCTTAAGGAAAGGGAAGTGTGGTCATCTTTGCTTTCATCCATAAAAGAATACATCAGGCAGACAGGAGAGAGGGGTACAAATAACGTTTGGGGGAGTTTGGGGGTTGGACAGAGTTTGACAAGTGGATGTATTTGCCATGCTTATTTTCTGAGCCTAAGGGAGCTTTTCCCTTCCTGAAGTTAATACTAAGTTAACATGCTTGAAGTAAATGTGGTTAAAGAAACTCCCTGTGATTCCATGTCTTGCCTCTATTGTCTTACTTGCTATAAAAAGATTTTTAAAACTCAGCCTCACTGAAAGCATTTGAAATTTAGGGACAGCTGTCTCACTTCTCAGACCACGGTGGTGCTCTGGAGCCGTTGAGGTGTGTAGAAGCCTGCAGCTTTACTGGGGTCTGCTTCAGGGCTGGGTGGGGTGGTCACAAAGTGTTTGTGGGAGCTGGAGATCCTACAGCGTCTGGCTCTATCTGCTTCCAGCTCAGGTAGCTGTGACCAACTTCTGCCCCGTGCAGAAAGCTTAAGGAGCAGAGGACAGGCTGTGACTTCAGAGCCCTGGTTTAAGGAAGTTGCTCTCTGGGATTGCACATCTGGATACTAAGGGCAGTGCTTAGAGCACAGTGTACTGATGGAGAGGACTGTGAGACAGTTAATCAGACTGTAGTCTACCCTTTCTCAGGGAGCCCTTCAGCAAGAGCAGGATCCCTCTCTACCCAGCAAGTATGTGCAGCCATCCATCTGTCTTGAGAACGAACACTGGTCCTTTGCATCAGGAAACCACTCATTAGTATAATTTTTCCAAGTGCTTGTCACATCAGTGAGTTCCCCATGTGCTGGCAGTTTCAGATCACTACGTTATGGGTCACAGATTAATACCAGTGGTTGTTACCTGTCAGAAGTAGCTGAGCTGCTGGCAGTTTGTTTCACCCTGGGTAACACCATCCACAGAGACTCTATTCCTGTAAAGTATTTAGAAGCTGTCTGGTGTAGAGACGAAAAAGCTGTGTTTAAAGGCAAATTAATCTCTTTCAAGCTGTATGTTAGTGATTTTATTTCAAGTTTACTAGGAAAAGTGGTGATAGGAGATAATTATGGTCTGAAAAGTACTTTTAAAGTCTGAGTATCTCTAAATGACTATTCGAAGGCTTTGCCAGCTGTACACCACAGCTTCTGTGGTGCTTTTAATAGGTTTGAATGGATGCTGTGACCATCTGAAGGGCTGTAAACATGGTATGTGGCCCTAGATCAAAAAGTCAATTCTCATTTAATCCACAACAGTTGTCTGATGTTGGTTGTTTTGGATGGGTTTTAGTATCTTCATCTTCCCTCGCTCCTTGGTGTTTTCAGTACAACCTCAGATGGTCAGCCTTCCACATACATTTTGTTATCTTCCCTTCAAGTGGGCATTAAAATGTGTTCAGTTCAGTGGGGTGAACCAGCCCCTCACAAATTGAAGCACAAGCCCTGTGGGTCAGTGCGTTTGCAGTGTAGATAGACACTCCCCTGTGGGTGTGTTGGGAAGCAGCTGCTGATGGGCTGCCTGACAGGCTGGGACACCTTAGAGCAGCAGGCAAGGCTGCAGCCTGTCCTGAGCGGCTGGGGCACATTCAGAATGCAAACTGGAACTGGGTTAATAGATTTCATATGGAAATTGATTGCATGAGCTGTCCTTATTCATATGAAGAAAATTTGTTGTAATGTAGCAATAAGCTCTGAAAAGTAACTTCCGTGTGGGTTTTGTGTTTGGGCTTTGTTTTTTCCTGTGAAATTCCATATTGTCTCAGAACACATCCTTGGGTTTTCCCGTTAGGAGGTAACTAGCATGCTGTTGGCATGACAGGTACCACTGTTCTGTCTTATTTAATTTACTTGTATAAATGCAGTTCTTACTCACTTTAAGCTTAGAGATTGTAAATTTTAACTAGTGAATTAATTAAAATTTTTAACCTAACTCCTTCAAATTGAGTGCAATTTAAATGGCAAGCTTAGATTCTCTGTTATCCTCAGTCAATTCTAGAGAGGATTGGTTGTAAAACAGAGATGATTCAGTTCATCATCCTTTACTGTTTTTATCCTAATTGACATTTAAATGTGTAATATAAATCCCTTATTTTTCCAAGTTCTTTGCAATAATTATATCTACCAGTATATTTCATAGCTTTGGGATGTTGCTTATCACTGAAAGCTGAAATGTTTCAAATATTGATTTTAATTTGTAATAGACTTAAGTTTGATTTTTTTTAAACCCAGAGTATGAAGGATGTGAATTTGCATTTATTTGACAGCATAATCTCATAATTACAGTTTTTCCTCTTGACTAGATACAGTCAAAGGGGTATAATTTAATTTTTGTAGACTAATCCATTTTTGCCCTTAATAAAACGTAGCTGTGTCAGTGAGCAAAATGTTACAAGTTCTCCTAACCCTTATTTAAAAGTTAAATGCAATATTTTGAGATTAAGTCCCTGGTCTGAATCACTAACCTGTTGTTGTAGTACACATTACATATCCTTTGCTGTACATGTTAACCTGTGGGCTTGCCCCACTCTCAAAGGGAATTGGGACTTCCTTTCTGTGGGTGCCCACATGCAGTCCCCAGCATGTATCCAGTGACTTTTCTTTTGTATTTATTGGTGTTCATTGAGTTGTGTGGTGACAGGTCTGTGATTCATCTTCATTTCTATTTGACAGTTCAGGAGAACCACTGCTCAGTGCAGGTTTTTTTCCTTTGTGTTGTAGATAGCTCCTTAAACCTAATCTTAGCTAAACAAACAGCTCTTCTTCAGATGCTATAAAACTAGGTAGGGTTAGTGCTTCGCATGTTTCTTAAGTAGTTCTTCCCAACTTCCTGTGACCGTAGCAGCATAGACTTAGGCATGTTCCTAACTTAAGAAGTGGCTGTTAAAGTGACCACCTCTGATGGGAGTAGCCAAGAATGAGGGTGTTAGTAACTAATACTTCAAACATGTTATCCCAGCTGTTTGTAGAATTGGGTGCAAAAGTTTCTGTTTCATGACTGAAAGTGTATGGAGTAGTTTGTCAGCACCTATCTGATCAAGTGATTATGTGGAGCTAGTATGATTCTGCCTCCCCTACAAACATGGTCTTTGCTGTGCCAGTTTCAGTTCCACTTTGGGGATCTGTCAGTACACAGAAGTGGAGACTTCATCGAGTAAATGACAGAATATTTTTCTCACTTTAAGCAGAGCTGTATGTAAAAAAAAAAAACAACTTGCTAGAACAAGTTTTCTGCAGTTCTGTTACCATTCTGCTCCAGTGGGGGATATGGAAGGACATCTTGCCTCTGATACAAAGTTTTACAAACTAAATTTGTTAATATAATCTTAAAAAAAGAGAGAAGTGAAAAATCAGTCCTTTCTTCCTTAGAGAGGGGAATGGTGAGAATGGCAAGTGGCACTTAAGACTACACCCAGTAATTTTTGTCCCACAGGCATAATATAAAAGCTATGTTTCTAGTGCATTCTTCAACTGGATAAGCAGATGTTTTCTAAACTCTATCTGAAGTGTTTGACCAAAGATCAAAGTTCTTGTTTCTAATAATTCCACTGGAAAATCCTTTGTGGGAATAGTGATGGCAGAGTCCTCACTACTCACTTGCCCCTCTTTCCCTGTCTGTGAATGCCTAACTTTGATATGTCAGGGCTCCTTTGGTTTTCAGATATGTGTAAGAACAAAGAAATCTCACAGCTTATTGGGATCGGATGAAACATCCCAATGATGTGTAGATGTGTACAGAAAGTTTATGTGCTTTTATACTTGCAGCAAGGCAAACATACTGATAATGAAGTTTGCCTTTTACTGAAGGCAAGAGCTGTCTGAGGTTAAAGACTGATCTCAGACCTACTTAAGGCAAAATGTAACTTGCAGTGTGAGTCTTCCAGAAAGGAATAAAGCATGAAGAATGAGGCAGTCAGTCCAGACACATAGGCAGTCTGAATTTCTCAGAACTCTGTAGGTAAACCTGCACATGTATATGTTTAGAACTATTTACCTTGAGTTCTGATGTAGTTGTGAATGTACTTCAACCAACTCTGCAGATGAAAATAGAAAGCTCCACAGTAGCAAAACTGGCATTTAGAAATGCCTGTCTCTATAAAATTAAGGTTGTTAATTCATTTTCCTTTATTGTGAATGGGGAAACGACCTCATTATTTCTATTTAGCTGCAATATAAAATTTCTCCTATTTGTGTGGTTCACAATGGTTCTTTTAATGTGTTTACGAAGTATATAATCGTGTAGTGTAATTTAAGTAATTACTATAATTGTCTGCTTAAAAGTGGTGCATGGGAGCATCATGAGCAGCAGCAGCAGCTCGCTGTCGAATCACAGTTTTGTTTATGTAGTTACTTATTTAGCTCTTCCAATCATTTTTTTATCAGGTGGACTGTGTCAGAGTTGTGTGAGAAGCTGGTCTATGGTCAATGCATTATCTGTGGCTACTACGTGTTTGGGGTTTTCTTTACCTGAGTGTGTTGCTGCTATGATGGAGTTACTTCATGTAAGGCTGTTAAAGATTACATGAGCACATACTTTGTTCGGTTTTCATAGATAGCATCCATTAGTACGGATACTAATTGCATACTTGTATGAAGGGGAAATTATACTCTGGTGTACAATAATATTGACAAGATTATTAAAACAGCAAACAAAGTTTAATGTCTTCAGAACCACTGAGGGTATTAAAGTTTTATAGGTAATAGCTGCATCCCCACTATTCACTTAGAAACAACAAGAAATACTCACTGAGTGAGGGGATTCTTGACTGACTGACTGACTGACCACTGACTCACTGGTGGGGGATTCTTGGTTTCATTTTCTTTACACTGTCTCTTGGTCAAAGCATATCAACATTACTCAAAAAAACTTTTTAGCTTTAATCAAAGGTAAAGCATAACATAGTAAGTTTTTTGATACAAAAGGGCACGTGACAGTTGTTACTTATAACTTCGTACCTACTTGATGAAATGAAGATGTGGAAAGGGGCAGGTCAGATGTGATGCTGAACACAAGACTTGCAGTATGTGTTTTCAGTTCCTACTATATCAATATCAGAAGGAACTTCTTCCCAGTGAGGGTAACGGAGCATTGGAACAGGCTGCCCAGGGGGGTTGTGGAGTCTCCTTCTCTAAAGATGTTCAAGACCCACCTGGGTATGTTCCTGTGCAGCTTGGTCTTGGTGATCCTGCTGTGGCAGGGAGATTGGACTAGATGATCTTTCAAGGTCCCTTCCAATTCCTTATGATTCTAGGACTTTATCATCCACAAACACTTCTTCAGATACCAAACCTGGGGTTTTGCTAGTAAATTCTTCCCAATCTTTGGGATTGCTCAAAACACTTCCAGCCATAAGAACAGACCTAAGTGTGTTGGCTAAGTGGAAGTCCCAGACCACACATGGTACATCGTTGTCCATGCACATCTTTAAGTAAGTCCAGAAAAGCAACAGAGGAGTTAAAGATCAGGCAGTTTGTGACTTGAAAGTCACAAGGAAGATCTAAGTGCAGAAGTGATGAAGGGCTATATTATTTTAAGGAAGTTGCAGTATCTGGTCCAGTGAATTTCATTTCTCACAAGATATGGCCAATAGCTTTTTATGTTTTATTTCTCAGGTGTGCAAATGAAATCTGTGATGATACAGTGCCCACAGCCTAGTGCATGTTAGACCTTCTTTGAGAGTTTCCTACTGCATTTCACACACAAATGAGTTTCTTTCCAAAACCTTCCCCTGGCCTGATGCTATCACCTGTCTTAGCTCTCAGCGACCTTATCAGAACACTGGCAAGCATGTTTTAATTAATCCAGACTGTTTTCATTTCCAGGTTTCCTTTGTAATGGGGTATTTCTTTAGGAGCTTGATATCACTGTTGTGCCAAATTGCCAATGAGTCTTTGAATGTGGAAAAAGTAATACAAAACCCAGGCAAAGCTGGCTCTGAAATGGAAGAGGCTGTAAAACTCTTAAGTGTGAAAATAGATAAAGATACAAAACCTGAATGGATTTCCAAGGCAGTGACCTCTGTGAGACTGGCAAGGACATTAATTGCTGGGGTGCAACAAGACTATTCATGTGTAAGGTTATTTATGAGACTGACATGGTTTAGTCCCAGCCAGAAACTGAGCCACATGCAACCTCTCACTCATTCCCCACTGCACTTGCTGGGACACAGGAGACAAGTGGAAAAGTGAGAAAACTAGGGTTGGAATAAAAACAGTATAATAGATCAAGCAAAAGCTGTGCACACAAGTCAAGTGAAGCAAGGGATTCATTCACCACTTCCCATCCATCAGCAGGTGTTTAGCCACCTCCCAGATAGCAGGGCTCCATGACATGCCATGGCATGTAACAGTGACTTAGGAAGACATGCTATAACTCTGAACCTTCCCTCCCATCGTGAGCATGATGCCACATGGCTGGGATAGTTCTTTGGTCAGTAAGGGTCAGCTGTCCCAGCTCTGTTCCCTCCTAACCTTGTGCACTCCCTACCTGCTCACTGCTTGGCGTGTCATGAGCAAAAAAACCCAAAAGGCTGAGCTCTGTAAGCCCTGCTTAAACCAGCCTTGTGTTACCAACACCCTTTCTAGCACAAATCTCAAATGCAGCCCTGTACCAGCTGCTGCAAAGGAGGTTAAATCAACCCCAGCCAAACCCTGCACAGGGACTTGTTAAAAGGAACAGCATTTTAACATTTGTGAAGATATAGGGACTGTGGCTTCCCAGTTTGTTCCAGCAGATAAGGTTTGTTGAGGAAGAACCCTCATGCAGCATTTTGAAAATTGAGTCTAGGCTCACTTCTCTGGAGAGAAGATCAATTATATTTAGATCTTGATATCCCAGGCTGTTTAGCTTTTGATACCTTTGTACTGGAAGGGCATGGATGATGGAAGGCTGGGAGCCAGCATTGCTTAAAAGACTGTATGCCTTTAGTCCTTGACTGTAAGTCCCCATTAGCAAGCAGGGAAATGAATAAGGACAGAAAACAAAAATAATTAGATATGCAGGTGACAGGTGAGCTTTGACTTCTGGTTTGTAGCCTCCTGTGGCTTAAAAAAAAATTTGATAATAGCACCATTAGCCACTGTACTTAACTTCCTCAGCCCATGCATTTTTAAGCAGTTTAATGCCTCACTTGTGCTGTGTGATGCTGCAAGCGGTGACAAAGGCTACTCTGTGCTGTTATTTATGTTATTAACAAACAGTGCAGTTCTTGAGTCACATTTCCACTACCAGAATTAGATAGCCTGACCTACAAAGACATGCCATGGTAATCCAAACCCTCATTCTCAGTTGGTCAGCAACTGCCCAGTTTCCTGCTGAGATGATGTAATTTCTGCAAGATGTCTTGTCAGTTAGGGTCAGAAGGTCAGGGAAGAGGCCAGACTTGCACTGTCAGAAGCCTCCTAGTAGCTTCTGGGAAAAAAGTCCAACTTTTAAAGAGTGCCAAATCTATGGAGGAGTTGTAATGATTTTGTGTTTTCCTGGAACAAATCTTGTTGAAAATACACTAAGTCAAACAGGTAGGGTTTGGTGGGGGAGTATCTCATTTTTGTGTTAAAGAGCCTGATGGCATGACTGGGCTTTTCTCTTGTCTACTGAGTGCATCGAAAGGAGGGGTCAGGGTGAAATACCGGCAGTGCTAAAAGGCAGGACTAAACACCTGGAACAGTGTGGTGTAACTTTGTAATAGATTTCTATTTACTTAATTTCAGTGCCTCTGGGTTATTTTTTTCATATGGAAAGCAGTGATGGTGGTCGCTCAGAGTCTCTAATTAGTTGTTTATGTGAAAAGTACTATATTTCATGATAAAATTTCTGGCAAGGTGTAAATTCTTTAAACTGCTTGTGAGCTGAGAGAAAGTTGAGAAGTCAAAGATGGGAAGAGTTGGTGTAAAGTGAAGCTCAGAAGACATAGCTGGATGTGGCTATACTTCACATCGCCTTAACCTGGTTTTATATAATGATGCATTTCCAATCTTGCATTGAAGGATTTGTCTTAGGGAACCTTAATTCATATTTTCAGTACCTACAAAATGTGTCTGACTAAAACAAAGATTGTGTGGGGAAGCACAGTGCCAGAGAATGATTATGTTTCAACAATCAGTCACCTCTTAAGATATTTAGGCCCTTATTAGATACAATATTTATAATCTCCTTCCCTGAAAAACAGAGGGAATCCCATTAGGACCATTTGCAGCCTGTCGCTGAGTGAGGTATGTGAACAGGTGCTGGCGAGGGAATACACAATAATTACAGCAAAACCACCGAAGCCATGAAAAGATGGGCATAAAACCTAATGCGGAAACTAAAAACCATAATTTAGAAACCTCTTTGTGCATCGTCTGAACCCAGTTTTGAACATTAGTGAAATTGCAGAATCCAGAAATAGTCACATGTGTATTTTGTGTTCCTCAGAAAGGGCTGTTAAGTGTTTACGTGTTGCTCTTGCACCGGTGTATGTTCTCACTTTAAATTTCAGCAGACATCATAGAAGAGATTTTATAACGCCTGTTGGGTACTGAATTTCACTCAAGTGGAGGGTAAGGAAATGACAGTTTAGGATATGAAATAAAAGATGAAAGATACAATTGAAATGGGAAGCATGGATAGCAGACAAGACATCAAGGCTGAGCATAAGAATTAAAACTTGCCGCTTCACCAAGGCCAGAAAGTTTCCATAAAATAAGATAATTTGACCTATTCAAGATATTCCCTCTCCCCCCCATTTTTAATATCAGTGCGTAAACACAGTCCTCAAGCTTATCTTTACATCCAAATTAAATCATACAGCTCGTGAAAGCAGTATATCCTGGCTATGGCCAAGACAACCTTTGTGAGCTTGTTGTGGGTAGTGTGTGCCACAGTATGAATTGTCCACTGTTAGCCAGCTCTCTGTCTTTTGCTCGAGGTGGTGGGCAATATTAAGCACCAAACCTAACTGTTAAGTAGAGAAAGTCTGCAAAAGTTGTAACAGCCCTCGGAATTTGCCTTGATCTGCCTGCTACACCTCCTGAGTAGTTACCTTGAGAATCAGAACTTTTCTACATGCCTGGAGCCATGGCTCTGTGTTTACCTGAAACTCGTGGGCCACTCTTGAAAAGGCGGTGTTTTGACGGCTCAAGGACACCTCATTCCTGGGCCCCAGTTGGGCACAGACTGCTTTCTAATGCTCCAGAAGATTTGCTGCAGCAGGTACACTAGAGTTTGTGCAGATTCTGCTGAAGCAGACAGCAGTCACCATACAGCCAAGAGTTTTGCAGCTGTGAGGCTACAAACTGTTCCAGGGTGAAGCAGAGGGCTGTGATGTCCTGCTAAGGTGTGAGCCATCACAGAAAACAGTTTCAGAGCAGCTGGGTCACAGAGTGTGAAGACGACTGGGTTTTATTAGCAGCTAGGTCACTGGTTTCTGAGGAAGTAGACTGGTTGCCTGTTTTGGCTTCAGAGACTGTATTTTGCTGAAGGACAGTTATAAGATTACAGGTACAAGCAGAAGGTACATTCTGCTTGGATTATGGTTGGCTCTTAAGTTGAAGTGCCATGCTTACGCTTGCTCTTTTTTGTCTGGTGCCTTCTGCACACACAGTGTAAGAAGTAGGTGTGATGTCACTTTTCTGTTCTGTTACTGGTTGTCCTAGTAATTTTTAAAGCTGTTACTCAAAAGAACATGTACTGGGTTTGTCAGATGGGGTAGGTAGAAGAACTCTCACTTTTGTATTTGAATAAGCTGTAGCATGAGTTGTTTTTTGTTTTCAGGGCTGGTTGCATCTACTTGTGGCCAAAGCACTACCATGGTGCGGATGCACAGAAGCACACTGCAGCTAAGTGTGGGGTTTGGACTTGGCAGGTGTGGGGAAGAGTGTGGCTCTAGGTGAGAAATAGTACAGATAGGAACTGTAGAGAAGCTTTGAGCTTAACAACATAGCTTCACTGCATGGTATAAGGCAGAAATCCTGTAGAAACCGTTTTGGGGGCCTTGATACTATCTGAATCTGCGATCATGTGTAGGATAGAGGGAGGGCAAGTTGATGGGCAAGTTGCTCAGTCTAGGAGTAAATTTTCAATGTTTGATTTAAGCTAAAAGTCAGTTGGCTGCAGGGTATTTTTAGTTGATTTGAGGGTTTTTTTTGTTTATAAAGTAGTTGTTAGTAGTTATATGTGGAAAGAGAGGGTGAGGAATACTGCTGCAATATCCCACAGATATCGTAGTCTTGAATACTCTCTTTTTAAAAGTGATTGTCCTTGAACTACATCCTCAGGACCTTAAAGCCAAAAGGAAGAACAATCAAACAATCAGTAGTAGGTACTTAACAGTAAAACATCATTATAGCACCTACACATGAGCCACACTGCTGTTGATAGAGAGGCTGCTGAATCCATGAAAAAGGATTAATTGATTTCATATTCATCAGTCAAGAGGTTGGGCAGTGAATATGTTCATTATATATTAGTAAATGTTCTAATTGAGTACTGGTGTAAACTCTTGAGGTAGCTAGCTGGGCAGAGCCCCATCCCAGTAAAAGCAGAGTGGAAAACGGGAGGCTAGCCAGCAACTTGGAACGATCTGTGGTAAAGAAAAGCTTCCAGAAAGGTTTGCAATTATATTTCTGGGTAATGCATTAATGAACGTATCGAGCTGATTGCTCTAGCAGGAGCATCTGGTAATTAAACGTTACGTCTGTGGTGTAAGTCTTACGAGGCAGATAACCCTTTGGAAGAACTGTCTGCAGTTCAGCCTGTTGGTGGCAAATGATTCAGGAAGATCTCCAAAGTAATTTCAGAACAAGTTCTGAAACTGATTTGTTTCCTACCACAATTAAACTGGAATCAGAATACAACAGGGAGAAGGTTTAAGAGTATTTTTCCCTGCCTTTCTTTAATTCGTACTATTTAAAGTACCATTGCCTCTTCACATGCATGGTTAAAAAAAAAGTGAAGTCACGGCTGAAGAGTGTTAAAAATGTCACTCCCGTAGTGCTGGCATTCTTTTTTCCATCAGTCTTCTGTGCCTGTTTTTATTATAACTTGCTAGAAGAATACTGCAGAATTAGAGAAAAGCACAGCCTTTCCATGCTGATCCAAGCTAGTTGATATCTGATGCTTCATAAAAAGCAGTCAGCGTACGATAGCAGCTGATTTATGAGTTCATGAGAATCTATCAGTATTTAAAGGAAGAAACCCTTGGATGTGAAGGGCATGACTTCAGCCAAGTAGTTACAGAAAACCTGATAGGAGTGCTGACTTTTTGTGTTATGTAAATAATCTTGTTACAATTCAGATTACTAGAGCTGGGACTGGGAATAAACAATCATCAGACAGTGGAATTTGCTACTGTAAGACATATTTACAGAGAAGCCACATGAGGAGCTTTACAATGGGTTTTTACTAGCAGTTAGATTATTGTCTGTATTTAGGCATGAACAGGGCCCATCTGTGCGTGAAACTCGGAGCTGTAAAAGTTTGGTGTGCAGGAATGCCGTGTTTTGACTTCAAAATGTGCTCATGTTTATTCTGTGGAATTTATCCTGGAGAACCGAGATGGAGAACTGTGTGTCCTGGAGAACGTATTAAGGTGCAGGATTTTAGGGATGTAATTCTCTCCTTGTACTGGACACTAATGAGGCCACATTTCGAGTACTGGGGGCGGTTCTGGGCCCCTCACTTCAAGAAAGACATTGAGGTTCTTGAGCGGAACCAGGGGAGCAATGAGGCTGGTGAAGGAACTGGAAGGAAAGTCTTAAGAGGAGATGCTGAGGGAGCTGGAGCTGTTTAGCCCAGAGAAGAGGAGACATGGGGGACCTTATCATGCTCTATAACTACCTGAAGGGAAGTTGTAGACAGGTGGGGGTGGGCTTTTCTTTCAGGCAACTAGTGATAGGATGAAAGGGCAGGGCTTGAAGCTGCACCAGGGGAGGTTTAGTTTGAATGTTAGGAAGCACTGCCTCATGAAAAGGGTGGTTAGACCTTGGAATGGACTGCCCAGGGAGGTGGTGGAGTCGCCATCCCTGGAGATGTTTAAGGACAGACTGGATGTGGCCCTTAGTGCCATGGTCTATGTGATTGTGGCAATGTTAGGTCATAGGCTGGGCTTGATGATCTTAGAGGTCTTTTCCAGCCTCAATAATTATGTGATTCTGTGGTTTAGATTCTTTTCCAGGAGAGGGCTCCTAGCATTGCCCAGTGCCCGTGCCTCAGAGGGCAGTATCTAATCGTTCACTCAGCAGTCCATGGGAAAAGTGCAGACTATATACTTCATCAGGGACCTAAATTAATAAATCACTTACTAGTTCAGGCTGTTAACAGGGTATTCCACAAATCCTGTGGAAAGGAAATGGCAGGAAGAGAGTCATCTATAAAACTGTGGGGATAGGACATCCGGCACTGTCACGCATCTTTTTAAAGGCTTAGCCTTTGAGGGGAAAGGAAAGATTCACTGCTGTTCATATGGAAGATTGAGGAGTGGCTAAGTTGGACAGATTTCTGTAGCTGTAGGGAAGGGTGATGTGAGGAGGAAATGTGGGCTTAGCGATGGGAGAGTAGTTCCACTGAGTACAGGATTACCTTCTCAAGAGGGAAAGGAGAATGTTAATTGTAGCCACTGGAGGGGTCATGTCTGCCTCAGCTCTTGGAAGACATGGACAGAGGAGGAAGGGACATGGACAAAGCACCAGGTCTTTGTGAGAAACATCTGCTGAGATGTCAGCAGTGTAAATTGATGAGTGGCAGCACAGTCAGGACTCTTTGACAGCAGTGGTTTGTCAACAGAGACAGAGCTCCCTTCTTTTTGCAAACTATAGTAATAAAAATTGTGCCTCTTGATCTGTGTGCCTTTGCTATTACAGCTATTACAAACAGCCTGTAGCTCCTCTTCTGCCTTGAGAAAAGGCTTTACCTGCTGTGTTGATTGATTGAAGCTCATTGGAAACAGAGGAAGATTTAACACTGACTTGAGGGCTTCTCTTCATAAGTTTAACTAGATAGATTGCCATAAAACATGCTCCAGAGCTCAGGTTTGCAGAGGGAGAACACAAAAACAGGGAAACCCCTGCATTGTTGGGATGGCAGCAGTGCTGTGACAGTATAAAAGAATTGCTTTAATTAAAAGTCTCTGAAGACAGGAAATCCTTCTTTTTGAGCATAACCCAAGCTAACAGCATTTGGCTGCTACACACAGCACCCTGCAGCACAGAGGTGTCTGCTGGATTGTGTAGGTGCTGTGATGCTGAGATCCAAAGTATCTGTGGGTTCTCTAAGTTCAGTACCTACAGGTTACATTCCTGCTTCACTCCCAAGTCCTCTTGGTTTCTATATTTAAAAGTATTCTCGGAGCATGCTGCAGGATGCAGAGGCACCACTCTCCAAGAGAAGCCCTTCAGAAGAAGAAAAAGTTTTTGAGAATCCTGTATTGAAAAGGAATAGTTATTTTATTATCCTTAGTAATATTTACCTCTTTTTATAACCACAAGGCAATATGAGCAAACCTCCATTAGCTATTTATGTGTAAGGTATACGTTTTTCCAGGCAGTTTCTGCAGTTATCACTTGCAAGAAAATTTTGGAGTAATGAAAGGTAGAACTACCACAACCAGGAGAAAAATTCAGCTGTGTCTGTTACAGCCTTTATAAACTATTTACCAATAAGAGTCATGTGCATCAGAATATACTTCTTTTTGTTTAGGTAAAAACAAGTTGAGAAATAGTAAGTTTAATTAGGTTGTTAATGAAAATGAATTAATTCAAATTACATTAAAAAGGGAGGACTTTCAACTCAGAAAAGCCATTTCTGTACAGAGAGCTATTTTTGTTGTTGAGGGTGTTTAAGCTTCAAAGACAGCAAGGACTGAGATTACCTGCAGAAGTACTTCTAGTGTTTCTTTTAGAGAAATAAAAAGAGGAGGGGATTGAAAATTTTGCTGATAGCCATCCTCCTTTTCCTCTTTGTTACTCATCTGTATGGCAAAGGAAAAGAAAATGCTCAAAAGACAAATTAACAGCATAGAAAACTGTAATTGCTTAGACACCTCAAACAACTCAGACATCCAGCAACAGGAGAGGAAAAACAAGTCATTTTTAAACCAACAGCATTTCAGTTCTAACCATTCAAACAGCTTATTCAGGAGATGAAAAATGCTGGTTATAAAATGCTCCATTTGTTAAACATTATGTAAATCAAGTTTGTAATATTTTTCGTTCCAACTAGAGTCAAAGAAAAGAAAAACCTGAACCAGGGTTGCCGTTGCTGCTCCTGACAGAGCTGTGAGCCCTGTCACAGCTGAGGGGTCTTTGGATATGGAAACTGGTTTTCCAACAATCAAGCATGAACTGTGTTCTAAAGCAAAACCGTGTTCCTACCAACCTAAGTAATGTTTGCTCTGTGTCACAGGAATCATGTATCGCAAATCCTGCGCATCCTCAGCGGCGTGTCTGATAGCCTCTGCTGGGTACCAGTCCTTCTGCTCTCCTGGGAAGGTGAACTCGGTTTGTATCAGCTGCTGCAACACTCCACTCTGCAACGGACCCCGGCCGAAAAAGAGGGGGAACTCGGGCGCAGTGCCAAGGGCACACGCAATAACCACCCTCCTGCTCCTTATATTCGCTCTGTTGTTCTGGTATTGCTAAACTTCAAGCAAGGTTTTTTTTTTGCCCTGGCACAGTTTGTTCTGTCTCCTCCTTTCTTCAAAGACACTGCAGCTATTTTCTGTTTGTTTCCAAATCCCTGTCAGCAACAAAGGAAGAGAGGCTGTGGGGAGAGAGGGGCTGGTGTTTTGGCAGCTAATGAATTCACTTAGCAGATCACATTTCCAGTGAGCACTTAGCAGTCCTATCAGCAGGACACAGAACTCCTGCTTTTGCATCACTGGAAACAAATCCATCTGTGTTGTTCCTCTTCAGATGTAATCAGTTCCTCAGTCTTTTTAATTCCCGTGTTTTTAAGTTCACTGCTAATCATTAACTTTGCCTTATGAAGTCATACTCAATGTTCACAAAGGCCGTTTTGTGTGTCTGGACTGTGCTCTGAGTTGGTTTCCAGTGGCTCTGCTTCCACGCTGGACTCCGTCAGTTCAAGACCTGGTTTCGGTGTGCTGCAGTCTGGCTTGGTCTCAGTCTGAAAAGTACTTAAGAAAACTTTGTTATTGCTCCTTGTAGAAGAACTGCGCCTGGATGACATGAAGAGCAGTGGGCGTAGAGATCGGCTGCTCCTCATTCTGGAGCTCTGGTTGGCTCTGAGGAACTTCTCCTTGTTGGCATGTTCTATTGTCAGGCGGCAGCGGAGGACCTGCAGAAAGACGCTGCGGAACTGCTGAGAAGAAATGTTATACAGGAGGGGGTTCACCACGGAGCTGAGGTAGAAGAAGATGTCAGCGATGGGAAGAAGAGTGATGTAGGCCCTGAAGTAGGGGACAGTCCAGTCCTGCTTTGGTTTAGCAGCAGCCATGATCCTTCTAACCTGGTTTGGCATCCAGCATATGGCCAGAGTAGCAACAATCAGTCCTGCGAACAGAAAGAGGAAGAAAGAGTTTGTGCACGCAGCAAGGACAAAAAACCATAAAACACTTGGTATCAGTTCAGCACCTACTCATTAGGAAATAGTACTACTCATCTTTCAATGTTTAGTGTGACAGCTTTTTCTGCCAGTACCATTTTTTAACTTGTTTTCAATAACCGCTGCAAGGTCACTGCAGCACGTGCTCTGACAGAGACTGCACGATGCTTGGGTAGCGACTCTTGGTACCTGTTACCATTTACTAGTTCTCAAAGCATTCTTTCATCAAAACCTGTATCCTCGGAAAGAATACATCTTTGGTTCGGCTTGTGTTACTTTTTTTTTATGTCTTTTCCCTTTACTTTGGCAAAGAAATTACATAGAACCTATAGCCATATCAGATCAGGCAATACCCAGAAGAGATCAGATTGTTGTTTGTACTTTACACTAAAAGAAAGTGTATGCGTAATGATATATTTCATGTTATTTTTGGTAAATCTCCTCTTACAGAGATATTTTTAAGTAAAATATGTATGGATCTTTTTATGGTAATTAAGGTATGTTGGGCTTTCTTAAAAATCAAATTCCAGTGGAATTAAATTATGAATGTAAATGAGGAAAACCCGAGCCTAGTCATGAAAGTGTAAGCAGTTTCAAATTATAAATTATGCTTAAAACTGTGGTATCTGATCATTCTGTATTTATATGTAAATATAAATACATGTTGCTGCATCACTAATGGCATTAAAAAGGGGGCGAGTTAAGTGTTGGATGTCTGAAAATTCTGCCTCTGTGGGCCAGTGCTCACTGGGGCTACCGCACTGATGCCATCCTCAGAATGGCAGCCCTGCAGAAACATCTGGCTGACCTCGAAGAGGCTCCTGTCCCAGGCAGCAGTTGGTGCAGGGGAAAGGCACCCAAACCCTCACTGGCATCTGCTGCTCCTGGTGCACACAAGCACCAGCAACTCTGACATCCTGTGTGACGTACCAGGTACACAAAATATTTGATCTCAGTGATCCTGAGCATTATTTCAACACAGCCACCACCTCACTGTTTGTTTCTCGCTTTGCAGGAACCATGCCTTACATAAACAGTGGGAGCAGAAGCTGCAGGTGGGCCTTCCTGCTGCAGAGGCACAAAGCAGTAGTGACTATCCCGATGGTGCACGGCAGACTTCTGTGACAGTGAATCCTCCAGTGCCCAGCCTCCTCCCGCCACAGACACACAGAAGCATTTTAATTCTTAGCTGTCTAACAAAGTCATCTTGCCCCCACTGAACAGACTGCTGTGAGAGTACAGTTCCCACACTCATTTTTCAAGCCAGGAAAATGATACTCGCTGATGGGAAGACATGAATGTAATGGGGAAGGGGCAGGGTAGGGCAGAATAAGAAAGATTTGTTCATAACTTTGAAACCGCCAGGGCTTGAACAGGGTATGTCCAAGTTCTCTGCACCACCTCCCTACCAAGTAAAGAAGAAAAGTATGAAATGTCTTTTATTTCTTTTTGAATAAATTAATTTTGTTAATGAAACCTATAGTTACTGTAATAAATTTATGATCTCACTGAATGAGCTACCAAATAAAAGTTTCTTTTTGATTGTTTGCTTCTGTAATCACTTAACTGTCACAGTCATTTTGGTGGGGTGGGGAGGTAGTGAATCTTAAATGCACAGCACTAGAGCAAGAGCCCTGGAAGGCTGCTTTTAGTAGACACTTACCTTTGCTGTTTTCTGTTCTTTAACCATCACAGCTTTCCTCTCCTCTCTTCCAATTCCTATGCAATTCCATTTCCCCCTTGCTGGGCTGCCCTACTCTTCCCCCTCTTCTCACCTCACTCTTCACTACCTCTTATATCTCTTTCACAAGCTGAGCTCATTTGGTATTAGTCCTGCAAATTTTCTAGCCTCCAGTGCTTTTTCTCTGCTTTCGACTTGATAAATACAGGTCCTGGCACAGACCAACAGAAAAGAGGACCCCTGCACAGTGACTGGTAATGGGTCTTACGAAAAAGCAGTGAGAGAATGGTACTGCTCCGTGGGGCTTTTCCTTCTTCGTGAAGCCCACAAACCCTATTCTGCAAAAGCCGTGTCAGATTTGACCAGGTAAGCGCTTTCAGGGGAAAGAAAATTATCTCTCTAGTGTAATTTTTTTGTTGTTTAGGAGCAGAATCCTTCTTCACGCTGATTAATAGCTTCCTAAATGATGAATGCTGCTGTGAGAATCTGTGAGCAAGCAATGCCTGCATTCAGTTTTAAAGCTCAAATGCAACACTGTGAGATGTCTGAGGTTTTGGGTTTTTTGCCTGCATCTGAATTCTTTGCCATTGGCCTTTCTTTTTAGTTTGAACTGCCAAATGTTTAAGATTCCCCCTTATATTCTTCAGGCACTTTTGTTCCGGGAAGCTGAGGATGCTGTGTGACAAATGAGCTGCTTGTGCCCTTGCACAGTGCAGAGAGGTTGCATTTGGGGGGTGGGAGGAGATGTCTGCAAAACTTTAGGGTTTTTTTTCCAGGCTGAGTAATTGCTCATTTTAACACTTGGGAGGAAAAAAAAAGCTTGTTGATTCAAAGGAAATGCACCATGTAAATAAACAAGCTGACAAATTCACAATAGCTTTTCCAACTGTTCACACTTGACATGGAGGTATGAAGTAAACTGAAGCACAACAGAAGAAAAGCTTTATGTTCAGTCCATAGCACATTCAATATTTTGACTGAATTACTGCTGCCATCAGTTTGAACCTGTACACAGGCTGTGCAAGTTTGTGTTACACTGCAACATGCAGAAGGTGCTTTAAGAATGTTGTATCAACCTGAATGTAAACCAGATGCACCACCGTACAACAGGACTGATGCTTTTTTCCCTAGAGCTTGCTGCCTGCTAGGAATTAAATTTCTTCACGTTTCAGCTTACTGCCAACTTTCCCATCCACTCCTTCTTATGAAAGTGAAAAAAATTAGTTTGTCTTTTTTTTTTTTAATGTATTTCCCTCCATTTTCATGACTACTACAGTGATGTGACACACTGGATGAGAGCGGAGATATATCTTCCATGGAATAATGATGTTTATAAACAAAGTAATGCTGTGGTCCAGCAACCTCCCTCGCTGGTGCTTGAAATTTCCAACACACATTTGAATCACTTGGTTTAATCATCAAAAGTGCATTAGACCATGCCAACAGAGGCCAGGAGCCTCTGTTAGCTAGTAGACTGTATGTTAGTGAATACATCTCAACCTTTAAGTAAGTGCTCAAAGCTTACAATTCATTTAACACTGATGTAAATATTTCAAGGTAACAAAAAAAGAGAAAAGACCCTTAACAGAAACCACTTCAAAGAGCTAAGCTGTACACCAGTTTACCCAAACCAGACATAGCCACATTTAACTCCTATTAGTTTAATCTGGAAAACAAACAAACAAAGAGGAACTAACCATCCCTCACCAACTTTAAAAAACAAGCATACCAATTTATCATTTATTTAAATTTGGGAATTGTTACTGTAACTTCCCAAAAGTGAACATTCCAGCATCTATTCTCGATATGTGACAAAGGATCATTTATGTAGTTAAATAAACCTAGTGGTTACGTGCCAATAATATCAATAGGCGTCGCTGGCACAGAATAGGAGTCTGGCAGTCAGCTGTCCCTTAGCAATACTTTTTTATTACTCAGAACATTCCTCTGGGCCATGGGGGACTGAATTAAATTCATTATGAATGTTATTGGGAAGGATTTTTAAATACATGCAAATGTCTGATGGAGTAGAGAGGCCTCCCTTCAGCACCCTCCCAGATTTTGCTCATCCTTCTACTGAATAGCTTTTTGTCTTTTTTTTCTGCACCTGAGCACTTAGCTCTGCCTCCTCCTACAGCCCAACATTTCCCCTCCGTCCTGGCCCTGCCAGCCATCCCCCAAACTTGGGATTGTCTCCAACATTATAATTGTCCTTAGGAAATGCCAACTCCATGCTTTATTTGGCTGCCATGGCCAATTAACTGGGGCTGTTGCGGTGACCTCAAGGACATGGTCCTTTGCCCATGCCTTAGCTCAGACTGCCCCAGTGTATGAAGGGCTACCGGACCCGGCTGCTTCTCTCATCACAGTTCAGGGTTAAGCCTCAAACTTTGCTATTTTTGTGAATTAATTAATGGCACAAAGGCAGGTTCTCAACATCTGCTTGTAAACTGACATTTAAATGGCAATTGTCAGTGGAATGTAAGCATATGCTTTCTGAGTTACGAGTCAAGTGCAGGCAGCCATGCAGCTGCTTCAGAGGGACCCTGGCTATAGCATCATTGCACATTAGCATAGTTAACCCACCTGTACTCCAAGGTATAATGTGACATCAATGCCCTATGCCTCAGTCATAAAGTCTTCCAACTATGTGTCACTGGCACTGGCTCCCAAAAAGAGGCAAACACCAAGCCCATCCCTCATTACTACTTTTTTCTGTCATAAAGTAACATGAATCATGGGAACACACTTGGTGCCTTTTTGATTCTGCTACAGATGGCTTTGGAAACAAAAGCAAACAGAATCACAACATATTTTGGATCAGAAAAGACCTTTAACATCAATTCCAACCTTCAAGCCAGCTTTACTATGTCATCACTAAACTATCTCCCTAAGCACCATCTCCACAAGTCATATGAATTCCTCCAGGAATGGTGATTCCACCACTGCCCTGGGCAGCCTGTTCCAATGCCCAACAACCCTTTCAGTGAAGAAATTCTTACTAACATCCAGCCTAAGCCTCCCCGTGTGCAGGTTGCAACGTTATCCATTGGCTCTGCTGCTTGTCACCAGGGAGAAGAGGCTGAGCCCCTCCTTGCTCCAACCTCTTTTCCGATAGTTGTGGGCAGTGATAAGGTCACCCTTCAGCCTCCTTTTCACTAGGCTAAACACCCCTAGTTTTCTCAGCTGCTTGTCATAGGACTTGTATTCCAGACTCTCCAAGAGACCCACTGCCCTTCTCTGGACACATTCCAGCAGTTCTATATCCTTCTCACTTCTAGGCCTGCTCACTGATCTCATTCTGAAGGTCATAATATCATTCACTACTAATTGAGAAAAGGAAAAAAGCAAAGACTCCAGTACTCATTAACCAGCTTACTCTGGAAGAAAGGGTTGGCATGTTATGTTTGTGTTATGTTTATTTCAACCAGGGCTCCAAAACCTTGCTCTTCATTAGAAATAGGGACATCAGACATTATTGTCTTTCTAGCTTTTAGGAAAAAAGTCAAACCTCATAATACAGCCTTCAATCCCTGAGGTGACCTTACCAACTGCGGATCAACGCAGTGCTGGCTTCCCGCATCCACAGCTGCTCCATACTGCCACTGCTGCAGTTGCCTGCATGCGTGAAGTCAGCTGCCATATGCTTAGTGTCTACTGACAATTGTCATTGAAATGTCAGTTTACAAACAGCTGTTACTCCAACGCAGAGAGCCTGACTTGTAAGTGCAGTAGAGAAGCCAACCAGCACGATTCCAAGTGGCTGTTGGCACTGCCTGGCAGTGTTGTTGGCAGAGGAGCAATACACACTGCTTTCCACACAGGTGCTAAACTGAGGAAGGCTGGAGCACCTCATTTTGGTGATTGTCTTCTCTGCTCATCAGCCTCAACGATTTCCTACCAGAACTGCTTCTGGCAGGTGAGATTTTGGAGACGTCTCTGTGATCTACCAACAGCTGACCACAATTTCAGATCAAAACTTTCAGCTTTTAACAGCTTCTGGTGAATGCCTGGGGTTCAGCCAATATCCAGATCTGCATGTGACTCCAACACCTCTCTGTCCCTGACCAAAAGCTGTTGATGAGCAGGAGGGTGCGCAGGCAGTGAGAAGATCCCACCATTTACTACTGTTCCCAGTTTGGTGAGTGCAAACCCCTTCATCTCCACCATATTTCAAGGTCAGGAGGTTTGAAAGAAAGATCCAGAGAGGATCCTGTAATGTCTAACTGCCAACACTGGTGTCTCCACATAAGTGGATTCCTAGATCATAAACCTTGTGCTAAAAGTCCTCTATACATGCCAAAAACCCCTTGTGATATTCAGTGCCATCATGCCTCCTTTCTCCTTGTGCAGCTTTCCCTCCTCATCTAGCTAGGAAACCTCTTTTTCTCGTTCCCTAAGGTCTAGCATTAGGATGAAAAGGCAATGGGACCAAGCAGAAGGACAATCCTTCAGATGTAGTGAAGTGGACACACTGTTCTTGCCCACACGCACACTTGACATATACACGAGGCCCAGGCAGGCCACTGCCTTCTTTACAGTATTCCACTGCCCATAAAGTTTCAGCTGGCACGCAGACACCAGGTGGCACATGTACAGAGATATGAGCTAAGCTACCACAAGGTGCCAAGCAGACCCAAAGATCAAGTATTGGAACAGGCTGTCAGGGAGATGGTGGAATCATCGTCCCTGGAGATTTTAAAAATGGACATGGTGGGGTTGGGTTGATGGTTGGACTGGATGATCTTGGAGATCTCTTCCAACCTTAATGGCTCTATGATTCTAGGTTTCTCCTGCTCAGTGTTAACAGCATCATTTCATAGGCAACAATTCATAGCTGGATCTCAGAATGAGTCTCATCAGTTATGTCCCACACTCTGTGCTATGCCTCATTTTGGTGAGCTGTAGAGTAGCCCTTTCATAGTGACAGTTACTACAGTAAACTACCAAGCAACTGTTCTATCAGACAGAAGTGGTGATTTTGCTGCCCTTTCCACTAGTGCCAGTTAACTTCCCATTTCCAAAAAATCAATGGCTCAATCCTGCATTCAGTGCATAGAGTGACACTACTGTCGATAAGGGGTTTGCTTGACCGAAGGCTGCAGTGCACTCCGTGCGCGGGATGAAGCATCTGATGAAGTTTAAAACTGGAAAAGAATACTAATATAAACCTCCCTTCTCCCTCTCAACCACAGGCAAGTCTCTTTTGCTGAAGGACAAACATTATAATAATAATAATAAGCACATATTGATGTATGTTGAGGTGAATATAAAAACATATTAACCTGAGAGATAAATATTGATACTGCTTTGTCTGTGTCAATATTTAGTTCAAGGGACAATAAATTTTCATACTCACTGAAATAAGTCAGTGTGCCCAGTACATCCATTTTGTATGAGCCCAAATTATTCAGCAACCCCATTCTTTTAGCTTCAACTTTCAGAATCACAGATTTGCCTTTCAAAAACAAAAAGGAAAGGATGCAACAAGTAAACTGCCCCTATTCGAACAGTAAGAACAGGAAGAAGAGAAGATACGGGCAGTGTCCTGCTCCCAGTGGTGGCCCCGTGAGTTTGTTTAACCCAGGTGTGAGCCATAAGTTCCCTCAGGAATCTCAGCTGGCTGCTGAGAGTGCAGCCTTCTCAGCAAACAGACTTGCTGCTGCCTTTGCTGTGAGACCACCTCACGTATAGATCACAGGCGTTCTACTGGCAAAACAGAACCAAGCAGAACCACAGTACCTGCCTGTGTTGATACTGCTGGGATAACCAAGACAAAGGAGGTAGTGAGACAGTGTTTTTGTCACCAGCACAAGCATACAAAGATGCTCTGGCAAACAGAGCACAGAATGTGCAAACCCTTCTCAGAATGGGTTTAAACTGAGCAGAAGCCACAAATGCATTAGTTATGTTTCCAAATAATTCAGAGAGCCTTAAACTAGACTCCAAGGAGGGTGGGCTTGTAGTTGGGTATGCACCAGAGGGGCAACACTCTAGTATTGATGGAGACCAGGAGGCCTCCCACCATACTTAGGTAAAATCAGAGCACTCAGCTTGCTCCCTGAAATGCCTGTGCACCAATGATGCAGCGTGGGGAATAAGCAGGAGATTATGAACTGGTGGCAGTTACAGTGACCTGATAGGACAGCTCACAGGGCTGGAATG
>VZRI01002899.1:0-53899 GCA_013397515.1 Upupa epops
AGCCTGCCCCTTGATTCGCACCCCCAAACTCTCAACTCTTTCCATCCGCTCCTGGACAGAACTGAATACATTCCAGTTGCTCTCTCACGTAAAGAGCAACTCCACCACCTTGCCTTGCTGATCTGTCTCTCCTGAAAAGGAATAGCCATCCATGCCCACATTCCAGTCATGTGAGCTGTCCCACCAGGTCTCTGTAACTGCCACCAGATCATAATCACCTGACTGGACACAGATTTCTAACTCAATCTCAAGTCTCAAGTCTTTTCCTGTGATACCCAGTCTGTGAGGAATTTTTGTAAATTCATGCGTGACATGTCAAGTCAAGTGGTATTTGGGAACACTCATGGTAGCACACACCCTATATTGCTCTCATGACAAATTAATCTATAAAGCTCTGCTTCTATGAGAACTCTGACTGGAATCTAGTAAAAACAGTTCACAGCTGGAGATACCACAGTCATATTAAAATTCATGTCCACCTAGAAGTCATAGGAGAGGAAGAAATGAGGGTTTGAATTCCTCAATCTTCAGAATTAAAAGGAAGCTTAAAATGGTAAAGAAAGATGGAATGCATTAGAAGGAGGGTGCTTAGCAGAACAAGACAGGTTCTTCTTCCCCTCTACTCTGCACTAGTGAGACCACATCTCAGTTCTGGGCCCCTTAGTTACAGAAGGACACAGAGCTGCTGGTGTTCACCATAGAGCAAGGAAGATGATGAAGGAAGTAGATCACCTCCCTTATGAGGAAAGGCTGAGGGAGCTGGGCCTCTTTAGCTTGGAGAAGAGGATGCTGAGAGGGGACCTCATTAATGTTGCTAAATATGGAAAGAGCAGGTGGCAGGACCCACCAAGAGGTCAGGCTCTGCTCAGAGTCATCCAACGACAAGACAAGGGGCAACAGGTATCAGCTGGAACACAGGAGGTTCCACATAAAGATGAGAAGAAACTCCAGTGAGGGTGATAGAGCACTGGAATGGGGCTACCCAGGGGGGTTGTGGAGTCTCCTTCTCTGATGTTTAAAATCTGCCTGAACATGTTCCTGTGTGACTTGATCTTGGGGATCCTGCTCTGGCAGGATGATCTTTCAAGGTCCCTTCCAATCCCTAATGTTCTGTGATTCTGTGATTCAATGTAAATGGATAAAGTTCTTCAGCTGTTGCTGTCACATCAGCTGTACAACCACCCAAGGATTGCTACTGTTGAGTCAAGCAAAACAGCTTGATAATAGAAAGCAAATCCAAATTTTTCTAAAATTTTTGTGGATTTTTAGAAACTTTTCAAATTGAGAGTAAAAAAGGGTATTATGCCAAAAATCTAAAAATAACATTTTTATTTATATTATTTATATAATATTTATTTCATGGCTAGTTCTTTTTATTTTAGTAGTACAGCTGCACACTAGATAACTAGCAGTGGTGTGGTGATGTGGTCTTTGTACTGAGAACACAGAAGGAACTACTACTGTGGAAAGCACCAAGATGGAGTATGAGGTAGAAGTATCACACGTCACTCAAGGGATGCTGACAAATAGTTGCTGCTTTTTACATCACATAGCATTTTCCCAAGTGGAAAATTCTTCTATGCTTTTTCTTTAGAAATGCCTGTATCTCCACTGCCTGAAGCAATGCTCTGCACTTTGGCAAAGGAAACGTCCTACTTCTATCATCTTCCGTAATTCCACTGTGATTTGGATGACATAACCTCCTGAGAAACAACATCTCTCACCTCTCAACTGCACAGTAAAGCCTTAACTTGGCAACACACCTACAATTACAAAAAGCCTGAAAATAGTGCCTCCTTGGAACAGATATAATTGTGGCTGCTGAAGGAAGGCTGCACACAACCTTCTGAGCAGTGAAATACAGCTTGTGTACTTAATTTTCAGTGACAGAATGGAGAAATATTAACACATCTCTGGTGCCTTTGAACTCTACTGTGGAAACAAACCACACAGGTGAATGAACACGAGTATTTGCATCTTCAAAACAGCACTGTGCACAGTAATTAAAAGCCTAGTGCCACCCACAAATATCAAGATCAGAAAAATAAAAGACTAATTCTTCATCCCCTACAAGTTACCCATTCTGCTAAAATAATAAACCACGAGTCCTTTGTAGTACTGACATACAGAACGAATTTTCACATGTAAGTGATACTGCTTCATAACAGAGTACTCAACTGCAACATAACCTTATTTTTAAATGCAACTGTTTACACCAAGGAATGGCCCATTGCATATAGCGTTACAGCGGGCGGGGGTTGTACACTTAGACAGAATCACAGAATTACTGACTCTGAGCTCATCCAGCCCACCCTATGACCTAACACCACCACATCAGCTAGACCAGTGCGCTAAGTGCCTCATCCAGTCTGTCCTTAAACACCTCCAGGGTGGGGACGCCACCACCTCTTTAGGCAGTCCTTTCCAATGTCTGATCCCCCTTTCCATGAAGAAGGGCTTCCTAACACCCAACCTAAAGCTCCTCAGGTGCAGCTTCAGGCCTTACCCTCTTGTCCTGGCACTAGCTGCCTGGAAAGAGCCCAACCCCCAGCTGACTACAACTCTCCTTCAGGTAGTTATAGAGAGTGATAAAGTCCCCCCTGAGTCTCCTCTTCTCCAGGCTACACAACTCCCAGCTCCCTAAGCCTCTCCTCATCAGACTCCCTCCAGTCCCTTCCCCAGCCTCATTGCTCCTCTGGACCCTCTTCAGCCCCTCAATCNCAAAGTGTAGACCTGCACTTGACCCTGTTAAATGTCATCCCATTGGCCTCTGCCCATTGACCCAGCCCGTGCAGATACCTCTGCAGCAACATCCTCCCCTCCAGAAGATCGACACTCTCCCCCAACTTGGAATGTGGTAAGAGTGGATTCAATCCCCTCCCTTATCCACCAACTGGATGGGGCACCATTCACAACCATTCTCTATGCCCAGTCCTCCAGCCTGTTTTTAACCCAGCAGAGGGTGCACCCATCCAGGCCATGGGCTGCCAGCTTTTCCAGGAGGATGCTGTGGGAGACAGTGTTGAAGGTTTTAATGATTCCTTTGCTTTATATGTAGATATAACATAACAATGGTAACAAAAAGGGGAAAAAAGTTCTTTGTTCACAAGTTTTGTGCAACAGACATGCTTTTCACTGTTAGCTATGATGGGTATTCAAAATTACACGCCGTATTTCTTTTTCTTTTAGCCAGTGGGAACCTCTAGCCACCAGATCTCATTGCAAAGTACCAAAAATATTGCAGAATGATCTGTTATCCAATTTCTGGTCTAAGTTTTATTTTTCATGCCCTATTACTACAAGGCAGTAGACTTTCCACAATTCTATCATGTGAACAAGAGAAAAGTTTTAGGTGGAGGGATACCTTATTACCTGTTTCGAAATGGTGTTACCACTACAGGTATACCCTGTCAAGACCACGTTCAAGAAGAAAACAGAACTGCTGGAGACAGTCTAGCACAGAGCCACAAAGCTGATGCAGCAGAGCATCTTCCTGATGAGGAAAGGCTGAGGGAGCTGGATTTCTTTAGCTTGGAAAAAAGGAGACTGAGGGGTGACCTCATTAATGTGGATCAATATGAAAAGAGTGGGTGCCAGGAGGAAAGAGCCAGGCTCTTCTCAGTCATCCAATGATAGGACAAGGGGCAACAGGTGTCAGCTGGAACAGAGGAGGTTGTGGAGTCTCCTTCTCTGGAGACATTTAAAACCCGCCTGGACATGGTCCTGTGCGACTTGATCTTGGGGATCCTGCTCTGGCAGGAGGACTGGACTGGATGGTCTTTCGAGGTCCCTTCCAATCCCTAGCATTCTGTGATTCTGTGATTCAATGTAAATGGATAAAGTTCTCCAGCTGGATGCCATACCATATCAACAGCTTGAACTACAAATCACAGCATACCCAGCTTACCTTTCTCAAGTTATTAGAGCTGGGTGAGTAACGAAGAGTAATGAATTTTAAAACGTGAGATAAATAGCATTTGTACTTTCAGTCAGGAAGCCATGTCTCCTTTCTTCAAGAAACCTGTTACCATAAAGGTTAGAATTTAAATGACTGATGATTTCCAGATATGTGTGAATGAAACAACAATTCTAACTATTCAACATCTACTCAGCAGCAGCAGAAAGGAAGTTAAATATAACCACATCCTTAAAAAATTATGCAGCTCCTGACAGCTTTTCATTTATGTTTCTGGATTTAAATTGAAAACAAAGGAAAGCCATTTGGGGCTCTTCCTGAAATAGACTCAATTGAAACAGAATTATCATTGGTTTCTAAATAAAGGAAAAATGGTAGTGTAGAAACTCTGGAATCTTATTATCTTCACTTCAGACACTCAAGAGATTACTGCTCTAAAAAAAATTAATCTGGCCTCAATCTGGCTCAGAAATGCAATGGACTCCAGTTTTCTTATATAAATGTTTGCAAGAGCACAAGTACAGTGGGTCAGACCATGGAAAATGTACGAATAAGAGGTATTAAGAAGTACTTATATGCTGCAAACACTCATCTCAAAAACCTCTGTGACAGACCTTGCTTCACTGGCTTCTCAGAGAGGGGGCTTAAATCTTGTGTATGCATCAGGCTTTCACAAAAATACTGAACCACAAAGGAGGCACAATGTACAAAGCAGGTCATTCGCTTCACAGACATACATATTGCACATGCACATGTAGGTATCGATTCAAGCACTCAGTCCATGGATGTACATAAAATAATCTTCACAGAAAAGCTTCACCATCAATGAATACACATGTTCAGACACCCAGCTGCATATTTACACCACATGTACTGAATTCCTAGCCTTTGAGAAGTTAATATTAGAATATTGTGAAGGCTGGTTGACAAGAGGAAAATGCATTTAATGACAGCAAGAAAAATAATGACACCTGATTACACAATGACTCGCTTATTTTCCCTTCTTTTTAAAAAATACTTAAATGTAGCCTATATTTTATGCTAGAATGATTAACAGAGAAGAATGCCTGGCACTGTACTCCTCTAAGGTGCAATGCAGATAAAACAATGTTTTTTCTTTTCTTAGCTGTTTTTTGTTCGTTTTCTTGTTCTTCAGGGGGACAGGGGGAAGGGTTTACTACCTGTGCAGTGATGCGCCTTTAAGCAATCTTTTTTTTGGCTGTGCAGCCAGGGTAGCTAATAGTTTTATCAAATACCCTTCACAGCAAGACGACTGTTTCCATGGAAACTGGAGAGCAATCACTCTTTACTTCTGTAAAGATTTCTCTCAGCTCTCTCCTAAATACAGGTAGACACTCTCTGAAACTAAAATAGAAGAGAAAAATAAATTCTACAGTTGCATGATAACTTCAGAGTTCAATATGGAAACTACAGAAAAAGAGAGGCTTAAAGCACACTACCCCAAAAAGCACACGGAAATAAGCCATGGAGATGTTTTAGAACATAGACAAATTCTGTCAAGTCTGCAGTGTATATATGGCTTATATAGAGGTTGGAAAAGTCTTTCCTTACTGCTGTGAAATGAGAGGATACAGAGAAAAGCTTAACGTTAGAGAGGAATGCAGAGTTTGGTCACTTACCTCTCTTAGCATGTTGTTTTCTTTTTCCTTCTGTTCAAGAAGGCTCTCCAAGTGGTGCACATGCATCTCCGCTTCAGCCAATCGCCTTGTTCGCTCATGATCTTCCTCAGTGGCCTTTGCTGACAGACCTTTACTCTGCAGCATCTCCAGCAGCTTTTTGATTGACTCATCACGTGCATTTAAGGTCTGTTTCTGCGTCTCAATACGCAATTCCATCTCTTCTAAGGTTTTACGTAGCAAGAAGAGTTCCTTGGCTTGGCGTTCATGCTCTGCATGAAGTCGTTGGAAGTTTTCCTCTGTCAGCTCTGCCACAAAGGGTTCACTGGTTCTAGTGCTGCTGTCCTGCTGGAACAGCTGGTTCAGGTCCCGCTGGATCCGAAGCTCATCTTGGAGAGCCTGGATAGTCATCTGCATATGCTAAAACAGAAAATAAATACAATTAGAGGATTATATTCACAGGAGAAATAAAGAGAATAGCATGTTGGGTCAGTCTTCCTGAACTACCAACCAAGACAAACTGCAACACTGGTGCGAATTAGGGGTGGGTACGTGTACTCAAGCAACTGGTGCAGAAGAGAATGAAACCATCCCTTAAGGTATCAACATAAACCAAAATCAGCTTAAATGTGAGGATTCATGACTGATTTACAACACTGCAGTTTCCTTTCCTTCTATTTCAATAACACAATAGTTGGCATTTACTAATTCTGTTAATCTACAGCTACGTTGTAGGACATAGGATCTGAGTGACAATATAGCATAGATGAAGAGACCGTTGATTTCTCTGTTCTAAAAGGTACATTCTATATTCATAGACTGTCAGAATTATTTTCAAGTCAACATTCAGCAGTACAAGAAAAACAAGACTTAAGAGAATCAGTATGGATTTTGAAAATGCTTTTAGAAATGATTACTTTTCTTAATATTCATTTCTTATCATTTCTCCAAACCACAAAGTGAGAATGTCAGAGAGCCTCCAAGCCTTGAAAAAGAAGCACTACCAGGTATCAAAACATCTGCTCAATTAATGTGTGTTGATCAAGCTGTGCTCATGAAAAGGTTCGCCTTGTCTATACTGATACACCACCAGTAAGTCAGTAGGCTACAATGGCAGTAGTGAAAGACTATCCTTAAATTTTGTTAAACAATAACCTCACAAGATATAGCCTTACAATTCCATATACGAGTTAATTCCATTTGTATTTGAGAAGCCCTACTTACCCGCAGCCCAGCTGTGTGCTGCTTCTCCAGCTAACAAACAAAATTCCCACCTGCCTCTCCACATACTGCCATTTCAGCATTTCCTTTCTCCCAGGCAAGAAAAGAGCTGCTTCTGAACAACCACATCATCTACTAAACGAAATTACTTCCTCTAGTCAGAGTCGTCTCGGAATCAAACTTGAGTTATTTATAAACATCAGTGGCCTACATCACCACAACCCACCTCCTGCATCTTTACAATCTCATCTGCTGTGAAATGTCGTTTCAGGTTACAAGGGCAAAATCTGTGTCTCAGACCCACAGAAATGATGTCCCTCAAAGCTGGAAAAGCCTACACAAAACCTGTGGGTCCAAGAACTTAAATCCATTCTATCACATGTTTAAAAGTCATGTAGATATGGAGCTTAGGGACATGTTTCAGCAGTGGACTTGGTAGAGTTAGGTTAGTGATTGGATTCAATGATCTTACAGGCCTTTTCCAACCTAAACAACTCTATGATTCAGAAATATCACACTGCAAAAACAATGACAAATGGTAACTGTTGGTATCCAGCAGTCTGTTAAGTAAGGATACCCAACATAAGTGGTCAGCAAATGCCAGAAATTCAGTTTGCCAGGGAAAAATGAAGAGGTGAAGTGAGAGAAAGGGTTAGCACTGAGCTCATTAATCACTATCACTATTCTCTGAATTATTCAACTGAGAACAAACTGCATTATGTGCAATGTAGCCAGAAAGTATGTCATTGGAAATTATTCTACGCTTTTGACACCCACTCCTTTCCAACATGCAAGATGTATGCAAAATCAGTTCTTTTCTCTGCTTTCCAAACTTTTTGTCATGATTTTCACCCTTTACACCCTTTATCAGTTGACCACACAATCTACTTTTTAAGTTAACACAGACCATCTCCTCTATTATTTCAAACAAAACACAGAATAACAGAATCACTCCGGCTGGAAAAGACCCTTTGGATCATCAACCATCCACCTCACCCCACAAATTCACCCCTAAAAACTACGTCCCCTAACACTGCACCCAACTCTTGAACACGTCCAGGGAAGCTGACTCAACTACCTCCCTGGACAGCCTGTTCCAGTGTTTGACCACTCTTTCCATGAAGAACTTTTAACTTTTTCCTGATGTCCAATCTAACCTGACCCTGTTGCATCTTGAAGCCATTCCCTCTGGTTCTGTCGCTAATTCCCTGTGAGGAGAGACCAGCACCAACCTCTCTACAATGTCCTTTCAGGTAGTTGTAGAGCGTAATGAGGTCTCCCCTTAGCCTCCTGTTTCTCAAACTAAACAGCCCTTCAGTCACTCCTCATAAGATCTCTTCTCCAGACCCTTTACTAGCTACGTTGCTGTCCTCTGCACTTACTCCAGCACCTTGATGTTTCTCTTGTACTGAAGTGCCCCCCCCCAAAAAAAAAAAACAACATAATTTTTGTCCTGAAGGCCCAGGTCAGTTTCTCATCTGTTCCTCAGACTTCAGTTTTACATCAGTAGTTATCCCAGAAAGGCAGAATGTTTTTTAAGTTCATGTGATACCAGCCATTTAAAACTTCATCCTATTTCTAGACCTCAAGAAAACTTGAAAAAATACTGTTGATATTGTCTTACCTAGAAATAATGTAGCTCAGCTACATCATATCCTGATGAGTAAACACCAATCATCTTTTTTCTTCAATAGTTTAATAAATGTAACGTAATTAAAGTCAAAGAAATTACACTGAACCTATGCATTGCCTGAAACTTCCTGTTCCTCTTTCAGACCTTGAGGGAACTCTGTGTTTTCAAGTAATGAAAATAGGTGTATAAGCCTCACTGCAAATCCTAATCACATCTGCAAATCACAGCTATATTTGAGTGACAACAATCCTTCAACAAGTCACTGGCTGCTTACACTCAATGTACCAGCACTGGTTCTTCTGAGCTAAGCTAAGTCCCTTCAGGCCCACCTCGAATACAAATGCTAACAAGGTCAAGGTGCAAATATTGCACCTGGTGCAAATCAGATGTTCCTCTGCTTCTATTACTTTCCACGGGGCAACTTAAGAGTTTGTTAACTGCTCTCTGCTACAGGGACAGAGTTTACCTTTCATCCAGCAGTAAAACATTTACATCTCTAAGTAGCAGAACATGATCCAATCTTCACCTCCACCTAACTAGATTCCAATTTCCATGTCTCACACATTGGCAGATTGGTTAGACGAGTTTCCAACCCACTGCATGGCTGCAGTGAATGATACAAAAGTTCCTTATATGTGACTCTCAAAGCAGTCCTGATGTGGCAGACTCAGGATAATACAACATAGCTACTGCTTTACTGGTGAGTTTGGGAACCACACTGCAGGCAGCTCTTTTCACCTCACTCCCCGTTCAAGCTTTTCTATTTTGCATGAAATATTTAGAGATTCGCTAGGCCTCACAGGAAACACTAACGAGAGCACAACTCCTTATTCTAATTGGTAGAACACGTAAGAAGAGAAAGACCAGAACAGCAATACTTCCAAGTAACTTCAATGTTTATCATCTCACATTTGCAAAAGAAGTAGGGGATGTGAGTTTTAACACATGCAGACAGGAAAAGGAATGTAATTTATACTCTGCAGCCAAGACCCATATTTTACCCTACATTTTATATCTGTGGCATGCTTTTTAAAGAAGGATTTCCAAGCTCATCTCTGCAACACAGCGCTTGACCTACCAAGCTATGGCGTTTAAAATTCCAGTATGCATTTGTCCATTTCTTTCTGGGTCTTCACCTGCAGATACTGTCTTTGTGACTACTGTAATCAGATATGAGACTCCTCCCATACTTTATTTAAAAGTCTAAATGCCTAGATTAGAACTGTGCAGTCTGCAACACTGGCAAGGCATCTAGGAACCGAACACTTCTATAGCCACATCCTCCTTTATTTCCTCAATTTAAATTCTTAATTTAATCAGGGAAATTACTTTACTTTTTGGAATAGCAAGAAAAATGCAGTACATTCAAGGGATACCCATCAACAATCAGCAAAATGGAAAAAAAGAACCTACTCTTCCCCAGCAGCGAGGGAAAACATAACATACGACACTGCATGATAGGAATGTGTCACGATGAGATAGGAAGCACTGCTACATTCTGCAAACCTCAATGACTTACAATTTCTCCTTTTACACTGAGAGAACATATTCATAAGAAGAGAATACAGAGTAATAGAAAGAACGCTGAGAAAAAGAGAGGACCTAAGAGAACACTCAGTAGTGAGTTCAAAAACTTCAGCCTAGGAGATGATACAGGTTCAAGCTCTTGCTCATCATCTCTGTACATCCCAAATGAGGCTCTGGTCAGTAGATAACAAGTTGTTCTTAGGTGGATCCCTAACAAGATGCTCTTACAGAAGAGACTGACAGAGATTCTGCTTTGTATACATATCTGAATATTGTCTGACTTAGAGATTTAAACCTATGTCTCTCACACATCTCAGTGCCATAAAAGTCAAGATGAATTTCAGCTTAAGGTCTTTGTCTGATTTAGCCAAGAAGTCACTTAGCATCTCCCAGTAAACATCTCTGACCGAGTCTGTTTCCTGCTCTGTGGTTAATCTCATCTCACTCTACAAAAGTTTTGCTAAAATCAGCACATTCACTATAAGTTCTTATAAAAACGGAATTGACAAACTTAGCTATGGCAAATTTTCTCATTACTTTGACAGTTCACCTGCAATGCCAGCACATTCTGTACTGAATGACAGCTTTAGGATGCACACAGATTCGGCAGGTTGCTGCAAAATGTGCTCAGCAACCAAGCTGTTCTTCAGTTAAGTGCTTTGAAAGATGTAGGACAGGTTTGCACTTTTTAAATTACATATCACACATATCTCTATTTTTCAGAATCCAACCCAGGGAAAAAGAAAACATTTAAAAAGAGACAGATGCACTGTGCTAATTGACCAGGTTTCTAAAGATGCCAGTTTACAGCTATCTCTTCCTCAACTTTAAAAATGGGTGGCTGAATAATTTCTGTTACCAAAGTCCTTCTAGTACCAGATGTTCTTGTATTACCTAGAATCGCTGCCTTAGTTTTGTTTAGAGCATCAGAACTATGACACTACTGCTCTGAAAAGAAAAGATGCAGTAATTACAATATATTCTATTCAAGAAGGACATTTCAATAAGCTCTACCCTCAAATGCACCTCACAAGAAAACAACAGAACTTCAAGGTGCTTTTCTTGTCCAGAAAATCCACAGGCACAATCACAGACCATTGCATTATGACAATCCCTTTCGTGTCATGCTGTTTATAACAAAAGTACTTAAAACATTTCTAAGACGATGAACTACATTGAGCTCAAAACAGGTCATTTGCCAAATGCTGGAATAGGATTTGCTCACTATGGGAAAATATTCTCTCCCACTCTCAAAGAGTTAATGTTTTGGCAGCATTTCTGGGAAATAGATTCTGCTGAATGCACCACAGAAGCAAAGGCCTGGCTGTCTGAGGGAGTCCCTGCTGACATTCAGCTGCAGCCCACGCAAAGAAACCGAAAAAAGGGCTCATGTCAGGTGTCCAGCAGGGCTGTGATGAAACAGGACTTGCTGATTCCAGAAAGGCCACATATTACCTGGATGATGGATCAGGGGCTTCAAAACGCTTATACAATTAAAAATGAATGGGTGATTTTTATAACGTTTCATTGGATGCAAAACACAGCCATGATTATACTAGGATTTTGTTTGCAAGAGTCAAAGAAAAAGACAACCATACCTGCCATTATCTCTGAGATGGCAGAAGGGCAAGATGGTAAAAAAGTTCTACAGATAAAGAGCTCAAGTTGTCAGTAATATATTTGTCAGCTGAATTAGACTCAAACAAAATGACTCATTTGGTTAAAAGGTGCAGTGTGCAGCAGCCTCCTTTCTTCTCTTGTACAAAAAAATACTCAAACCCACAAGCAAACCTTGTGGTTTAATTAAAATTAATTAATTTAAACTCCTAAGGTAAGCAGACCAGAAACAACCTACTAAACCCAAAGCCACAGAAGAATCAAAGCTGCAGTGAGATCACCTTGTGCTGTGTACAGGTATGTATACCTGTAAAAAGGCTGCAAGCTACAACTGAATAAATACAGTAGATGTCCACATGAAAGATTTTTTTCCCTATGGTGAAGGTGAAGCACCTTATCTTTCAAATAAAGCAATAAGTAATTTCTGTTTTCAAGGAATAAAATATGTACCTAAGCAGTTTCTGTAGAATACCTGATGCGCAGCATAACTTATTCTGAAGAAATTTGTTCACATAGCTACATGACAAGAATAACAATTTGGTACAGTATAAGCAAACCTAGTAAACATCTGATAAACAACAGTTTCTCCATCAGCTTTTGAATTATGAATATACGTCTGACAGTTCTCTGGCTTCCAAAGGGAATTTGAGTTCTCTGGCAGATACCAGAAATGGTCTAATAACAATACAACTCAAAGGAAAATTATTTCTGAAGTCCTACCAGTTAGTCCAAGCTGCAATATGTTTACATTTCCAAAGGTATGTTTACATTAGTAGCTTAGTGTGCTTCACAAGCTTTTTCTCATGAAAACCTTGCTAGCATCTATATTCCACCCGCCTTGAGTATCAGTGTGATACCACCACAGAGCACAGAATCTGGACTCTTTGAAGTGCTTCCTATCTTTCTTACAACAGACAACTTTGGGAATAGGGTAAAATGTTTGGTAATTCTCCGTGGAATTGACAAATTCTACACGGTTTTTAACCTCTATTTCCCACTAGGCTGTCCAAATTGTGTTAGTATTGCACTATTTAAATATCATGTTTTATTTATATACAAATATAAGCTTTGATTATCTGTTCTTAGGCTGCTAAAGACACAAGTCTTTGCACGTATTGCAGTAAGCAAATGCTTCACAGTTGCTGCCTCTCCTGTCTGGCAAATGCAAACTTCCTTTGTCACAAATGTTGATAAAATGGATCCTCACGTAAGAGCTGTCTGTAAAAAGCAACAAACTCTAAACACAAACTGATCTATATTCAGATAGAAGATGCAGAATCCTGTTTTATGCCTTTTGCATGTGCATACAACACAACCAATTTCATCCACAGCATAGATTACTCCTAAAAGCTGCATCTGTGGAACAGGCTCTTAACTGCCAAATTTAGCTTTGGTGAACTTATCCCATGAAAATAATTAGAAATTATTATGGTACTTAAGGGAAGGAGGATTTAAACATTTACATATGTGTAAGTGTCTAATTCAAATTAAAAGCAACTATATGAAACATATCTCATTTTGTAACAGACTAGGAGCTTTTCTGCATAAACATAAGCTCATTAGTAACATCCATTAGGGAGGTGAGAAAATACATCTTTCCATTAGCTGATGCAAGGCATCAATCCGAGATAAAAGCTGCTCTGCTATACAACCTTTGATCTTGTGTTCAATACTTTTCAAGATACGAGCACACATCAACACTGTGCTATAAAGAGGAAAAAATAGCTGATAATACATAATGAAAGAGTCGTGATTGAAGGACTGATGTGCAAGAAACCTGTTGACTACTTCATTCACATCACCCTCCCTTTGCCCCAGATTTACACCACCTTCCACGCTAGTTGGCTTGGAGATGTTACAATATAGAGCTCAGTGAATGCATGCATGGATCTCGGGGGAATATTTAGACTGAAATATTGTGAATAGTTGGGTCAGTATTCATAGACCCTATTCTGCTCCTGTAATGGTATAAAATACAGAGTATGCTTTTTGAACACTTCATGTTTATGAATGCTATGGACTGAAGAAACAATTACAAGGTTAGCTGTGATACATCAATAGCAAATATATCAAAGAATTAATTTTAACATAATACAGTAAGCCTTTCAACTTCTGTTTGTCCACAGCAATAGGATACTTTCTTCTTCAGCATAGTGGCATGCTTCACCTGCAACAGGGGAAACCATCGTGAGCTACCCAATACTTGGTGACAGCTCTTGTCATTAATTAACAGTAAGCATTTTTTCCAATCTGGTACCTCCAGAAAGTGAGTTACTTGTTCAGATCAGATATCAAGAGCCCAATATTCATCTGTTCTGACGAAGAAATATTTGCTAGCCCCATCAGACTGAACACTAAAACCTGGATGGTGGCTCCCAGCAGTCTGGAAATGCCAACATTAACGGGGTTTTGCTTATTGGCTTTTAAAATACATATTATTGAGCAAGAAAAGCATCAGAAAATGAGAGGCATCAGATGACCAGATATGGCCTTACATGTGGGAAGACTGCACGAAGGACTTGATCTTGTCAAATAACAGAACAAGTGACATTCAGGATCTCATAAACAGCATATGGCTGTGCTGTTCAATCACGATAGGGAGATAACCAGGAGCAAAACCGAACTGCTGCCTCTCGGCTATACAGACCATGTGTAAAGACAGACTTTGCCAAACTGCTTATCATTTCCCTTTTGCTGATTAACCTCACAAGGAAAAGGTCATCTTAGGGAGATGACTACAGAGTGCGGAGGCCCTGTATGCCCAATGACTCATCACACTGTTTGATGAGATGATGGGGCCAATTTGGTTATGTCATGGTAATGCATTCACTCTTGCTATCCCTTTTCAAAACTTCTCCAATGGATCTTCTTAACTACTTTTTATCCCATATGTAATTATAAGCACTGCATTTTCTCACATTGGCCATATCAATTCTTCAGAGAAAGTAAACTGGTAAAACGTTTGCACACGGTTTTCTTGTTTTAAGACACGATAAGGAACACCTACAGATCCAAAAGGTCAAAATAACAGCTGAAAAGAGAGCAGTACTCAGGCTTATCATCACTGTGCTAGTACATGCACAATGCTGTATTAAAAAAACCCACCCAACCCTCATTTATTATTCTTTCTTGAAGCAAGAAGCATGGTCTTATTTAGAGCAGATAATGCACAGCAGGTAGCCATGTGGGCAGCAATCACAGAATCACAGAATTATTGATGCTGGAAAATACCTCTGAGCTCATCCAGCCCACCCTATGACCTAACATCACCACATCAGCTACATCAGGGTACTAAGTACCAGATCGACGTCTCTTAAATATCTCCAGGGATGGGGACTCCACCACCTCCCAGGGCAGTTCATTCCAGGGTCTGATCAGAAAGGCTCCCTTACATTCAATCTAACCCTCCTGTGGTGCATCTTCAGGCCCTACCCTATAGTCCTATCACTAGTTGCCTAAGGGAAAAGCCTGACCCCCTCCTGTCTGCTGCAACTTCCCTTCAGGTAGTTAGAGGGAGGGATAAGGTCCTCCCTGAGTCTCCTCTTCTCCAGGCTAAACAGTCCCAGCTCTCTCAGCCTTTCCTCATCAGACTTGCACTCCACTATCTTCCCCAGCCTTGTTGCCTCACTAGTGCCCAGTACAGGGAGAGAATTATGTCCCTAGTCCTGCTGGCCACATTATTGCTGACACAAGACAGAATGCCATTGGATTTTGTGCCACCTGGACACACTGCTGGCTCATATTTAGCCAGATGAAGTTTTATCTTGCAAGACAAAGGCTTGAAGTGCTCCAAAGAAAGTCAAATTCTTGCCAAAGTGAAGATATGCATACCTTCCGTCTTCATAAGTTTTCTCTGAAACACAAGCAGGAAAGAACAGCAACCAATTTTTAACAACATTCACAATAGAACCAACCACCAGTGAGATTGATCTGAGCCTTTTCAAACCCGTGCCTTTGACATAATACATGTTTTGCTCAGCTCTCTGCTGTCAGATATTTGCCACAGTCAAAAAGGAACAGGATTTTTCCTGGATGCATTGAGTCTCTTACACTGACTATAGTTTTGGGAAGACAGGCAGATCAAGTGCCTTCCTGGAACATTCAGATAAATTTAGGTTAAGGCTGCAGTAATTATTGCCCACATGAAAGAACATACCAAAAATCTCTGATCAAAATGTTCTGGCACTTAGCCTTGTACTGAAATGACAGCAGCACCTTTGACAGTGAAACAGAACACGGCATATTACACTAAGTTCTAACAAAGTCTGCTTTAACCTTTAAGAAGCAACAGAACACATTCCAGGGGGAATTCAAGAGGCAAGTGACAGGAAAGCATGGACGGCTCTGGAAATGAAGAGGTAAAGCACAACCTACCTGAATAGGAGGCATTCTAATATCTGCTAGATGTACTACAATAGTGACAGGCGCTAGGGTCACATGCTACTTTGGAAGTACGAAGTCAAGGTTTTGCATTATGAAAATCTTTCCCAGGTCCTCGAATTGTGACGAAAATACCTAGGCAGGAAACTATTCTATTCAGAAGAGTTGATCTTCCCTGCAGACATCTTTCTGCTAGGTACAAGACATTTCAAAGCAAGAGGCAATTCCCTCTCTCAGCAGTGCCTTGTCACCCAACACTCAAGACATGGGGTGCAGTTAGTTGGGCTCTTCACATGCATCAGAAATGCATCTGACCGCAATGTCAGTCAGACAAGCTGAAATGGGTATCTGCTATAGGACTGACAGCCAGAATGACTTCTGTCAGTGAAAAGCTTTAATCCCTTTCTGCCTAATCTTACACAGCACTGGGAAGCAAGGGAAACAGACAGAAGAATGGACTGTGTGAGCTCCTTTTCCTAAGTATAAAACTATCCAATGCACAACAGTCTTATGTTACCCATGAATCAAAATGGACAGCTGTGTTTGTAAAATCATTTAGAGTAAATCTGTCACTGAATGAACACTGGCTCTTAATAAACCTTCTCAGGAAGCGCTTACTCATGAATCCTTACTACATGGTCATTCAAGCATCAAGGCATGCTGTTTGGCTTCTTGCAGAGCAATGACTGAACTCCCGTACTTCTTTATATACCAGACTGAGACTACTTAACTGTTCAAGATAGGCAAAAATGGAGACAAAACGGATAGAAATGGAGGGTACAATACACTCATTTGGTTCTGGTTCAAGTGTATTTATGCAAATTATCTTGCAACTAAGTGCTCTGTATTTAAAAATTATTCAGAGAAGCATCTTAATCTGCTGATAGGTCTGCATGCGTAACTGTCAAGACAGAAAGGAGAATGGAATTCTGAGTTGAGTTCAAGACATCGATCCACCAACTCAAAGTGAAAGCTTAAGCATGGCACAAGTGTCTGAACACAGATAGGAACCTCAGACCTACTCTGTTTTATAACAGGCTGTTAATTCAGAACTAAACACGAAAAAATTGAAAAGGGTTTGCAGGATTGAAAACACCAGAAAGCTCATTTGTTCTGTGTCACGTGTGGTTTATATCAGGGAAATATAACAAGGTGACTTCTGAAGCTCTACATTCTCTCAACTGTTGAGTATATTTTGGGACCCATGAAGAATTATGGAAGGGACTCCACCTCTTTCTAATCCTTTCAGGACAAGGCTGAAGGACCAATTGTGACACTTAAATGTCAAGTTTATGCCATGCTTCAGATCAAGTCGCTATGCTTTCTCTGAGAAATAATCCCACATGTCCTCCTTGCCCTGCTCCTCCTCGTGCCAGTTTCTTGTCATTTTTCGAGTCAGTACTCAGTAGTCAGAAAGCTGACCAATAGCTAAATGAAAGTTAAATGCCGAAAATTTGATTCTTTTGCCACTCAAACAGATGCCTACATGAGCTTTACTAGACGGAAGTCTTGTACACCTAACCAACTCCTGCAGTTTGCAAGTTGGGTGAGTCTTCTTAGCTTAGGGATTGATTAGTTGCAATGGCAACTCTTGATAAGACATTTGGAATGTCAAGCTCTCCCCAGATTCAGCTCTGGCCAATCTTGCCTCTGCCAATAGACAAATGTAAGCGAGTGGGGAAAAAAATGGTGCTTCCAGTTTCTTGCTTCCTGTTTGTGGATTCTTTTTTTGATCAGAGATGAAATGCATCACTGGACTAGGTCGCCCTCAGCAACCATCTTTTGCTTTGTAGTGTGGTGATAAAGGAGATAGTGGGAGTTTGGAGCCTCAAAGATCAGCAGAGAAGTTTGCTTGCAAGTCCACAGTGTGGTGAAATGGAGGAAGAAAGATGACACACTGGAGCAGGAGATGCATTTGGAAAGCAAGGTAAGGAACTTACGCTTAAAGGAACTGTTGCATCTGAGGACAGGAAAGCTGGGCTGAACTACACATCCCTCCTGGATGTAACAACTGGTAATAACAGTAATAACTGGTAGATGTTTTCTTCATCAGAAGGGAAGAAGGTAAAGGAACTTGGTCCAGTTGTGTAAGAACATAAGATTATGCTCTGTATGTATGGTGCTGGGATTCTCATATTGTGTGAACTATGTGTTTTGTTGCTTTTTTCCCCAAATTGAGCCAGTCATTGTTTTTGCCTGTGCCTTTACAAGTGCTCTTGAGCGCTCCTTAGGTTTCTTTCGATTTTGGCACATTACCACATTAACTAAATTAATTAATTAAACTCTTCCCAGACCAAATCAACAGATCAGCTGGTTACAGAAACACAAAACCCCTGAATATATTACTAAGAAACCACACCATAATCCTGAATTTCCTGAATTTCACACCATAATTCTGAATTTCACACACCATAATCTGTGCCTTCCTTTTAGATTTCGCCTAACATTAACAAGGGTTTTAGTCATCATTAAAAGGGTATGTTGGTGACACTGCTTTGAGACACATTTGCTATGGAGAGACTGTAAGCAGACAATCTGAAAACAATCCAAATGAAGTGCTTGAAATTTTTTTAAGATTGATGCATTTCTCCCCTCTAATCAGACTCCCAATACAACTAATCCAATTTACTAGGCCAAATCTGTCCTAACCCAAGTAGGCCAAATCTCAGCTTTCCTCACAGTCCTAGAAGCTGGAGTCAATACTTTTAATTCCAGCTGAGTTACCGACCCGATACATACCTAAGCTTTCAAGGCTGTTGGTATTGGTGTTGGGGAAAAATTGGATTTTAGTTTGTTCTTTTCAGAAACGTCTCTTTACAAATATGTTCTTGGATAACAAGATATTTGAGAACGACTTTTGGTTTGCTTTTAACACACTTTGCTACTGAAAGCAGACATCTATTTGTTGCTTTGTTCTGCCACAGATTAATTGTTAATTACATCTGTATCCCCAAACAATAACAATTCAGAGTATCTTCCTAAACTGGTAATTGCACACAGAATAGCTACCCTACCAGCAGTAACAAACCCCAATGACAGGAAGGTGAAAAGCTAATTTGTACAATTTTAGCATTATCTTCTGGTCAGCCCCTAGCCAGAACACAGAGGTAGGCAGTGGAGCTGGATGTTTCCAGAAAAGCAGGGGAAGTATTGTTGAGGAGGCAGTGCTGAAACAGGAGATTTCACTTTGGTGAAACTACACAACAAATAGAAACTAGACCAACAAATGAAAAGCAAAAATCCATTATGCCTCCACATCTGTCATCTTTCTGTTTCTAGCTATGCATACAAAAGATTTCTACATTTATTTCCACTTTAGCCTTCATAAATTATATACATTAATCACATAATTCTTTTACACTCAGCTGCATCCCTATTTTGCAAAATAGAAGGCACACTACACATTCAGCATTCACAGAATCATAGAGTGGTAGGGATTGGCAGGGACCTTGAAACATCATCCAGTCCAATCCCCCTGCCAGAGCAGGATCACCTACATCCAGTCACACAGGAACATGGCCCGGCAGGTTTTAAACACCTCCAGATAAGGACACTCCACAACCCCCATGAGCAGCCCCTTCCAGGGCTCTGTCACCCTCACCAAGAAGAAGTTTCTTCTCACGTTTATGTGGATCCTCCTCTGCTCCAGCTGACATCCATTTTCCCTTGTCCTAGCACTGGATGACACAGAGCAGAGCCTGGTTCCTTCCTCCTGACACCTGCCCTTTACTTATTTTGTCACAGTTAGCGATTTTTTTCTCGAAAACCACCCAAATATTAAAAACCCCGCTACACAACAGTCAATAATTGTACAAGGATAGCTGGTGACATGATAAACCATTGTTTGATTAGGCTTCCAAGAAAACAACAGAGCAGCTCCTCTCAATTAACCTACCACAAACAAGTCAAGAAAAAATGTCTGTTGCAATTTAATGAAAAAACAGATATTAAATGGTTTCAAATAGCATTTAAGCAGAATAGGTGAATAAAAGCTTTTTTAAAAAAAACATCACTACTTGAGCTAGTGAAAAGTGATTTATAAACTCAAATCACAGTTACTGTCAGCAGATAATAAGGAACTAAAACCATACAAATGCAATCTTTCCTTGTTTAAGATTAATATTTAAAGATGCTCTAACGAACAGCTAAGCAAATGACATAATTACATTCCTACTGGTCAAAAATCCATGATCATCTCAATTCCCCACCACTCCTTTCCTCAATCCTAGATTACCAATCCTTCAGGCAGCATCTGTCATTTTGATGTATGTGCTGGTGTAACAAACGGAATAATACAACACCAGCCCTTAAACACAACCTCACAATAAATAGTGAATCAAACTCTCAGAGCAGAGAAGGATTGAGAGCAGTAAATAATGAATGAAGGCTTTCTTGAAAGCATGACTGTTCTCATGGTCTAAAGGTCTGCACAGATTTGTATGGAGAGATGACAGTGCTACTAACTGATAAACATACAAACAGCTCTCAGAACACTGGTAGTTCTTTAAGCTTTGCTGCTTTTTTATTAAACCTTTAAAACGATACAGAATCAGATAAATCAATACAGAATCAGACACAGAATCAAATAAATACTACAAATTTAATGTGATTATGTACTTTGAAAGCAAGATGTTTTTTGTAGTCTACAATTTTTAGAATTCAGTATTGCTTTACTGTGTGCTATATTTGCACACATGCCATGCCCACAGCTATCTCCTCACTACCCCACAGACTACACAGTCTCACAGGAGCTAGTTAGGAACTCTCTCCATAACACCCTTCTCCTTGAATCTATTGCTACTAGAAACAATTTTTGTTTGTGGAACTGAGTAGCATTATTCAGCACACCATTTATCAATTTGTTCTCAACTTGAAGGTTACAGTTTCTGTTCCTTTTGCTCCCATAACAAAGAGAGTTTTCAGTGTAAAAGTTTGTTTCCTTTTCACATAGCTACATCAATTAACCTAGCAAGGCACTTTATTTCCCTGCAAGTATTGCTGTGGTAATCAGCCTCTCTTTGAAGATGTTTTTCCCCCTCAAAAAGGGTGAAAGTATTGTCATACAGATCATCAGAACATTTTATTGTACCACAAAAAAGCTGTACTGGATAACACACGTGTGACACATACAAACTTATGACAATCTCTAGCGTCTATTTCAAAGTAAATGCAATGGTTCGAGGCTGTAGCTAGTATGAAGGTTTTTAGTAAGTTCACTTCCAAAACAAAAAATAATTTCCTTTGAAACAAATCTTGCATTACTGATACAATAATGAATGCAGAACGGCACCTAGACAGTAACTACACCTTCATCTTCCTAGAAGAAAGTGCAATAGCTTTACTGGAATAATAATGTATTTTGAACAAGAATTTAACCCTTGAAATCTATCTGCATTGTTCTCCTTACAGCACAAGTACCATGATTCACTGCTGACACCGAGCAGTGGCAGGATACAATACCTTCCTGTGCTTCTGGTAGGACTGACAATGACTCACCAGCAGCTTTGCTCAGGCCAAGATTTCCTATGCTGCAGGCTTTTGGGTGCACCACTTCTTCAGCAGCCTGCCTTACACAATCTGCTTCAAACAGCTGACATCCGCAGCCGGGTAAAACAGGTGAGACGCTCTTATTTCTTTCCTTCCTCACAGTAAAATCTTCACTAGGGACCACAGTTCAAAAGTTAACACTAGTCTTAACTAACCAGATTTAAGGTTTTCAGTGAAAAGTTTTAGGAAGTTTCAACTTCTTACTGGTTTGTCTGCCCTAAGGACATTTTCAGTGATAGAAATACATAAGAAACAGTTTGTTACTAGAAATAAACAGCTATGCTGCTACAGTGTCTTACACGTCAGTAAGTCTGAAATTACGGCATTCTTGGTAAGTGACTTTAGAAGGAGAAAATCCAAACCAAACAGTCAACCAATATTAGTCCGACAGAAAAATTCCCTTTATTTCTTATGAAAAAGCAACACAGGAACCCCAATTCCCTCATAACCACCAGATGGTTGGTTTAATCATGAGAAAGAGATGAGTAATGAACCCAAAGCTGAAGCAATGACTCTGCTGATCCACTACACTCATTTAGATTCATATAATTGTTCAGGCTGGAAAAGACCTTTAAGATCATCAAGTCCAACCATTAACCTAACTGTACGCAGCCCACTGCTAAACCCTGTCCCTAAGCTTCGTATCTACGCAACCATAGATGATGATTCAACCCACCTCCCTGAGCAGTCTGTTTTGAGTGCCCAACGAGCTTTCTGATAGAGACGTTTTTCCTTATGTCTAACCTCAACTTGCTATGGTGCATTTTGACACCATTTCCCTCTTGTCCTATCACTCACAACTTGTCAGAAGAAACAAACACATGGTCTCTGGGCTGAGGACTGGTTTCTGTCATGGCCTGAGAGAAGAGAAACCACACCAGGTTTGTCTGTGGGAGCCAAGTGCAGCACTGAACACAGCCCCTGCAGGCCCTCTCTTGACCATTTTGGCTGGGTACTTCTGCTCATAAAGGTGACCCTCATGTCCCACGTTCCGGGGGAGGAAGCTTTCTTTGTCCTGGAGGTGAAGGTCATTGTCTGGTCACTCTTTTCCTCTGCCATTGAGCAGAGCCCCTGATCGGGGTTTCTTTGGGCCTTTTTGGCTTGTTTTTTGCTGTCTGTGTTTGCACCTGCAGGACACCACTCACACCCTGGCTCTCTTGTCCGGTGCTGGTAGTGGGCATTATCTCTGCTCTTCCCTTGGCTTCATTTCCCCAGCTTGTACATAGAAGGCCTCTAGGTCTTGCTGTCTCAACCAGAGCAGCTGTCACTGCAGCTCTCCCCAAATGTCTAAGAGCATTTTTCAAGTCTCACTGGCTGAGAAGCCCACAGCGGTGGAGCTGGTTTTAGAAGATGGAAAGCATGTTTGCCATATAAAGGTCATCAATAAAAAAAAGACTGAAAAACTGAAACCAACACACTCCCACAAAATGCCACCAACACAGGTACAAGATACCACACACAGCCTTGTGGCAACACTTTTTAATTAAGCAACACAGCAGGAATTACAAGTCACAAATACACTTCACATTCGAGTGGCAGGGCAACACGCATCGGCTGTAAGGACACAAATCCCTACAGTGTTTGGCTTTATCCAAAGGTTCACAACTAGAGCAGCTGTGCTTCTCCCTGAGGCAGAAGCTCTTACCTATCCCTCAGGCCAAAAGGACATTTCTAATCTAATATGCAAGATGAATACACAACGCAGACCCGAGTACCATTAATACAGCACACAAATTACACTTCTATTGATAATGTTCATCTTGGTTTCATATCAATGAGTCCTGAATTAACTTATCCCCAAGACTTTGATTCTAGCCACTGAAAATGGTTGATATCAGATAAATACAAAGCAAGAAAAGTGACTACCTAGGTTTAGTTAGAAAGACAGAGGAAACAAGTATTTGTGCTTTTGCTAGCATATTCAGTTTATTTTGCTTTCCCTACTTCCTAGTTTATCTTTCACACAGAATTAAAGTTTCAGATACTGTAAAACAATTACAAAGCCTAATTGTAACACCAAGCTTTACTTAAGAACTGCATTCAGAAATCCATACGGAACTTCTCCCTGTAAAAGATCATAACAACTCACCTGTATGTGATACATTTGCTATCTGATTGATTTGATATCTTTGATATCCTCAGTTCCTGCTTATCTATTAAACCTTAAGAAACTACATTCTATGTACATATGTTTCAGCCTCATCATCTATTTTAGAAGCATTTGTAATATAAGCATTTTACCCATGTATCAGCAGTTCTCCTCCAGAGTAAGACTGGTTATGACTCAGAGGAACAAAAAAGTATAGAAAAAGCCAAAGGTAAAGATGCCAGTTTCTTTGTTATCAAAAACAATTCTAGAAACCACGGATAAAGCTTAAAAAGAAGATTCTCTTATGGAAAGTACTGAATGGAGTTCCTACATAGGAATAAAAATAGTATTTCCCTTTTTCAAGCCTCTTGATTGTACTAGAAACCAACAAATAAGGTTAGCCTTGCACTGGGTTTCCAAATGCTCTTGTATGGGAGATTTCAAGTAAGCTGTTTACGCACAGCGAGTCTACTAAGTACACAATGTGGTCAGTGAGAACACAGACAGACAGATCTTACATTTCTATCTAGTCACAAGAGAATGATCCAGGAATTATAGAATCATTAGGGATCAGAAGGGACCTCAAAAGATCATATACAGTCCAATCCCTCTACCACAGCAAGATCACCTAGACCAAGTCACACAAGAACACATCCAGNGTCCAATAAGAGGGAAGATAAAAAATAAATGTATAGCACATATTTTTGTTTCAGAGAAGAGGGTCAGAGCTGCCAGCAGGTGACTTGCAGCAGCATTACCAGCCTCCCATGTGGCTTCACAGCTTTAACAGGGCCAAGGCAGTGTGCAGCACAAAGGCTCTGCATGGCTTTCGGATTCTTTAGCTTTGAAAACAGCAAGATTATGTTGGTATTTTGACCTGATTAAGAGAATTCCAGAATGACTGAGGATGGAGAAGCCCCCTGAGCTTATGCAGTCCAGTCCAGGACCTAACATCACCCCAGCAGCCACATCAGGGTGCTAGGGCCCACAGCCAGGCTGTCATTTGGCACCTCCGGACACAGGCACTCTGCAGCTGCCCTGGGCAGTCCAGTCCAGCCTCTGAGCACCCTTTCGATGAGGAAGGGCTTCCTAACCATCCCCTGGCAGATTCAGGCCCTGCCCTTTCATCTTGGTGCTGGTTACCTGGGAGAAGAGTGAAAACTGTCCATAGGAAGAGAAGAAACATCGTAATTTCCAAAGTTGTACCCCTGGTTGGGTGTCTGATGAGTATAAAGACACAATGAGCTCAAAATTCCTCAGTACGATTCTGTTCTCTCAGGGAAGAAGTAAAGGCCAAACTCTACTCTTCCTGCCAGGAAAAGTGTCAATAATATTGCCAATTATTTTTATTGAATAGCTACACCTTTTACCAGTGGGAACTTTACACTCCTTACCAGCATAGCTTTCCATGTAACGTTTGAGATGACTAATCACTAGTAGCACGTTTTTGCAGTGAAGCAGTGTCTAAAGCACTGAAGGTAAAGGCTGTTAACCCCAACAGAATCTCATCAGTATGTGCCCAATTAATTTTGCTTCCAGACACCACCTTCTCCTCAACCACACAGATACTGCAAAAATAAGGTAAGAACTCCATAGAAGTAGGTAAGAACTACAGGAGGTGAACGCAAACACTGACTGAACATCTCAATCTCCATTGATAACGTTCTGGCTTTCTTTAAATGATTGCCTATCTATATCATCACACTGGAAGTGACTGCAAACAGTACCTGCATGCTGAATGGATTACCATAAACCCAAAGACTGTGGATAGTTAAAGCTTTTCTGTTGGCTAGACACTTCAATTAGTGTTATGCTTAATGAATGTATAATTAGAAGTCGACTTGCAGCGCTGAAGGTCTTTCAAAGGACAATTTCTTTGAAATGCTACAGAGTTTGCTCCCAAAGTAGACATTTTTCACTCATCTCTGTTACTTCTCCTAGTGACCTAGAAAAATAGGCTCTGATTAGAAACTGTCAAACCCAGAATCTTCTCATCATGGAAACAACCATCAAAATCGGTCATTTTTCAGAAGAGCCAAGGTGTATATAAGTAAGATAATGAAGGTCATTACAAGGTAGCTTGTGCAAGACTGTCTCCAGTATAGATGAATGGGATAATTTCAAAACAGGCAAAGGACAGTTTTTGTGTCCAGTTTTGGGCATCTCAGTACCAGACAGACATCAAGATGCTGGAGCGAGTGTAGAGGAGGACAGCATAGCTAGTGAAGGGTCTGGAGAACACATCTTATCAGGAGCGACTGAAGGAGTTGGGACTGTTCAGTTTGAGGAAGAGGAGGCTAAGGGGAGATCTCATAATTCTCCACGACTGCATGAATGGACATTCTAGAGAGTTTGGTGCTGGTCTCTCCTCACAGGTAATTAGTGACTGAACCAGAGGGAATGGCTTCAAGCTGCAACAGGATCGGGTGAGACTGGACATCAGAAGAAAGTTCTTCATGGAAAGAGTGGTCAAACACTGGAGCAGGCTGCCTGGGGAAGTGGTTGAGTCAGCACCCCTGGATGTGTTCTAGAGTCACTTAGATGTGGTGTTGGGGGATATAGTTTATGGGTGAACTTGTGGGGGGGCTGATGGTTAGACTCAATGATCCAAAGGGTCTTTTCCAGCCTGAATGATTCTCTGTGATTCTGTGACAGCTCCCCCACAAAAAAACTAACTCAGATGGGCTACTGGCTTCAGGTATGCATACAGTTCAGCTATATACTAGCCAATGAGGCAGTGAGGAATAAAGGATCTGCTCCCAAGTGCCTGAATTTCTAGAGTCCAGGCTGCTGATCTAACCCATCACAGATAAAGATACACAGAGAGAGAGAGAGCAAGCTCATAGCCTCAGCTATTCCATTGCTAATACTTGCTTCACAATCACTGCAGGTCTGTGTCAGTGATCTGTGGCATTCACAAATTAATAGCACATGGTGAGGCGTCCTTTAGAAGAAAAACATAAAGGGTTATTTATTTACTCAAAGCTTAGTGGTATTTCATAGCTGAATTCCATCTGGATGGTAATTAAGAGTCACTAATCAGCCACACTGATTTAGCACAAGTTAGATATTTCTATGAAATGCATCTGCTAATAAACAGACCCCCCAAAAAATCCAAAAAACTAAGTTCAGGGCAGGGAGACATTTACCAGGTGCTAAATATCCACCATACATGTAGGGTGTAGTATTAGTCAATCAGCTGATCAACCAATCCAGAACAAGAGACAACATCTGCTCTAAAAATCAACAAAATCATGCTCAGGAAAATGAGTGGTGCTTATTTTAGTTAGAGCAGTAGAACTTCTTTAGAAATTCTAAATAAACTTGCAAGTGAAAGAACCAGCAAAAGGAACATTTCAATCACTCTGGGCAGCACAGAAGACTTTAACAGGATAATCAACTGTAAAAACTAATGCTACATCAAGGCAAATTTCTCTGTAGTGTGTGCAAACTGGGGGATCAACTACACAGAGATAAACCACCCTCTGAAGCATATCTCCCCAAGCTGTAAGTCTTCAACGTACCAGCTGGATTTCCTTGTGAAGGATGTGGAGTGGAAGAGCTCTGAGATTCAGTTTTTATGTAGCAAAATAATGTGGTGTAGCTCCTATGTGTTGCATCCTCATTAGCCATTTATAATGCTGTTATTTCATATTTATTTATTCACAACTCTGATTTACTTCGAACAAAGGATTTTGAAGTATGTTTTAAAAGCAGCTTAGTTACAGATAATTCGTACTTCAAGACTGTAAATGTTTGCGTAATTGTCTTGGGAGAGGGTCTGAATTGTTTAGGTAGGTGCCTGTAATTCTAGCACAACAGCCAGCTCTCACCGAGAGTTCAACAGGCAACTTTGCTAGAAAGACAACAGTTTACTGAACCCATCACCAGGAAGAAAATGAAAGAAATCTCCAAATAAGAATTAAAAAGATAAACCAGAAACTGTATCACAATGCCTTTTACACACACTCTGAGAGAAATGGGAGACACTGGTTTTGGCCTTAGATGAGAGCTCTGGGACAACAGAGTGTACACCAACACTCATAACCACAAAAGACACCACACACACACACTCTTGCCCCACTTTACAGAAGACAAAAGGGGGGTGGTGGCAGGAATACAGCACAAAATATGTATTTGGTGCTTGTGGAAAAGTTTCTTTTCCTGACCCTCTTACAGACATCCGCACTCTGTGATGTCTCCAGCATAATTCTAGCTCCCATCAGCTCAGGGCTCTTCTTTGAGGCTATAGCAGCATCAAATGTAGAGGATATAACAGAATTCCAGACTCTCTCTCTGTTTGCCAAAGGCTTAGGAGATCAGTACTTGTGATTTCTCTTTCACTCGCTTAGTAGATGCTTCTCTCAGTCTCAGTGGCAGAGTATACAGGATCTTTGCCAGCCCGGTGGAGACAAAGCCAACATGGTGCTGGTCACATAGGGCCATGCCTGTTAATGGCAAATAGGCTTTTTACAGGCCTTATGCAGAGCCTTTCTTTCTTCTCCCCTGTGATCAGGCATTAAGCAAGGTAGAAGGTTAAGAGCTCACCTCTGTCTGGCATCTTCAAAGGCATTTAGACTGTAGCATGGCTTTGGAGGAGTTGCCCTTACTTCAGCCTACTGCCAAGGACAGGAACAAGATGTTCCTGGCTTTTCTGCATCTGAGCCCTGAGCAAGAGGGGAGGGCTGCAGGTTCACCCTTACAGAAAGGAGTTTGCATGTAGGGAGAACAGCTTGTCCCTTCAGCTTCTCTGTGTTCAAGCGCCCATGCAAAAGAGGGCCATGGCTACCCCTGCAGAAGAGCTGCATCCAGGCTTTTGCATTCCACCCTTTGGAGGCAGGGGGCTGAGCCATTGTGGCTCCCCTGGGGGTGGGAGGGAGCTCTCTCCTAGAGGAGCTCCGTGTCTCTCAAGATGTGTTGCAGCAGAATAAGGAGAAAGGTGAAGATGGCAAAGAAGTTGATGAAAAGAAGGTGAAGAAGCAGGAATTACCTTCCTTTTATGGACTCTGTCCACCAATCACTTGTAGAGTCCAGACACTGACACAGGAGGTCTGCTAGGAAAGCTACCTCCAGCTTCAAAATAAAATACTTTTTTGGCATAAAAGCACCACAACTAATATTTGAAAATTTGGTAATTTTCAAACCAGAAGAGTTTGTTTAACAGAACACTTCTGTGAGGGAACTGAAGCCATGTCCAGACCTTAGCAGAGTGCTCTGAGCATCCCCATGACAAATCTCACAGAACATGCACAAAGACAGTAGAGAGTGGGCTGGAAAAAACTATTCCAGTGAGCAGTGATAACAATGAAGTCTCTCCAGCACACAACACTGACTGAAGAGGCCACCCAAACAGACACTGAAGTTTCCTGAGAGCTAGTCACACTGAGAAGGAACACTTTTACACAAGAATTAAAGAAAACTGTAGTGTGGAAACAGGTGTTGAAAGAAACTGGATGAAGCTAAAAGGTTCATGTTGAGATCAGCTTTAAAATCATACAGACTTTCTGAAAAACAACAGGCCTGCCCAGGAACATGAAGAAAATCTTACCACTAAATTGTCCTTATTTGTTAATTTATTCCTGAAAATGTTTTAGTCCTGTTAAATCATTACCAGCAACTGATGTCTTAGGACAGAGAGAAACCGTGTCATGTTTTGCTGACCCCTTGCGCCTTGATAACATTTATGCAAGAGAAGCTTCTTTAGCAGGCCAAAAGCCACAAGCAACAGTACCTGACCTGACAGTGGTTCAACTGTCTGCTCCTTTAACACTAGTAAAAAGCAGTATCCTTTTACACAACGTATGAAGTGACTCTGACTGTATGGTACTTCTGTAGGCTGATAGGAATGGTCCATTAAAAGGGAGGGAGAGAAAACAGCAGGATGATATATGCGTAACTCTCAGTATCCAGCCCAGGATGAATGGATTTTGGCAAGAAACATGACTAAGCAAAGTGGCTACTGAAAAGGGACACAGATTGGGACAAAATGAGTCATATGCTTCTCAATAAAAACTCAAAACATGGCAATGAGCGCGTGACCAAGTTGTAACTGCTAGCCTGTATACAAAGATCATCAAAAGATGACAGATAAGCTGCAACAGTTAAGAGGCTAAAGAAGGAGACACGGTAGGCTTCTCTGAGAAGTAGGTTGCATAGCAGTATCTGCCTTAGCTACAGCTGCTTCATGAGAGCAAAACTTCAGCTTCAAAGTAAACCAATGCAAGACAAAGAAGAACAGATACTACATTTAAAAGCATTTATATAACCCTGGAAATAGCAGTATCCAAGTCCCAAAAACTTAGGAACAAAAATCAATTAAAGAAAATTTATGCTTTCTAGACCACAACAATGCTGCACTTTTCACCACAGATCAACAGCACCACATCTTTTCATGCACCATCACCTATTTTCGGCAAAGCCTCTGCACTCCCTCAGGCAACCTTGTTTTCTTTTCTTTACCTGTTTGGAACACTGGCCAACTTCTATGTAATGGAAAACAGAAACCAGCCTAGCAAAAGACAGGTTTAACCAACCTAACAGGTAAGAGCTGAAAGGAACAGTTTACTAGAATAATGATCAACAGTGTTGGGATTTGTAGCAATGTGTGTTCACACAGATGGCATGCAAAAGGGAGCTTATAAAAGCTTCAGTACTAAGAGTCAAATAATTCTAAAAGAAAGCAGAAGAGAACTTGGCTTTCCTTGAACTAACATTTTGGGCTGCTTTTTGCAGATGAATATAATCTGCCTAAGTCTTTGCTGCTCCCTATTCTCCCAAACTAACTACTTTTCAACAAATTTTTTCACATGATAAGTGAACAGAGTGTGTACCATCATACAGGCGACTAATGTAAATGGAATTCAGCAGTCCAGGTTCTGAAACACAGCTATTTACAGCAGCTATTGAGGACAGCACACTTCTTAAAACATCTGGCAGCCCCAATTAAGAGAGCAAATGAGATGAAACTGGTCTCAAGGCAGCTGCTTACTAATCAAAGGTGAATATTCTCTCTGCATAAATCTCATCAGGAAGAAGTTAATTAGTAAGCAATAAGCAATTAAAAACACATCCAAAACACTGTTCCATCCTGAGAATGGTCTGACTCCCACCATCACTGTGACCCTGAAGAAAAACACTGCTTTTTAAAGGCTCAGAACATTTATTCCAAGACACTTTGTACCCAAGGAAGCTGATCTGACCAGTGAATGCACATTCATAGCAGTAAGGGCTCTGAGTAATGCCAAACAGATAAGGCATTTGTTACTGCTTCCTTAGTCTATTTACACCATCTATTTCTTTTCCTTAACATCCCTTCTAATAGTTTAACTCTTCACCCATTTCTCACACAAACAGAATAAAAATCACAGACATATGTGAATAAAAAACAAAACAATAAGTAGACTACCAGTATTGCTAGATAAATTTTATTTCTAAGAAAATGATGTTCCAATGCTTGTAAAATTTCCAGTGCTTCTATCAGACAGGTGTACCTCAGGTGTGATTTTTCTAACTAAAAGAGAAAATGAAAAGCTTAATTTCTCATCCATGAGACATGAAGCTTTACCTCTTCCAAGGCTTCTGCAAAGGAAGTAGCAGCTAAAGAGATGTTCCATTTTTGTAATCAACATAAATGACAGGAGGGCTGTGCTGGGACTCATTTGCTTATGAGCACTAACTTTGAATTACTGCTGGCAGTGGTTTTGAGTCAAGTTGATTCTGTGAGATTAAGTACCTGGATGGCAAGACTTTTTTGTATTATTTTTTATGTCTTAATAAAAACACCTCATGGCTCCACTTCTACTCCAAGCAAGCTAGTGCCTGAATTTCAGCCACTGTATGGTCTGTATGCTCCCCACCTACAAACACAAAAAAAGACATTACCAGTTTCTTTGCATACAGATCACAGAATGTTAGGGACCAGAAGGGATCTTGAAAGATCATCCAGTTCAATCCCCCTACCAGAGCAGGATCCCCAAGATTAAAGTGCTTTTTAAACATCTCCAGGGAAGGAGACTCCACAATCCCCCTGGACAGCCAGTTCCAGTACTCTGTCACCCTCACTGGGAAGAAGTTTCTTCTCACCTTTATGTGGAACTTCCTGTGTTCCAGCTGACACCCATTGCCCCTTGTCCTGTCATTGGATGCCACTAACCAGAGCCTGGCACCTCCCTCCTGACACCTGCTCTTTCTGTATTTATCAACATTAATGAGGGCACCCCTCAGTCTCCTTTTTTCCAAGCTAGAGATCCAACTCCCTTAGCCTTTCCTCAGCAGGGAGATGCTCCACTCCCTTCACAATTTTTGTGGCTCTGCACTGGACTCTCTCAAGCAGTTCTGTGTCCTTCTGGAACTGAGGGGCCCAGAACTGGACACACTATTCCAGATGTGGTCTCACCAGGGCAGAGCAGAGGGAGAGGAGAACTTCTCTCCATCTACTAACACCCCCCGTTCTAATCCATCCCACAATGCCAGTGGCCTTCTTGGCTACCAGGGCACACTGCTGTCTCCTGGTCATCCTGCTGTCCACCAAGACCCCCAGGTCCCTTTCTCCTACATTGCTCTCCAGGACCTATACTCATCCCTGGGGTTGTTCTTGCCCAGATGCCAGACTCTACAGTGCTCTTGTTGAATTCCATTCAGTTCCTCCCTGCCCAATTCTCCAGCCTGTCTAGGTCCTGCTGAATGGCAGTCCAGCCCTCTGCTGTGTCAGCCATTCCTCCCAGCTTTGCTGACAGTGCACTCTAATCCCTCATTGATGAATATATTGAATAGTCCTGGGGGCCTCCACTATATATAGGTCTCCAACTAGACTCTGCTCCACTGGCCACCACTCCCTGGCTTCTATCCTTCAGCCAGTTCACAATCTCCCTCACTACCTGATTGTCCAGACCACACTTCCTCAGTTTGGCTGCAAGGATGCTGTAGGAGACTGCGTTAAATGCTTTACTGAAGTCAAGATAGACCACATAAACTGCTTTGCCATCATCTATCCATCTGGCTATGTCTTCATAAAAGATCTTCAGAGATGAAGTTACTGAGGGATTCCAGGTGCCAGCTGAAATGCCTACTGCTGCTCAGACCACCACTTAATGGTAAACTGGGAAAATGTCTCTTTGCTGAAAAGCAGACCCAAATTTAATTTGTTCATGAGATTAAAGTGTCGTTCATTCTAAAGCCATACAACTCAACACATATCTCTACTTCTCTCCTGTTGTCTAACTGGGTTTGAGACACAAGTCAGAGGAGGATGGAAATCTTTAGATCACTGGCCCATCAGTAGCTAATCTTTAACACATGGTCTGTTTATCTCTAACTTACCAGAGAAAGATGGTAACAGCGAACATTTTATTTAATTTAACACTTTGTTCTGTAGTAGGAATGGCAGTGTCATATCACTAATGACATTATATATTTAGTTAGGAGACACATGGACATTCTGAATTCCACGTAATTCATGAAACTCTTATCTAGCAAGAGAAATCTAGGCCGCAGTATAAGCAGTCATTACTTACATGTCCATTAATCATTAATATTTTGCTGGCTTTTGTTGTGCACTGCTGTTCCTAAGCATGTATCTCATCTTTTCTAGCAGGCTGGTAAAGCAAAGGTGACATGAAAGAAATATTAACTTTTAGATCACTGAGTCATATTTAGCAGTTAAAAGTAACAGTAACAACACTAAGAAGTGTTGAAACACTAAGAAAATAACACTCATCTAAGTGAAATACCACTAAGACATAATGGTCTGCATCAGTCCACTTTCAGTGGGCACTTGCATTTATTTATCAAGATCCACAAGGAACTGTGACTCACCTGTATCTGTGAAAATGGCTTTGATTAGGTTGTTATGAAAACCACTCTACCGCTGTCAGTTCCTACCACAGAAAGACATTCATAAGCATAGAAGTGTGTCTTGCTAAAAATTCAGATAGAGCTCCAGCATGCAGCACTATTTGACAGAAATGAAATGTAATTGCAGAGGCATCATGAACAAACACCCTTTGAAAAGCCTGTGCTCTGCATGTACAGTCACTATAATTTTACTGTTGATGTTTTGAATTAACTGGTAAACACTTAATGACATTCAAAGCTCACATGGCAAACTTTTCAGACACTTGGAGTATAAATTGCCACAATATTTTACCTCTTCAAGTTTGAGGCCCTTACACAGTAGCTTGAGACACAAAAGAATTTTTCATTGCTGAGACACCTAACACAGAATCTTTCTGTTTTAAAAGTCTTGACCAGCAAAACTCCTGCCTAGAGCAACAGAAACACAGAATTAGTGAGTTATCATGATCTAGAAAAATGGAAATATATATATATGAATTTGCCTCTGACTGATCTCCTTAGAGGTACCAAAATGATATAACAGAGCAGAGAACAGTTTCAGCCTCAAGTTTGAAATATTGAGTATTCATTGTTAGTTTTTAAGAACTCTTTAGAAATTAAACAGGGAGCTAAGTTATCTGTGTATTTGAGACATAATACCTGAAAATGCTTTGCTAAATAAGGTTTTCTTCTTGCACTATAATTTTAAAGATCCAAAGCAGGATGGATTAAGTATATTGTTTGTTTTCAAAATTACTAATAGAGTCTAACCATCAACCCCACCCCACAAGTTCACCTATAAACTATATCCCCCAACACCACATCTAAGTGACTCTAGAACACATCCAGGGATGCTGACTCAACCACTTCCCCAGGCAGTCTGCTCCAGTGTTTGACCACTCTTTCCATGAAGAACTTTCTTCTGATGTCCAATCTAACCTGACCCTGTTGCAGCTTGAAGCCATTCCCTCTGGTTCAGTCACTAATTACCTGTGAGGAGAGACCAGCACCAAACTCTCTAGAATGTCCATTCATGCAGTCGTAGAGAATGATGAGGCCTCCCCTTAGCCTCCTCTTCCTCAAACTGAACAGTCCCAACTCCTTCAGTCGCTCCTAATAAGATGTCTTCTCCAGACCCTTCACTAGCTATGCTGTCCTCCTCTGCACTCGCTCCAGCACCTTGATGTCTCTCTGGTACTGAGATGCCCAAAACTGGACACAATATTCAAGGAATATTCAGATGTGTAATGCCTTAGAAAAAACTTACATTTACTCTAACAGACCAGGCAGTTGACTGCTCTCAAGGGAAATGTTTTACACATGTTTAGCATTATCAAGTGGGTTCTGCAACTGCTTCTCAAATGTTTTCTTGTTTCCAAATGGGCTTAATAAAACCACAAGTGGCACAGAGATTAATAGAGAAAACAGCTATTCACTGTTTTTTTGAATACAACAATCAACAGAGGTCATAAAAAATTGTTAGCTAGTAATAACAAAAAAACCACAAAATAAGGTGAAAGTAAACCTGTGGCACACACTGTCACAAGGTGACACCAGACATGTACCCAATGTCTTTCATGATGATCAGGAAGAGAAATATCTAACTAAACACAAAATTAAGATAAAATTGGTCAACTTTTTAAGCTACATACAAACATTTCTACCTATTGCCAGGGTAAATCACAACGTAAGGTTAAGAATAGTAAGTTACATAAGTAATAAGAAAGCAAGAATTTCTAAAGATAAGTCCAGTAGACAGTTAGCCAGCCTCAGTATCTAAGGCATTTTTAATTTTACGTCAAGACTGCAATGAACCATCTAAATGTTTAACAACCTGTGAGAAGAAAAAGGCTAGCGATCAGAGTGGTTAAAAGCATTTCAGTTCTTGGGATATGGCCACTGGATTAAAATCAACTAAAGTTGATTTTAAAATATTTTTAAAATATTTAAAATATTTTAAAATATTTTTAAAGTAACATTAGTACTGAAACGAATATTGTCCGTTAAATGAGAAATCAATCCGTTTCTGTCTAAAGCATCAAAGCTTTTGTCAAGCATGAACACGAAAGGTGCACAGCCATCCTAATGAGGTTCAACATTACTTATTTTTAATTATCTCTGTTCCATTCATTGCTCGCAACTAAATCAATTACTAGTTTATCTTGCAGGGCAGGATGGTATGAGGTTGCTTGTTAGAGGCTAGCTCATTACTCTTTATACAGTTCCCAATACTGCCTTTTCACATTTGCTTGATCGTACCACTATCACTACATTACAACATTATCTGCAGTGCAATCGCTCCTGTGTAGCCTGAGTATGGCAGACAAAAAGCAACAAAAGATTTTTAGAAATAGCAGCTGAACTTGTACAGGTTCTAAGCAGCTCATCAAAGATACATTAGACTGATGAAGCAATCCAGTCTTGCACAGAATCACAACAAAGCAAAAAGGCAGCATTAGCTTCTCACCATCAGTTATTAGTAAAAATCAGCCCAGTGCTCTCTTCCACATTTACAGAGTTATCATCAACTAGCAGGAGATATAGGAAGTGTCTGGAGAAAAGCTCAGCCTGGGAAAGGAGGAGGGATGATTTTCCCCAAGTATTTTAATGCTTGCCTCTTTTTGTTTTCCAATAATTAAATATTTATGTTAATTTGCAATAAATTAAGTTAAATTCCCCACATTGAGTCTACTTCCCTCGTGACAGTAATCGGTTAGTGATTTCCCGGTCTTTATTTCAACTCCAGAGCTTTCTTGCCCTTGGTCTCTGTATTTGCTCTCCATGCCCCTGGCGCTGGGGCAGGGTCCAAAGGAACAGCCATGCAAGTGTCTCCCTGCCAAGTGGGCCAACCCACTCCAGGGAGATTTTGACATTATAATGGTAAAATCTAACAGTAATGTTGTTGTAGGTGACCCAATTTCTCATGGGGGAAAGCTGCTATCCTTAAACTGTGTTATTACCTGAAGTACTGCCATTACAGATGAAATACTCTTCAGCATTCTTACTTAGTAAGAACCCTTTATTTCCCTGAGCCAGGACTCCCTGGGCCTGAACTTCAATTCTAATTCATTCACAGCAAGTGCAGAGCATGAGCTGCACAGACAATTTTCTCCAACAGGTTTATGGTTTGTGAAATACAAGTGATAAGTAGATTGAGGGCAGCCCTGTGGAGAAGCACTTGGGGGTGCTTGTGGATAAGAGACCCATTATGAGCCAGCAACACGAACAGAACTGGCAGAACAGAAAGGCCGATCACATCAAGAGAAACATGGGCAGCAGGTGAAGGAAGGTGATTCTCACACTCTGCTCTGCTCTGGTGACAGTCAACCTGGACTAATGTGCTCAGCTCTGAGGCCCACAGCATAAGAAGGACATAGACCTGTTGCAGAGTTCAGACAAGGATCACAAAGATGATCAGGGATGGAACAGCTCCCCTCTGAGGACAAGCTGAGGGAGCTGGAGTATTTTAGCCTTGATTGGCTCCAGGGAAGTCCCTGTAGCAGCTTTCCAGTATTTCAAGGGGGTCTACAGGAAAGAATGGGAGGGCACTCTTTATCAAGGCATGTAGTGATAGGAGCAGGGTAATAGTCTCAAACTGAAAGACTACGCATTTAGATTAGATGTAAGGAAGATACTCTTTGTTATGAGGTTAGTGAGGCACTGAAGCGGGTTCCTCAGAGATGTGAATGTTCCATCCCTAGAAGTGTTCATGAACAGGGTGAATGGGGCTCTGGGCAATATGGTCTACAGGAAGCTGTCCCTGCCCATGGCAAAGAAGTTGAAAACCAGTTACTCTTAAGGTCCTGTCCAATTCAAACTATTCTATGACTCTAAATGGAACCCATACCTGGACCAAAGCAAAACTCTAGCAAACGAAAATGTTTAAAATCTAAGTTGAGTACTGTAAACGTAATGACTAATTCAACTTTTCCACAGCATAAAAGAAAAATACTGTTTGCCACTAGTTGCTTTTGAAATAAGGGGTCTTTATGTCCTAGTGCACTGTTGGTCTGCATACCTCACTAACACTGGAAGTCAAGATTTACTGCACTGCATTTAGAAAGCACAGACATTTAAGTACAGATACGGAGAGTCACAGAACACCACAGGCTGGTAGGGGCACCTGGAATTTATCTAATCTAATGTCCTGCTCAAAGCATGGACAACAAAATCAGTTTACTCAGTAGCTTACAAAATCAAGCGCTGACCATCTCCAAGATGCTGATAAATCTTAGAATGTTTAATTACTCTAATGGTAAAAATGGTGCTCCTTGTATGTAATAAGAATGAACTTCCCTTGTTGCAACCTGAAAAGTAGAAGTGCAGTGATCACACCTCTGGAAGTCCACTTCCACCATCAAGTCTTCCGCACTCGTATTGCACTGAGACTTAATTTCTCCAGACTATGCAAAATCAGTTCTTTTAGCCTCTACTCATGTGCCATGTGCTCCAGTCCCCTAATCATTTTGCCTACCTGCTAGACTCTCTCCAGAACATCAGTATCAATTGCTGAAAAGAAAGGGTTATTAATTCTTTCTTTTAATTATCTGACTATACTCTTGCTAGTACAAAACATACTGTTGGCCTTGTTAGCAGGGCATACTGCTGATCCATGTTCACTTTGCTGCCCACCAGGACCCCTAGGTCCTCTAGTGGAAACGTGCTTTTTAGCCTGCCAACCCTAACCTGAGTGGAAGGACTTTTCCTATTCCATATGCAGGACTATGCATCATCCCCCTTCTCCAGCCGGCTGAGGTCCCTGCAAACAGCTGTCCTGCCCTTTGCCTTATCAGCTGCTTCTCCCAATGCGATATCTGCAAATCTACTGAACAAGAGGAGCCCAAAACACTATCAGTAATGAGACATCAGTGCTGTGCTGCTGTTGACCACCCTTTGAGCCTGGCAGACCAGCCATACCGGTACCCTTACCTAGTGGATATATGCCAATTTAACAAGAGGACTGCTATGGAAGAACACTCAAGTGGCCTCACTCAAGTGCAGATAAGCATCTACTGCAGTTCCTTCAACCACTAAGCCATGTCATTTCATCATAGGACATCATCAGATTGGTCAGGAAAGTCTTGCCCTAGCTCCAAGGAATTGTCCATAGCTTCCACAAGAATTTGCTATGTGGTATAATCTCAGACCCTGGAAAAGGTAAGGGACCGATATTTCCCTGCATCCCCTTTCTTGCCCACCTTGAAGAGGGGCATGGCATTTGCCTTTTTCCAGGTACTAAATACTTTCAGTTCCAAAGGCAAAAAAAGTGACAGCAAGATAGGATGCAGTTGGATAGACTACAGGTATACAAATGAGATATGGATAATTTAGGAAGTGGAATTTCTCTTCTGCTTTGAATGATAGCACATACACTTTCACACTGATTAAAATATCAGCATCAAAATATCCACCAGCGCCTTTCACATGGCATTGACCCTCTCTTTTATGCATAAAAAACACTGCACTACAAGACACTTGGAAGTCTTGACAGGTAGACATGCAATATCACGTGAAAAGCACTAGTTCCAACATTGATTCACCTTCCACAGAGGAAATTGCAATTTTGACACAAAACATGGTGGTGGCAGTGGTGTTTCCATCTAACATCAGACAGGCCTGCATACAGCAGTAGTTAAGCACAAACAATATGCAGAAGATTACTGATACTATGTCACTGACTTTTGATTGTGAAGCTCTAGAAACTAAGACAACAGCAAAGTCAAACACAAGGCAGAATAAAAATCAGCTGTTTCCCTTTTAGGAAGGCATCCCATTAAGGTAATCATGCACTTCAGAGAGAGGTTGGCAACTCAGCATTCCCAGTAAATATACTTGTTGTTATAGAGTTGCTGAAGGTAAACACTTTGAATTGGTAAGTGGTATTCCTGAACAAGGAATAATTTGAGATGCTGTCTTTGCATAACTTTGATCATTATGCAAGAATAAACATCCTGCAAGCTGAGAAAGATTAAGCAATTCTTCCTCACTGGGTAGACTGTACTTTAAAGGCTGAAAATATGGCAGGAGAGAAAAAAACAAGTTTATCAGAACAGCAATTCCTGATCAACATTGGGATCTTCAAATCCACCTGAATGCTAGATTTGGGAAGTTGAAGATATCCATATAAATAAATTAAGATGGAGTGAGCAAATAAAGATCTTTTCCATCATAAAATCAGGAGAGGTTTAATACTTACAAGATACTTATTTTTACAACTTAACATTTTACAAGGTCATCATTAGCAACCTGAATCCAGAGGGACTTCAAATTAGTGGTGAAACATGAAACAAAATTAGATGGCTTTCTGTATGGTTATGTTACAAGTGTCAACAGCACTTATGACAGCATCTAGAAAACAATAAGAAACTGCTGAAAACCATTAGAACCTATTAATGCATCACTTTTCTGTAACAAACTTGAATACTCAAAAGTCATAGTCAGCACTCACCCTCAGGTGTGCATAGGTGTACTGGCTTTACACTGCACATTTTTAGTGGTGGAAGGGACTACCAGGTGGCCCCTGTGAAATCAGGAGTTGCATCCACAGCTGGCAGGTAGAAGAGCCTACAAGGGAGGAGTGAAGTCAAGCTTGGGAAGGAGAGGGGCAGGAATGTGGTGTTTCATTTTGTCTCTGTGTCTATTCTATTTTTAATTACTCTGTCTACTCCATCTTTAATCAGGAAAATTTGAATTCATTCTCCTCCAGGTAAGTCTGCTGTGCCCACGACAGTAAGTGGCAAGCAATCTTCACGCCTTTATCTCAACCGTGAGTGTTGCAGTGAACCGCATAATACAACACATGAGCTTCTAAATCTTATTTTCTCCCTTCTGTTCTGTTAAGGAGGAGGAACAATAGAGCAGCTTGGTGAGTATACTGCAGCTGACCAAGGTCAGCCCACCGAAAGTGCTTGTGAAAAAAGAGCCTTTCCCACTGTCTTTGTCCCAGTAATATCATGCTGAAATGACACAACTGGTTAGAACTTGAAGGCAAGTCAGATGTGTGGTGATTTATCCCATTTGCTGTGGGTTAAACACAGTTCATACCCTTCAGCTGCAGAAAGGCAACAAAATAAGATGAAGATAGCAAAGACAGGAATGGGAAGGCTGCAAAATTAGATAGAAAGAAATAAAATTTGCTGAAAATAAATTGGAAAAATTGAACACTTAGACAAGAGTAAGTCTAGAGGCTGTGGCACTAGACAAGATAGCATCTTGGACGGATTGTCTGGTGTGTGTTCAGGAGCACTGAGACAAATTAATTTGATAACATCTAGAAAGAATGTGGTGGTAATGCAGCTAAATCAGTTTGCTACAGAATTTTAAAAATGAATTAAAGTGCTGATTTTTAAACAGATGTAATGGGTATTTCCAGCATATGAGATTTATATTCAATATTGAAATTTAAGGGTTTTTTTATATCAGGTGTTTAACTTTTAAAATATTATCACAGACAAGGATTTTATAAATCACTTAGATAGTGCATGAAAAACTCCAGAGCACAGATCAAATTACTAACTATACTCTGAAAAATTAAACTGTAAGACTAGAGAAAACCCTTAGGAAACTCGGACAGCTAGACTATTGGAAAAGCTAATGTGAAGACATCTGACCTGAATTGAAAGGGAACAGTGAGCCAAAGGCAGAGCAGCTACAGTGCTGTTGTGCAGACTAAACACCCTTCTTGCAGTTAAAAAAAGATTGTGACAACATAAGGCTTACTGCAAACTCTCATACAGTTATGCCTACATGTTGATTAATATTTGAGATGTACCACTACCATCTGTACCATAACTTCCTCCCTCAGAGATGTATTTAAAAAGAAATGGTAGTCATGAGCATTAATTCCGCGCTTTGAAACACAAGAATGTTGTACATGGGTGTTACAATAATTAAATATGTAAGAAAAATGCACCTAATAAAGAAAACAATCTACATTTAAAAATAAATCTGCACTAGAATCAAAGCTAATGAAAAGGTGGGAGACAAACCAAGAGACTTTGATCTTGAACCTAGGATTTGGAAAAGTAACAGTAGTACTTTTATAAATAACCTTGAATTTGTGGGAATACTGTCAAACATAAGACTTGAAACTGTAAACCTGTAAGTCAGTCTGGATCTAATGCATCTGGACTGTGACTCCTCCCTGCAAAGCCTGCACATTTGACGAAAACATTGCTAAGAATGGTATAACAGCAGTTGCCATACCCAACATTTTCACTGTGGTTTTAGCAGACGAGGTATCAATGTCACTGACTGTCAGGCTAAAGCAGAACAGGCTAGATAGGCCCTGACAGGCAGAGAGCATAAATCTGGGCAGCTGATACGCCCTGTACTCTGGCGTACCCAGCAAGAACATATCAGCAATACTGAAAATAAAGACAGATTCCAGTTCTGGCACTGCCAGTATATTCAATATAGATTTCAGGTTTGTTGTTTTAGTTTTCTGAAAGTCCACTCAGTGGCACCACATTTTATGCCACGTTTCTGCAGACAAATGTACATGGAAAGCCCAGTCACTGTGGAAGAACCAAAGATCAAGGCTTAGACAACTGGAAAACCTGGATGATTACTTAGGCTAGAAACCTAAGCACACATAATACATGTTATACATACACAGTGTTTCAAACCATAATTATGATAGAATAATTCAGCTTGGAAAGGACAGAAAGAGGTAATATCAAGGCACAATCATCCATAAGATTATAACAACTGGTTCAGGATTTTATCCTGTCAGATCTTGAAAATCTCGATGTTTTCCTTACATTCAATCAAATCTTCTCATTTCTATTTACATCCCTTATTTCTCATCCTCCCACCAAGCAGCCTTCAACTGAAGAGCCTGGTTTCTCTTCTCAATAATACCTCATACTATGAGCAAGGCTGCTATTAGGTTTCCCCCAAAGCCTTCTTTCTCTACAAGCTAAATAAGGTCTATTCCCTCAGTCTCTTCTCACCAGGCCTGTGATTCAGCCTACTAACCACTTTGGTACCACTCCAGGGAACCTGTTTCCTTATCAATGTCTTTTATAGACGACCAGCCTTCCAGTGGCATTAAACCACAATCTTGCACCCTCAGATGAATTTTATGGTCTTGTATGGATTCAGTTCTTTCAAGTAATACCTGATTCCCAGAGAGTTGTGATTAATAGAGTGAAATCTACCTGGCAGCAGTGTCCCTCAGGGCTCAGTTTTGGGGCCAGTCTTGTGACGACCCTCAGTAAATTTGCAGATGACATCAAATAGTGTGTGGACTACAGGTTCTACAGAGGGACTTGGACAGGTTGGAGCAACAAGCCAAGGCCAACTGTATGGGGTACTATGACGCCAAGTACCACATTATGGCTACAACAATCTCAGGCAATGCTACAGGCTGGGGGATGAGTGGCTCAAAAGCTGCCCAGCAGAAAAAGACCTAGGGGTGCTGGTAGACAGCTGGCTTCGTATGAGCCACCAGTGTGCTCAGGTGGCCAAGAAGGTCAACGTAATCCTGGCCTGGATCACGAATAGCATGGTCAGCAGGAGAAGGGAATTCATGGGGCCCTTGGGCTCAGCCTTTGTGAGGCTTCCTCTTAAGTACTGTCTTCAGTTCTGGGCCCCTCATGATATGAAAGACATGGAGATGCTGGAACAGGTCCAGAGGAGAGCTACCCAGCTCATGAGGGGTTTAGAGAACAAGTCATATGAGAGGCTGACAGAGTTGGGCTTGTTTGGTTTGGAGAATAGGAGTGTGGGGGGAACCTCATTGCCCTCTACAACTACCTGAAAGGAGACTGTAGTTGTTGGCCTCTTTTCCTTGGTGACTAGTGACAGAATCAGGGACAACAGTCTGAAGTTGAAGCAGAGGATGTTTAGATTAGATCTTGGGAAGAAATTCTTTACAGAAAATGTGGTGAGGCACTGGAACGGCCTTCCCAGGGAGGTGGTTGAGTCACCATCCCTGGATTGTGATTCAATCCTTACTCTATTCACTGCTGTTAGTTCTTCTGGAACCCTGTCTGTAATTGCAGAGGTCTGGGAGATTTTCTCAACTATCTGACAGACTGGCACAGCACAAGAAGACAGGACATTTTGTAGAGATGTATGACCTCCCTCTTTGCATACTGTGGGAAAACATAGGAAGCCAAGTGGGAAGGCTGAAGAAATTGAGTAATATATCTAGGGGATCAACACAAGTCTACATTTCACATTAAAAGTTCTTGAAGTAATCCCTCAGTTCCTCAAGTAGGAGCTGAGAAAAACCTTCCTTAATATTTGCTGAAGAATGGGCCACTTCAGAACCTGAAATATTTTTTCTAAGTTTATAAACTTGAAAGGAAAATTCAGGTCTCGTTTATTTCCATCCAAACTGTGTTTAGAAACAGACATTCTGAGCAAGAAATAAATGATTCATAAGTGTTGGCATAAGTAAGATTCTATAGTTCATTACAAAACATGTTTTGCAGTAATAAAATACATTCAGGAGTTCTAAGATTAAAACTTTTAGTCTTATTTCCCTCAGCGCTGCTAATTAAGAAACCAAGCATGAGAAAATTAGCCTTTTTGCCAAGTTACTCTAAACCAAAACAGCTCCCTGACATTCAGTTCACCCAAGGAACTCACTCATCTCACTAAAACTAGTACCAGCAAAAGGCCAAAACAATGACAAGTTGTGAAGAATAATGGTAGCAGAAACACAAAAAAGCAAATTCCACACATGAAATACACTTAAAATATATGCAAAGTTCAGGACTTCCTAACATCCAAGTGCATTCATGCTGAATTGAATTTTATTCACCACATGCTGGATATGCCCTCACATTACTATATTAGCAACTATGCCTCGTTTGGTGCCAAGACTAATGGGTACTGGAAGGGAAAAACACACCACAGCATTAGTAATTACTGATATCACAGAATTATTGAAGCTGCAAAAGACCTCTGAGGTCATCCAGCCCAGCCCATGACCAAACATGACATCAGCTAGATGAGGGAACTGTGTGCCACATCCAGTCTGTCCTTAAACACCTCCAGGGATAGGGACTCCACTACTGCCCTGGGTAGTCCATTTCAGTGTCTGACCACCCTTTCCATGAGGAAGTACATCCTAACATTCAACCTGTATCACCCAATGGACCCAGAATTTTATTGCAGAAATTGAAGATTAACCAAGAATGAGCAGAAAACTGAAATTAGTGTAAAAATACAGTCAGGGCAATAGCTGTGTTTTTTCCAGAGAGTCTATGCCAAGTTGGTTGGGATGCCAAACTGGTTAAAATGTCTGCCTATGATTTATGACGTCCATGCTTTTCTGTCTTTGACTTCACTGTTGGCCATTCATAATATATCCAAACAACTTGCAACCATGCAGGCAACATAAACTGCTTTGAGTACTAGATAGTACACAAAAATCAGTAAAAGCAAGGCCCTTCTTGTTCCCATGTTAGCCACACGTATGAGTAGGTGTGATGTGTGTGTTTATGCCCCAGGGAATAACCTGTTGCACAAAACTAAACCTGTGCCATCTAAATGTTCCAACATCAAAAGTGGCACAAGAATAATTACAATAATCATCTTTCAACAGCCAATCCAACACTGTAGGGGGAAAAGGAAAGCATTTCTGCTTAAGGAACCAGCCTAAACAAACACAAATTATGAAATAAGACTTAAGGAAGAAAAGCATCCACTTCAACTAGCAGCTTAAGTACTGTATGTATGTATGAGGGTACTGATACGGCAGTGGAGCATCTCCCTGATGAGGAAAGGCTGAGGGAGCTGGGTCTCTTCAGCCTGGAAAAAAGGACAGCAGGATGACTAGGAGAGCACAGTGCTGCACCCCAGAAATGAGGTGGTTAGTAGATGGAGAGAAGCTCTCCTGCCCCTCTGCTCTGCCCTGGTGAGACCACATCTGGAACAGTGTGTCCAGTTCTGGGCCCCTCAGTTCCAGAAGGACAGAACTGCTTTAGAGAGTCCAGTGCAAAGCCACAAAGATGATGGAGTGGAACATCTCCCTGATGAGGAAAGGCTGAGGGAGCTGAATCTCTTTAGCTTGGAAAAAAGGAGACTAAGGAGTGACCTCATTAATGTTGATCAATATGGAAAGGGCAGGTGTCAGGAGGAAGGAGCCAGGCTCTGCTCAGTGGCACTTAATGATAGGACAAGGGGCAATGGGTGTCAGCTGGAACACAGGAGGATCCACATACACACAAGAACAAACTTCTTCATGGTGAGAGTAGCAGAGCACTGGAATGAGCTGCCCAAGGCGGTTGTGGAGGTTGTGTAAACATCTTCTCTTGAGACATTTACAACCTGACTGGCCATGTTCCTGTGTGACTGGATCTAGGAGATCCTGCTCTGGCAGATGGATTGGACAGGATGATCTTCTGAGGTACCTTCCAACCCCTAACATTCTGCAATTCTGTGATTTTATTCTAGTTCCAATACATCTTTTATTGGCTTATATGCCATGTTTTCCTTTAAGTCTCCTACTCTCTTGTACTTACATACCTTATAATAGCACCTTTTAATGACAAAAACCTGACACCATAGACAAATGTTCTGAAAACCACCAAGATGTCAATTTAGAACATGTTAAAACAAGCTTAAGTACTAACACAATGTCACTCATTACTTGTAATTCAGGTTTATGACATACTTCTCTCAACCTAGGACAATACTACACAAGGGATGCACAGTATCTGTTATATCTAGCAGAACCTCAACCAATTACTTTAGCAATACAGATTGCAAACCACCAAACACAAGCAGTCATATTGTGTCTTTTTAATTTCAAAATACTTTACTTATTAACTTCACGTGTGCACATCTGTTGGCCAATTCAGCCAACACAGTGACTTCCATAAACTAAAGGTTTTTACCAGGCTTCCCATTCCTTCAAAAACATGAAGATTTACAAAACATTTACCTGGCAGAAAGTTTTGTGCCATTTTGATTTGGAAAGTACATACACAAAGTGCAAACCACTGATCTTCATAGCACAAAAGAACAACAGTAGAAGCCTAACTGAATGGAAGATTAGAAGCTGAAATACTGTCCATCCAATTGAGAATTTAAAAAAATGTAATTAAGAAAATAAAAGTATATTTCACCTTAAATTACCAATATTGGTTAATTTTAAGAAATACTGAGTGAAAATGATCCATTTCCACGGCAAATATAATATTTCTCAGTTTTGCAGTAATGTCTGCTATTTATTAAATTCTAAATGAGCAGATCACAAGTCCAGAAAATAAAAACACTCAGGCACACAACTTTAAATCCCCATTTCAGTGATATATAAGCCTGTTGGGAACCTTAATCCTTTTTGTTACTGGTGCACTACTAAAATTACTACCTTCCCTCAAAGAGGGTTAACAGAATCAACTAAGAGAGGTATTTAAGAAAAATGCACGCCAGCTGTGCCCGACAACTAAACTCAATGCTCTTTAAGAAAAGGTCGCCAAAACTGAACAATAACTTGCTCCCAACTTACTGTAGAGCTCTTGTGAACACATCTGAAGAGCTCACAGCTCCTAATACAGTCAGTTACCTTTTTGAATAGTTTTTGTAATAATTTTGCTTTCTAATGGTTAACACAAAGGACAAAAGTTCTCAAGTATCTCACACTACAGCAACTGCCAACTGCATAATTTTGAATAAATCACATTATCTCTAACCCAGTGTACTGGTTTGGAAACATTTTACAATAGATAGGCATTCACCAGCTGAGATAAGTCTATTTCTGAGTGTTGAAATGTTTAATTCATCAGTATTTAAACTCTTTCAGCGGCTCAAGCAGTAGAAGCTGTACAAACATAATTACATACCCAGCAGACTTCTATTTTGCAGCAGTTTGGAGGATCCTCAGCTCCTTCTTCTCCTATGTTGGTTGACTTTGGTGTGTGTGAACTAGACAGAAATCACAGTGATCTAAAACAGTGGCTCTGCTCTGGGTGCACACCAGACATCTCAATGCTGAGCAGTAAAGTAAAGAAATTAATCATTCCCTTGTACTTGCACTGGCGAGGCCTCACCTCAGGTACCATGTTCAGTTTTAAGCACCTCAATACAAGAAGCACACTGAGGTGCTGGAGCAGGTCCAAAGAAGGTTATCAAGGTTGGTAAAGGGTTTGGAGAGAAAGCCTTACAAGGACTGGCTGAGGGAGCTGGGACTGTTCAGTCTGAAGGACTGAAGGCTGAGGAGAGCCACTATAATTCTCCATAATTACGTGCAGAGAGGCAGTAGAGATGTGGGTGTTAGTCTCTTTACACAACTAAAGAGTGATAGGTCAAGAGGAAATGGCCTCAAGTTCCACGAGGGGCAGTTTAGTTGAGATATTACAAAAAACTTCTTCATTGGAAGGGTCATCAGATTTTAGAACAGGCTGCCCAGGACGGAGATTGAATCACCATCCTTGGATGTGTTTAAAAAGTTATGCAGATATGGAGCCTAAGGAAATGTTTTAGCAGTGGGCTTGGCAGAGTTAGATCAATGGTTAGATTCAACAATCTTAAAGGTCTTTTCCAACCTAAATGACTCTATGATTCTATGAATCAAGTATCATGGCTTCAGATAGCACAAAACCCATGTGTGCAGGGGAATGTTTGGTTCAACAAATCAGAATAAAGCTATTCAAGACTTAAAGACACAAATGACATACAGTGCACAAGAAAGGGTCTAAGCATGGACTACTGTTTTGTCTATCTAAAATCAAATAAACTAACAAGTTTGAGCTGTGATGTACAGATCTACTTTTCCCAGATCAGTTTTCAAAGACTGTCTAGCATTCCACAGTTCACAAAGAAACATTAATAACTCTATTAAGTATAAAAGAAAGTGACTTAATGATTTCTGCCACAAGTTCCCAGTCTTTCAGATTAAGCACAAAACAGTGCAAGCCCAACATGAAACACTATAAACAGTTAATTAACAAAAGAGTGATGTTAAATAGGAATGAATGTCAGTTCTCACACAGTCACAAACAAGACTCTTCAGACACCTCACAAAACACAGATACAAGCTGGTTCAGGCAAATGAAAAGGAGAGGGATAATTTCTGAGTAAGTACACGCTAAACTGATCCTGCTTTGAGAAAGACAGCATGGTGTTTTAGACAACTACTCTTGAATGCATTCCCATCCATAAGAAGAAAAATTTAGTAAAAGCTCTTCCTGGATAGTAGTGACTTGAAGCTTTCTTTAAATTGTAAACATTGGGCTTTAAATCTTCTTTCTAGAAGAAAGATGAGGGAGAGAAAACACAAAAGCAGTAATATCAAATGTCATTAACTGTTACAAGTGTAAAACCCAATATTCAAGTTGAATTGTAAACATCCTCCAGGATTTAAAACAAAAAAGTTCCAAAAATTAGGAAGGATTTGTAGTAGGAATTAGAACGTATACCATGTTCAACTAGAATGGCTTATAAAAGTTTGGATTAATACATTTTATTGCAAGATGGATTCCCTCCCCCACCCCTAAACAAATTACAGCAGATACTGCCATTCTTTGGAACCTCCCAAACACGGTGATGTGATCAGTAGGTTCAAACTCCCTCTGCAAAAAGGATCATCAGAATGGTGGAGCTTTTCACTTTTCTTCACTCATATATAATGCTGTTAATGGCAGATGTATAGCACACTGTTTGTTTTCTCTTATTAAAGTCTACCTATGCTTCCTTAGAAAGGGTCACTCTTTGAGTAACTAGGCTCACAGATCTATTAAAATGGTTATTCATTAACTGGTTCTCAACCATATGGCCAAACCTGACCCACTCCATACTGGGCTGAAGGTGAAAGCCTTCAAAATTGTCCTCCAAATCACAGATTCTACAGACAGAATAATTTTAGTTAACTAATACAATTAGGCTGACGAAGACTGGCAAATATCTCTGTATTCAAAAAAAAAAGGGGGGGGCATCTATGGTAATTGGCCTCTTGTACGATTACTCCGGACAAACCACTCATCTCTAGAAGCAACTACATCTGTTAATTTTAATGTAAGCACACACACTGAAGGAAGACTTCAGAAATCTACATGTTTGTTATACTAATGTCAAACACACAAAGATCATCACACTTGGTCTGATCAAAACTTTAGCAAGTTTTTTACCTCTGTGCTCATCTATCCTCATTCATAACTGTTATGCAGCACAATTGGAAAAACACTGAAGCTTTAGTGTTTATGCTCTACCTAGCAAACACAACACTGTCATTTGTACTCCCTAAGGTTTCAATTCAGGGTACAGCATTTCCTAGCAACCTAATTAAAAGTCTTTATTACTCTTGAACTTTCTGCCCATGTTTTTCCTAGGATTATTCAGAGATTCATCACTTCACCTATTACCATTAATCTCCAGCCTAAAGCTTCTGTCATCTTCCCTATGGATGTATTTCTCTCATACAGCAAATACTGGAAGCTGTTGCCTTAGAAGCCAAAGACACTTTCAGAAACTTAAAATGCATGTTTTTATTTGATGCAAAATCCAGACCAATAATTACATCTTACTGGGAATTGACTTGTGGGTCAGATATACAACTGTGCCTCATCAGGATTCCCTCAAACAAACCCTAGGACAACAAGAGAGGAGAGCTAATCTTATCCTACATGCTCCTTCCACACTTCAGGCGTACAACACAACTAAGACCACTTTTTTCCTATGTAGGAGAGAAAAAACTGCACAGTTGCCTTCCAGTTCCTGTTCCTTCCAGTTTGTAGTATGCTGGCAAGAAACTGTTTAGCTTAGATACAATACAGAACCTTTATCATAATATCTAGATGTACTGAAATGATCTAGCCTAGTATGACCACCCAAAAGACAATGTCTCTCTCATCAGTCTCTGGCTTCTTTAGATCCGATCCAAGGCATGAATTGACTATAGAGGATTAGTGTCTTCTACAGTAAAGCTTTACTTTCCAAGCAGGTTAGCATTTCTTAGCTCCACTGTTTTTGATATTTATACCATTTCCAGTAAAAGCTTAAGAGCTTCGGCGTGTTGCCCTGAATCTTTTAGCAAACCAAATGTTTAGCATTAATCACAGAATCACACAGAGCATTATAGGTTAGAAGGGACTTCAAAAGATCATCTTAGTCCAACATCCCTTGACAGAGCTGGTTATTAAATGTTTCCACCTCTCAAAAGAGATGCAGCCATAAGAAAAAGCCTCATGGAGGCTTACAGCTGTGAGACCAAATGCTGGAACTGCAGGAGAAAAGCTGTAGTTACCTCACGTTACTTTCAGTGCTTCTCACTTAGTTTCTTTCCGTTCATGGGAGAACTGACATCCACTTATAATCTGGACAGTCTAATCAGTGATGGCATTAGTTTAAAAATAAAGCCTTGTTCTCTCACAACAAGATCAGGTCTACTATTTGTGGGTGTGGGTATGCTTGGAATCAGTGATCTGCTAGGTACTTCCTGACCATTTTTATTCTGCGATTCTGTGACACACTGTCTTCAGTGTCAGCACTTCTTCCTGGTTCAAAATAACTCAAGTCCAGCAATAGGTTAAGCCTGAGATGAACATTCTTGCAGTGACAGATCCTCAAAGGCAACATGTTGCAACACCAACCTATGTTCAGAAAGCTTTTCCCTCCCCTCAATCGAAACTATTTGTCATCTGAGACACAATTATCTAGCACATTTGTCAGACAATTTCATGCCTCCTGGAAGGAAAAAAGGTATGTGAGCCACATCACAATGCATTACAAAAAGATGAAAACTGAAGAAAAAGGGCTTTTCATTTCTGAATGGTTTTAGCTCATGTGCTGGCTTGTTTGAATCCCAGAAACAAGTGACATGAATCAGAAGAAATGCACTTCCCTTTATTTTTTGGAATCCACATCAACATGTAATTAGAACACCATCTGTTCTCAACATTTAGCAACCCAAGGTAGCTAGTACCTGGTTATCTCACAAGAAGGATCAAAAATCCATAAACTTAATGTCAAGCATACATTCACACACAGAAGGTCCTCATCTGTGAAATGTTCAAACAGTAAAAGACTATTTTATAAAGTGCCTACTCCTTGATTGTCCTGCTCATAAAAACACAATGATGTAGTATATGCCATGCTTACTTTGATACAGATATTCGTGAAGGCTTACGACTATGGACTATGATTTAGCATTTGTTTGTTTTTCCAAAGCTAGATAGTCTCACCGTTACTCTCTGCATACTACTGGAGCATGGATTTGAAAGGTGAGGAGAAAAGAGGGGAAGAAGCAGGAAGGGGTATCTCTGTAGAAAGAGAAACATGTATCACTACACTACAGAACTTGGTAATAATGCAGATAACATACAGCAGCAGACATTAGACAAAGCACCTTCTAAAAAAATACAGGTTTTATTCTCCACTTCTCTGCTGTGTTTGCAGAACACTGAAAAGCATCTTTTCATTTCTTTCTCCCTCCCTCAAGAGAAAGTGTTTTCTTTGTGTTATGCATGAGATCAGAAGAGCCATCACCACTATAGCCTGGTCTTGTTTGGTTACAATCATAATGTTAGGGATTGGAAGGGACCTCAAAAGATCATCCAGTCCAATCCCCCTAACAGAGCAGACTCGCCTAGATGAAGTCACACGGGAACATGGCCAGGTGGGTTTTAAATGCCTCCAGAGAAGGACACTGCACAACCTCCCTGGACAGCCCCTTCCAGTGCTCTGCCACTCTCATTGTGAAGAAGTTGCTTCTTGTGTTTATATGGAACCTACTGTGTTCCAGCTGACACCCGTTGTCCCTTGTCCTATCATTGGATGCCACTGAATAGAGCCTGGCTCCTTCCTCCTGACACCCAGCCTACACAATGAACTGCCCAAGATCACTAGGAAGCCACATACTCTCTTCAGATTACTTTTGATGCTAAGGAATCAAATTCTGTAAGAACCCAGCTGCCTCTAAACAAGTGCTCAACCTTGTTGTCTTACAGTCATTATTTTGGAAAATAAATACAACAGTCATTAGATTTCAGAAACAATCTATGCAGGAACTGCAGGCAGCACCGAACAGCAAGGACTAATTATTTTCTTCTCTGTTTCAAGGGAATGCTGGACTAGTAGCCCTTCCCAGGGAAAAAGCAAAAGCAGATTGCTGCACACACACTTGTGTCACTTAACAGTAAGAAAAAGCAGTAGCACATAAATTAAAATTCAATTGAAAACTGGTGTATATTTACAAATAAGCACTTTAAATGCATCAGGCATCAAAATCTTAGGTTTAGCAATGACAGTACATTAGTTAGCATGCCAGTTGACAAACGAAGTTTCTAAAATTAAACTGAAGAAGCCAGTCACATGGTATTTATTCCTGTAACTGTTATAAGTTTAACTCCTCTGATTTCTAATGTAGGGATCACTACAAGACATTCAATAGTGTTTTCTGCCAGTATGTTAGCATCTGATCATGCTCATTTTAATGAGCACACATGCATTAAGATGACCATTTTAAGCTTTTGGGTGTTTGGTTTGCTTGTTTTGGTTGGGTTTTGTGGTGGGGATGTTGGGGAGGGTGGAGCCGGAGTGCTAGTTCAGGGGCTCATGCCTTGGTTATTTTTTATTTTTAAAGATTCTAGGCTCCACCTAGGGTAAATTCATCTGTAATAAAGGTCAACTAACAAAAAAACTCTGATTACCATTAGATCACTTAAAATGTTCATAGTGTATCTTTCCACAGATTCATAGTTTTCTTACAGTTTCAATGCAAATACTTGCTTTGCAATTGCAAAACTTAATGCACACTGGCATGTCTCAGGTTCTTCCAGCCACCACAGAAAACGTTGGTCATTAGAACAAGGTTATAAATACTAAAATAATTTCATGGTTCCCTCAGGATAAATGTAGGAAAATAAACTATTTAATACCCTTTATAAGCAAAAGTGACTGTACAAAACACAATACCTCAACGGGGCATTAGTGAGTTACAAAGCATTTCAAAAGTAGAAAGAACAATTGCTAAACAGGGGTTTGTGTGTGTCTGTGTGCAAGTTAGAATGAAACTTTAAAAAAACCTGATCATTGCTATCTGCTTCCTTCTCCAGGCTGCTAACAAAACCAAAAATCCACTTCTGCTTCACAGTACTACTATTGCAAATACTAAGTAAATCACTTAGATACAACTACTGGGATCAACACAAAAGGTAACTAACTATACTTTGTCAATTGTTTTTTCTGGGGTTTTTCCTACTAGAGAGGGTGACTCTGGTCTTTTTGACAGGACCCAATAAAAATCTGCACATACTAGGCAATAACATACTTACGCAGACCTTGTGCATTATGAGACTAAGTTTTTCTGAGAAGACTTTCTTTTCAAGGTCTAGTAACATACAGAATCACAGAGTCATTGAGTCTGGAAAAGACCTCTGAGATCATCAAGCCCACCCTATGACCTAACATCACCACATCAGCTAGACCTAGTATCACATCCAGTCTGTCCTTAAACATCTCCAGGGATGGGGACTCCACTACTTCCATGGGCAGTGCATTCAAGTGTCTGATCCCCTTTCCATGAGGAAGTGCTTCCTAATATTCAA
>VZRI01002899.1:55913-69619 GCA_013397515.1 Upupa epops
GAGTACTCTCCAAGATCTTCAGGGGAAGAGTCGGTAAGTCAAACACTACAATTACAACAATGCCAGAAAAGTCAACCATTTCCAGAGAAATACAGAAACACAGACAAGATTTTTCAGGAATCTACATACTGACGCCTGGAATAATACACTGCAACATTGGTTACGAGTGCAATGTCTGAACAACCTCAACACATAGCAGACAAAGAATTATATTGGAAAGAGTCTGATGTTTCAAGTTCTGCAGAATTTAAATTAATATCTCCCATAGCTTAAGAGCAAAAAACACAGTTACACTATTAAGTTCAACAGTACCACTGAAGTCACTCATTTTATTAACAAGCTGCTTTTAAGTTGGTAATACTCCCCTTGTATGTTTAATGGATCAAGTAGAGACCAGCAGCTCAGTCTATGCTACAGATCAAAGCAATTCAAGGTATTAGATTCTACCTCTATAAGAAACACAGGAGAAAAGGAGCACTGAGGAACCTAGGTATACACAAGACTTATTTTATCTCCTTATACAGTTGCAATGACAGAACACAAAGGGACAAAGTCACTACAAAGTGCTCTATCTTCATAAACACGTCAGATATCAAGCACAGTTTTCAGTTATTTTAAAAGAAGAGACGTTACAATTTCATGTTGCAGCTGAGAAGGACAGAGGGAACCTTAAAGCCAGCAGCGTTCGAGACAGTCAACAGACAGCTGCCACTGAAAGAACTAAAGTATAATGCTGCGATATAGAGATAACACTTCTAAGCAATGACTAGCCAACAACACACTGCACAGTTAAATAAACCTTCTCCCATTCTGGATGTTTTTCAGTCAACTAATACCCAGCAAAGGAATGGTACTAGACTTAGAATGGCACAGTACTAAGACAAATCAGAACAGCTTTTCTTAATCTATAGTTATAAAAATTAGATCAGAAAAGTGAGAATTCATCTGATTTTCAGAGGAATAATGAGATCATTAGAAGCTCTGCAGTCTCACAACTGCAGCACCCAATGCATTTAAGAGGCTAAAATGGACAAGTCTAATAAAAGTGAAACAATCGATCCATGCTACTACAGAATCCAGTACTTCTGACTCCAGAGAAGAATGCTGATGAACTCACACTTCTCCAGCACAATAAAGTAGAGAGTTCTTCAAGTGCTTACCCCAAGCAAGGTGAAATTCATTTCTGAAATATTTTCATGGTCAGACTCTCACTCAAGACATGCAAAGTCTCTAACCACAAAAACACCACAGCAATACATCAAAGCAAAACGACGCTTCAAGCAGTACAACATTATTTCAGTTGAAACAAATCTGATCTTAAACACCAATCAGCCAAATGTGGTAAGTTTCAATGTAGGGCATTAGGGATCAGATTTACAATGTACTACTTATTTGAAGGGACAATCACCTTCTAATAATTAGCAAGTTTCAACTGAAAGGAGTTCATTTGTTCTCCACACAGTTCTCCATGGTCCAGTTTTTAGGTAAATTATTCCTATCAAAATGCAAAATATAGTCACTGCTTTTTCTTCCTTCTTCTGGCTTCTGATGAAGATTTCCAGGGAAATTTTAAAAACACACATACTCAAGAGAAATTATTTCTCAACTCAGAAAAACACAGTTCCTACTGAAATATGCTGGGAAGTGTTGATACTGTGCCAAAAACAAGCTCCTATTTATTGGCTCTATCAGTTCCTCTTTGAATACGCATGGGTTTGCTAACCTTTGAGAAATCCCTTGGGCTCTCATTTCCTTGCAGGATACAATAGTTTAATACACATTGTGCTAAAAACTATCGCTTTTTTCCAAAAGCCTACATTAACCAGGAACATTTCTTGTGTTTGAGTTCTTCAAAATGAGACTGCAATGACATTCCCCATTATAAAAGGGAATTACTTTCTGGCTCTTCAAGATCAGTAACAAATTAAAATAAAGTTCAGCATTTGGCACACTCATCAGCTCCAGTGTTTGATCAGAGTAGAAGATAATGACACATGTGTTGCATCACAATTGATGGAAACACCACAACGGAGCAAGACTAAAACACTCAACCCAAGTGACAGGTGTATAGATGCACGGGCAAAACATTCTTAGTCTTATATCCAAGATATCCCTGCAGTCTACTGTCCTAAGAATACAACCAATAAATAAATAAATAAACATCCATGTGACTGCCTCAGGACAGGCAGTATGCTCGTTCATCTCCCTAGTCATTCTCTGACCTTCATAGAATCCAGAAAATTTCTAATCAGTAACCGATGCATCAGCAATTGTAATTTATTTGCACATGTTCCCAAGAAATCGGAAAGGAAACTCAAAGATACCACTGTTTTTTCACAGAAGGTAGCAGTAGCAATCAAAAATAAACAAAAGTGTGAGCTCTGGTTATCAGCTTCCAAGACCAAGAGGCAATTCAGTAATTCGAAGCTGAGGTGACAAGAACTACAGCCAGGGACAATCAAGTATGCCTAAAGGAAGAAAGAGCCAAGATCACAGAAGAGAGACAGAGATGATTATCAGAAAATGGCATGAGTCAGCCAGCACTTTAGCTCCATGATTTGAGGCAGTTTTTACCAAGGCATTTGGCCTCAGTCAAAAATCAACATCAAGCAAAAGCTGTGCATGTGGGAGAAGTGGTGTGATGAAATACTCATACTGAGGTCTGTAATACCAGTTCCTGCAATTATACCAGAACTCATATACTGGAGGAGTAACGAAGAGATTTTTCTGGTCCCCCAACAAATCAGAGAAATCCTTTGTTCAGTGTGTAAATCAAAAAATCCGTTTAATTACAGTAAACCCTACTAAATTGATCACTCTTATAAAGGGCTGAAGTGACCAGTTCCAAAAGGCTATAGAAAACCTACTGAATTCAGAGCTTAATTAGGACACTCTGTTAGCTAACTATAATCTATTAATTAACATTCTTAGTTTTTACAGATCATTGCAATAATACCCTTTTACTTTCAAATTGCACCCTTCTTTTTTTGGGCTGAAGTTATACAATCCTACCAGTATGGTAGTAATTATAATGATTACTTACAGAACAGTGGCCTGGAAATACCTGTAGATGTTTAATTAAGGGACAAAGAAAAAACAAGGGAAAAAAAGAAACAGAACACCTCAGAGGAATCATGTTCTCCAATCATAGACATATTTCAGAGATTTCACAGAATGCGACAGGTTGGAAGGGACCTTGATTTAGCAAGTGCTTAATCCATTCACTGCCTTTAAACCATTCACTGTCTTTTTCTTGCAAGATTTCTACATCATCCTCAAAAGGCAAAATTGATTTCAGGAAAAGTGCATACTCTTCAGTATGAGAACACAACTTGAAAAGCATTTGAGAATTAACATACTTAACTGCAGCTAAAATACAAAGAGCACCAGAAAGTCGAGTGAATTGTACTCCATGTATTCATTATACCGGTACTGAACCACTATACCTACAATTTTCACTGGATTAATCACTTTAGAAGACACATGAGAACAAACACGTAACATCATACACATTAACAAATCCCATGTTGTGATACTTAACACTTGGTAAGAATCCAGCTGTAAAATTGCAGGAGAAAGTCACTAAATTATTTCAGCAAAAACAACTTAGTTTCTTCAACTCTGCTCTTCTAGAAGTGAAAAGAATATTGCAGACAGGTTCAGCGTAAGAGACTATTGCAAATGAGAAGGGATCTACTAATTCAGACAGGTCATCTGAAAGCAGGAGTATAATACATCCAGTGCTATTCAGGTCTAATTTTTAACTCCAGCAGTTTCCCCTCTCATCTCCACATTCTAAAGCCAATCTGACAAAAAGCTCTGCCTAAAATAGCAAGCCTACCTTATGAACTTCAAGAACATAACCACACTGAGATTATGGACACTATTTCATTAAACTTTCTTGGATATTTTCAGAAGTCAATAGGGAAAGTAATTTTGTCATGGTGAAAGCTGACCTATACTTCTGGAAACTTTTGGAGTTGGATGCTGGGCCTGTTTTGCATAGGAGCAGTGAAGCTTCTTGCTGAGGAAACTAGAGATGCCCAACTCACATTTTGCCAGGAACAACTAGACATGAAGCCAGTAATTCAAAGACAAGTAGTTATTTCAGGATTAAGCTAGCAAGAAGGTAGCTGGGAAAATTTTGAAGAAGCTTCTAATAAATAGAGTCAACTACAAACAGACCTCAATTTTAATCAACCTCTCAGTTTTATTCTAATTTAGAGATGCTTCTTTCTAAGAGGGGTAAGACAGAAGAACCAGACACTCAAAGTTCTCTACTCTTCTGCCTATTATCTAACTCGTCAGACCGCTAAGAAAAAAATTATAGGGTGCTTTAGTATCTTGTTATGCAACTATCATCTTATTACAAAATAAGAGATGAGCAGGTATTAAACAGTGTTAGTTAAATGTAGCAAATAACACAATTTCTATCTGTTTGTAAAAACTGCAGGTCAGGAGGTTTTAACTGGACCTCTGAAGTAAGACCAGTGTTAACATGGACTTTGTTTTACTGGCAACCTGTCAACATTCAGCAACAGTTCAGTTGCACTTGGGATCAGCATTTAGTACACTCTGCATCTCAGAGAATGCTTTGAGAGGTAAGCACTAAGGATATATTAATTATGAACAGGGTAAAGCACTCAAAAGGAAATGCAGTGGTTAGAATCAGCCCCAGGGAAAAACCCATGTGACACACAACGAGACATTCATGCTCAAGTGGTAGCTTACAAGTCTGACAAAACATATAAAAATAGGCTTGCAAGTTGAATACACACTCTTAACAACGACCTGGGAAAACTTCCAGTATCACTTAGCCATGTAAAAGTGACATGCAAGTTTAAATTCATTTAACACTTTGCTACTGCAGTAACATAACAGTGACATTAGATGACAAACCTGGTTTTCTTCTTGTAAAACTCTATACTGTTCTTTCCAAATGGTGATTTTTGAAGCTTCATCTTTCCTCAGAGCTCTTTCCTTCTTTAGCTCAGGACTCCAGAAGGTCTTGATACTATTCATGGAAGAACTCAGCTTGCTTTCTTTCACCTCCACATCCTTGCGAAGCAGGTCATTTTCCCTTAATACTTCTTTGAGTTGTGTCTGCAGATCCATTATTGTGTTATCCCTGGCCTGGCGCAGCGAGTGAGGCACAGTGGACGCCATGCTCACTGGAGGAAGATGGTGCTCTCCAAATGCAATAGTATCACTGGCAACTCCACTACTGGCAATGTTAGGACTGCTACCCATTGCAGTCATTCTAACACCGTAAGGCAGCCGCCCCCCAGATCGGCCCAAAGTCATGGTGCTCTTTGGGGTGTCTGCACCCACGTTCTCATGGTCACTTAGGTACATAGGGCCAGAAGTAGCATAGGCAGCATTTAAGGACTGAATATTTTCCATAGAAAGAGTTTTCCCACTGCCCCCCCCAGTACTGCCCCCAGAGCTGCCTCCTGTACTGTTGGTTCGACGGTGGCCCAAGCGTGGTGACCGTGGCAGCCTCGGTGAACGCCCTGGGCTCTGGTTGCTTGGCTCAACCTTACCAACTGATCGAGCACTTCCATACATGATTAAGCTGGTGGAGTGAGGCAATTAGAGAGGTATAAACCAGGAATGACAGAAATCCCGTTAAATTCTTCAATGGTTGTAAGTCAGCTTAAGGCCAATCACAACTTAAAACGGATCCAGTTGTCCATCTTTGAAGTCCACAACAGTCAGAACCATACCTGTAACAAAACAGGACACATTAAAATCTGTATCAATAAAAATAACATGGATTACCAAGGCTATCACCAAATATTTTGCCCCCACATTACAATAAAATGTTTTATACTGTCTTATATAGCTATCATTTTGATGGTCTTCACCTGAACTCTAATTAAAAAAAAAAAAAAAAGCTGTCTAGTTTTTACTAGTTCTAACTGGCCCAAATTTTTTACCTGTTACTTTTTGGAGTAAGAGAGACAAACAAAATTTAAAGTACATTCAGTAGTGTAATTCTTTTTCTTCCAGCAGTGATAGCTTCCATATGACATAGCTTCTAAACTCTATTGCTATGAAAATAATCCTTCATGTGGGTAGATAGGATGGACTGAAATTACTCTGATCATGATCTTGACTAGCAGGTCCTATCAGTGATGCTCTCCGTCCTCCCTCAAGGTACACACGAAACTAAGAAACATGAAATCACTACAGACCACAAAGCTTAAGCAAGTATGGATACAACGTCAAAAGAATGGGAATCACACAGCAATGGCACCAAGCAGGTTAAGAGGAACAAAAGAGTAACAGATCACACCTGTGCTGAAAACTGGTTCCAGTCTCTTTATTTGCTCTCAAACTGGGATTCAGTCCTAAATATGACTTAATTCTCTGTTTAGGTTAAGCAATGATTTAAACCAAAATATACTTCTCATTAACTAGCTCAAACTAATCCCATTAAATAGCATCATTCCAAAAGAACAAACCTCTTAAAAAACAGAACAGTACTGACACCATAACCTAGGGCAGGATTTTTTCCTTTTCACACTATTTCACAGAAGATGCAACAGCATGAGGAATTTTACAATGACTGGGGAAGCCAGCATGGTTTTGCAAGCAGCCTTCAAGAACACTTCAAGTCTTCTCTCTTTCTTTCTCTCACTTCCTCTTTTTTTCTAATGACAACAAAAGCCGGCAACAATATTGCTATGGAATATTTTACAACACATGTATAAAGAAAAACAGACCAAGGAAAGATGGCCAGTGTCATTAATAATTGATGTTGACTAGCAAAACACTACCAACTGATTTGATTTTATTTTAATAAAAATTACAGATAGGACAGTTCTTTTATTTCAGCTACAGAAATACAAGCTACATTATACAAAGTCTAGAGTGTTCCACTGGAGTTGTTTCAATAAGCAAGACACTGTGCCCCAGTTCTGGAGGAAAAGCACTTCTCCCAAATAGAAATGCTATTTCAAACTAATCTCACTGTTTGCAATACCAAAATGCAAAAAATGGTGCCGTGACACCATTTGGGCACTGAGAACATGTCAGATAGGATTTCTCAAGACACTACAGAAAGTACATTTGAATGAGATCTTGCCTTCACGAGAATTTTCTTGCAAAGTAATCCAAATCCCAGCACTTGATTAACTTGCTAGAAACTCACCACAGTCAATCAGTGAATTTACTCAACAGCTGTAAATGAGCTTCACTTGAAACAAAAGAGTAGTTTCACTGTTGCATGCTGAAGTATCCCCTAGTCAGGTGCTTAAGACCATCCAAGACATCATGACAGATTTGATAATTTCTATTGACTTAATCACTGCCAACATGGAGAAGTATCATTTAAACTCACTGATTGTTCTCTCCTTAACTGAAATTTTGATTAACTTTATTAAGTAATTACTTTTCAAGGAATAAGAGTCACTGTTCCCAGGCTGCTGCAAGGAACTGAAACTGTAGCAGGTGCTGTTGCCATCTTCCAATATATCAGGCAGGCAGGTTAGTGCCTGTCCACCTCAAGTGGAAACACCACTCCTATGCTAATTAAGCTCCAGGCTTTGGTTCACAGGTAGGCTCCAGGCCCTTTGTTACTCCAGAAAAGAAGTCTAAGCTATGAAAACCAACAGCTAGAATCATAGCTGATTCAGGCTACAGAAAGGATTCCCATCACTACTGCCATGAGTTACACTGTACTCACTTTTCAAAAGCAAAACCAAGCAAAAGCAGTAAAGTAAGAAAAGAAAAATGTCTTGGTAAACAAGCAAATGTAATGTCCAATATTTCTCTTGAAATGAGAATTTTCACTGCACCATTGTCAGACATTACAGTTGTGAACTTTCCAAATACTCACTAAATATACCCTTCCAAGCACGTACCTAGTTTCAGTCTTTTCACTGACACATTTTATCATACTGCAAGAGAAAATAAATGTATCTCAAGACAAATATCAACTCCTTTCTCCCCTCACCCCTTTCTATTTTTTTTCTAGCAGCATTTACCACTGGCCATTTTGCTTAGTTTCTATCTGAAATCCACAAGCAGAAGTGGGTATTAATAAAATTCACAGTAGTGGACAGCAGGACTGAGGATGCAATTCTCCCCCTGTACTGGGCACTGGTGAAGCCTCCCCTCAAGTACTGGGGTTAGTTCCGGGCCACTCACTTCAAGACAGACATTGAGGTGCTGGAGCAGGTCCAGAGGAGCAATCAGGCTGGGGAATGGACTGGAGGGAAAGTCTGATGAAGAGAGATTGAGGATGCTGAGGGGTATTTAGCCTGGAGGAGACTCGGGGGGGACCTTATCATGTTCTGTAACTACCTGAATGTAGGAAGGTTGTAGTCAGGAGGGGATCTTCTCCCACATAACTAGTGACAGGAGGAGAGGACATGGCCTGAAGGTGTGGCAGGGGAAGGGTAAGTTGGATGTCAGAAAGCACTTCCTCACAGAAAGGGTGACCAGGCATTGGAATCGACTGCCCAGGGAGGTGATGGAGTCCCCATCCCTGTAGGTGTTTAAGGACAGACTGGATGTGGCACTTAGTGCCTGGGTCTAGCTGATGTAGTGATGCTAGGTCATAGGCTGGGCTGGATAATCTGAAATCTTTTCCAGCCTCAATAATTCTGTGATTCTGTAAAAACATATTTCAGCCTGGAAACTGCAAAGTGAAGGAAATGACAGAAAAAATATTTTCTTATTCTCAATATCAACGCATCAGGAAGAAAAAAAAAAAAGTTTTAGTTTTTCTCCAGCAGTCCAAGCAAAATTACATGAATGAGTCCTGTCAGATGGCAACTTAACCAGAAAAATCAATGGTTTTCAATATTCTGACTCATGCTAGGATTTTACTAGGAATCTAAGAAGCATGGTCTCTTGCCTTTTACACAGCACTGTTACCTTTTTCCTTTTCTACTGTGACCCCAAATTCAGTCACAGTTCAATCATCAGGATGGTGCTAAACACCAGGAACACTGTCGAGTTTTGATATAACTGTATTGAGCATTTCTTCTTTGCAAACTTCCCTGTAGGTTTCAAAAACCTTTGGTTCTTTGAGCCAATACTCACCTAAGATTGCAAAGAAAGAAGACTATAAACTGCAAGTGTTAATGAAGCTGTTGCTAAAGCATTTTTCTTCAAGATAGCTTGTATACCTTGCTTTCTGTGAAACAAAAATCTCCTGCTCACTCTTCACTAAAAGAACAAAAACTCCTAAAGGTCATCCTGTCTGCAATCCAAATAAAGTATTCCAAAAACATTCACGTCAACCCAAGAGAAAAATTCATATACAATTTCATTCATACAGAGATTGCAGTTTTAGAGTTGACATGCCTCACACCAGTGATCGATCTGCCTTACTACTGTCAAAAATGCTGTCTGGCAATTATGAAAAAACTCAGAAGACGGACTAAGAATCATAAAAAGAACAACTGAGAACTACACTGCAGTGTAGGGAAAATGTTGGAAAAAGATGATTCTCATGAACGCTTTTTCTGTACGACAGATAACAATGCATCCTGCCTGAAGTGCCAGCAAAGAAAACGGTCTTCTAACAGCACAGGTAACCGTCAAACAAACCATGAACTGTGAGAAGAGCTTATAATCTGACAGCAAACGTTCACACGTTCTATAGTGCAACCTCTGGCACCTAAAGTCAATTTGTTGTAGTAGACTTGCCTAGTCACAGCCAGTGACAGGCAATAGAGAATCATGTCTCCTTCAAAACAGCAAAGCAGTTACCACTCCAAGAAGTACAGCAATACCCAGAACCATATATCAGTGGAAGCACTCTTTTAAAGCAGCATGAGAGCTGGTAACTGCTGCAACAGAGCACAGCAGGCTGAAAGAATAGTAAAATGCAACCTGTGACTATAAGGTGAAGAGAGGTCAGGAACAGGAATGCCAGTCTTGTCAGAAGTTCATCAATAAGAGAATGTATTCCTGCATAGCAGAAATGTAAGACATTCTGGACGCCTCATGCTTAACACCACCTTCAAGATAAATAATCCCATAAACTGAGATGTGTTTAACAATTCTGTCATACTCGGCCCCTACATCCAATATTTTATGTGAACCAATGGCTCAGAAAGCAGTTATTTCTGGCTGCAGCTGGTGGAAAATGGAAGATGGACAATACCATTGTATTAACCCCTGAAGAGCATATGACTTTCATATCTTCCCCTACACCAGAACATCTACTAATACCACACTAAGGACAAGCAAAACAAATACAGGAAAACATATTGTAGCACTACAGGAAAAACCTTGTGCTAAAATAAAAAGAAATTTTGACTAATTTCTGTGGCCTTCAGCAAGTGAGACTTGCTCAGAGTTTCTTTTCTGCAGTTGCTGTTCAGGACTGACCAGTACTGGCTGACAGACAGCAACATTTACAGAATCAAATCCTTAACAGTGTCACTGTCAGATGATCAGCAGTGAGGCAGTTTGATCAGGGCAAGAGCATCTTCCAGCACAGTGACCCCTCCCCTCTAATGCTTCCTATCAGCATAATGGAAACCAATCAGCTCCCATAAGACTGCAATTTCTTCTACCACTAAGCCTTGCCTGCACAAGGAAAGCTTTGAACATCAGCTCTATTGCATCAACAGAAAAGTCAGCCTTTACAAGAGCTGTCTTAATCTGATAAAGCAGAGTTGCTGACACATTAGACTTCATTAACACAGGTAAAAATTGTTTGGATATTCATAATTAATACCTGAATAGTTAGTAACAGCTGACTAGATTACACAATTGGATTTCAGCTCCAAAATAAAGCAGAAATTAAAAACAGATAATAATTTTTTAAAATGTCAAAACCAAGAAAACCCTATATTCCATTAAAACTCTAACAACTACCTTTACCCCAAAATTCACATAATGGGCACAATGAGAAAACAGACAGGATTCATAATGACTTAAAAGTCTGTCAACCGAGACAAAAACAATGACAGTTGTATTTCTGGTGCACACCATAACCACAAAAAACTATGGCTGCTAAGCTGCCATAAAATGTGATTCTTAGGACTACAGCACAGATTTTAGGTGTTACTGGTTCTGAAAAGTAAGAAACTTAACTACTTTTCATGATAAATTAACAACTATTACAAGGGAAAACCAGAGAAGTTTGCTCTGGAAATTGTTTGCACACCAGCCAATGCTGACCACAAGGCATTGAACCCATGGAATTCAGGGCTGTTTACCCATACCAAAATATTCTTACGGCCTTAACTGCAAAAAAGCAAATGGGATCATGGAAAGAAGACAAAAAAGGAACTGTTCATGTTATCAACTGTCTTTTCTAGATAGCGCATAAACAGATGCCCAAGCACCAACATCTGTTTAGTCATTTTTAAAAGGTAAAGGATTGGGTTTTTGTTTTTCAAGTTCACCAAACTGCACATATAATCAGTTCGCTCTAAGTAACAATGCCACAGAACTTGAAATGGAAATTGCCCCCTCCACCCCCATAAACAGACAAAGAAATCTTCCCAGAAAAATATTTCAAAAAACACAAAATCATTGGAGTTGGGAGGGACCTCAAGAGATCAGGTACAACCCCCCACTACCCCTGCCAAATCACAACTGCCTAAAGCACATTGCACAGGGCTGCATCCAGGTGGGATTTCAATATCTCCAGAGGAGACTCCACAACCTCCCTTGGCAGCCTGTGCCAGCTCTGTGACTTGCGCTGTAAAGAAGTTTTTCCTTATTTCTAAATGAAACCTCCTGTGTTCCAGCTTGTGCCCAGTGCTCCTTGTCCCATCACTGGACACAAATGGAACAGCTTGGTGTCATCTTTACATGGCTGACATACCAAAATGTTGTTTTATAAAAGATAGGTAGGCCACCAACTCTTACCCTAACTCTCATTTTGAGGAAAAAAACAGTAGTCATTTGTCCAAGGAGTGCTTTGTTCATAAAAAAAGCTTGACACTCCTGTTAGGCACTTCTTAGATTTGAAAGGTTAATATGAACAGCACGCAAATGACTACAGAACATGGAATCAACCTGATAATCTGCCTTTTCAGACATTGTTCTGTTTCCCGTTCTTCTTTCTCATTCCTAGAAGATAACCCATGCAGAATAATCTACCTGTGAGACTCCAAACAGCCAGAAATACTCATCAGCTTCCTAGGTAATATTTTCTTTTGTGAGATCTGCTTACTTCATGAGGATAACATGAATGAGATGATAGAATGTGCTCTAGTTTAGAGCAGTTTATTTGGAAAAATAGTTCTAAGAAGCAAAACCTGATGTCTGTTACAACTCCCCTTGAAGGGTACACTTTCTACCACCATATCATTCCTTTACATCTTCTTTCCCCCAAAAAACGGTACCACAAAACCAAAAATACTCACTATTACTACACAACTGTAGTTATTTCAGCTACATCTTTATTTACTCCAATATATTCACTGTGATACACCACTTGCTTGAAAGGATTTCTTTCTAAAGCTCTGGAGGTTAGCCTCGACTTGAGATGCTTCTGAATCTCACTTAACAGATTAAAACGCTTCTGCCCACAGTACACCAAGACCTTATGTGGTAGCTAGGGTCTGGTGGTTGGAAGATGTCGTGCTGTTCGGGAAGATAGGATGTAGGCGGACGGAGGTGACGCAGTAAACCCAGGCTATAAAATGCAGTGTTACATGAGAATAAAGGCCATTTGCCAACCACCACATTGGTGCCTGTGGACAGATGACCTAAGCGGCCCAGTGGTGGCCTTTGTGTTGTTCCTGAACCAGGTCGTCACGCCTCATTTGAGGCAACAAGTGGTGCTGAAACCCAGGAAGGCAACGGGAACACGTCGCCCGGGTAACGGGATTCGCCTGGATGAGTGAATGACGGTCAGACTTTTTGGACTGGCCCGGTGGGGAAGATGCTCCCATATCCACAAGGAGGATGGAAGCCCTTGTGAAGGTCGTATCACAATTACGTAAGCAGTGAGGTATCGATTGTAAACCTAAAGATTTTACTCTCGCCGTTGCGAGGCTTTTACAGATCGGTGTCATTGACCGGCTGGTGGATATTTTCCACCCTGAAGTGTGGGATAAATGTACGAGAGCGTTAGCCGAGGAGACAATGTCCTCGAGTTGTGCAAAACACCTTAAGTCATGGGGGAAAGTTCAACTAGCCCTCAAGAAAGCTATACAGGAGCAGGAAACTTGGAAGGCAGCAAAAAACTGTTTATTGACCACTCCGGGATCAGGGGTTGGAGCGACCACTCAGATTACTAACCTTCCAAGAAATAGTGGTCACATTGAGCCACAGGATTCGCAGGAGGGCAGTACACCCCTCCAATCCTTGGGCCCCAATCTGCTTGTGGAAGGGCAAAAGCAAGCAGAATCTTTTTGGGGCGGCTTGGTAGAGGAGGCTAGGAATGCCGCAGAAACATCAGAATCAATACAAACCTGGGATAGACCACTGCCCTATGCGCCCCAAAATGGCGCTGAGAAAAACGGGGGAGGACAAGATAAGAACGGTCCCGAGGAAAAGAATGAGGGAGTGCAAGCAGTAACAAATGTGTGTACGGGGGAGGAGGTGGAGAACATGAGGGAATACAGTGAAGGCAGCCAAAAAGGGGAGGAGTGCATGGGTGAGGGGTACAGAGCCAACCACAGCACCCATTCCGAGGGGGGCTCTTGCAAGCCAAACAGCCCCCCCAAGCAGGAGGCGGGGCGAGCCCAGAGGGAGGGAACGGCCCACCCGCAAGGGGAGTG
>VZRI01002899.1:78565-184817 GCA_013397515.1 Upupa epops
CTCCCGCCACCATGGGCGTGGCCCTCGGTGGCATCGGCGCGGCTGCGTCAGCGCCTGCCGCGGCCGCAGGAAGTTTGACCCCTCTCTGGTGCCGTAGCGGCGGTTCCCAGCACGCTGTTGCCGCCTCAATTCCCTCCTCCTTCGCTGCCGGGCGGGAACTGCGAACTGCCGCCGGAGGTCGGAGCGCACCCCTGAGCCAGGTACCGCGGACAGCGCGGGCAATGCTCCGCTTCTTTTCCTCCCTTCATTTTCCGCGGCTGCCCAGAAGGGGCAGCCCTCACTGGGCGGAGGGCGCGCGGGGCGGTGGATGCTACTCCAGGGCCCACGAGCTGGTGTGACCGTTGGCGGCGGCGGCAGGTGAGCGAGGGTCAGTGCATCGGTCCCTAGCGTTGGGCTGTCAGCGCTGTGGGACCGCTCCCGCCGCTCTCCCCGAAATAGTGTGAGTTAAATTGGTGCCTTGCGGCAATAGAAGCAGCGATCCACACTGCTTACGCTCGCGACAGCCGACATTCAGCTCATGTCCGAGTAACCCCAACTTCCTTTTCAACTATAGAAGCAGAAAAGCCACTGTAAATTAATTTCTGAAGGATGATCTAGTGCGACTAAGTGGCTGCTGCACAGACCTTTCAATCCTGAAGTGTCTCAAAAAGGCTATTTAAGAAAGCAGAAAACTGACAACAGGCTTGCCCATGTGTGAGGTATTCTGTCAAATCTATAGCTGTCTACCAGTACTTGAAAGGAGGCTGGTAGAGAGGTAGATGTTGGTCTCTTCTCACAAGTAACGAGTGATAGGACAGGAGGAAGTGGCCTCAGGCCGTGCCAGAGGCAGTTTTGGACAGACACTAGGAAAATCAGCTTTATTCAATGAGATGAGGTTTAACAAGGACAAGTGCAGGTCCTGCATTTTGACCACAAAAACCCCCTGCGGTTACAGACTGGGAGATGAGTGGCTGGACTGCTGCCTGGCAGAAAGGGACCTGGCAGTACTGGTGGGCAACTAGCTGAACAGGAGCCAGTGGGGTGCCCAGGTGGCACAAACGGTGAATGGCATCCTGGCTTGTATCGGCAATAGTCCCCCAGCAGGACTAGGGTCATAATTCTTTCACAGTATTACAGTAATGATGAGGCTGGAAAAGACCTTAAAGATCATCCAGTCCAACCTACAACCAACCAAGTAAACCTAAACATCTGACATAATTTCCCTGTACTAGACACTGGTGAGGCCTCCTCGAGTACTGGGGGCAGTTCTGGGCCCCTCATTTGAAGAAAGAGATTGAGGGGATGGAGTGGGTCCAGAAGAGCAACAATGCTGGGGAAGGAACTGGTGGGGAAATCTGATGAGGAGAGGCTGAGGGAGCTGGGGGGTGTTTAGCCTGGGGGAGATTCAGGAGGGATCTTCTCTCTCTCTGTAACTCCCTGAAGGGAAGTTGTAGACAGGTGAGGGTCAGGCCCTGGGAGAAGGGCCTGAACTAGTGATAGGACAAGAGGGCAGGGCCTGGAACTGTGCCAAGGGAGGTTTAGGTTGGATGTTAGGAAGCCCTTCTTCACAGAAAGGGATGCACTGCCCAGGGAAGTAGTGGAGTCCCCATCCTTGGATGTGTTCAAGGACAGGCTGGACCCGGTACTTAGTGCCCTGGCCTAGCTCATGTGGTGTTGTTAGGTCATAGGCTGGGTTGGATGATCTCAGATGTCTTTTCCAGCCTCTGTGATTCTGTGATTTAAAAGGGTCATCAGGCACTGGAACCAGCTGCTCAGGGATAGGGTTGAATTACCATCCCTGAGTGTATTTAAAAGTCATGTAGATACAGAGATGAGGGTCTGAGTTTAGCTGTGGGCTTGGTACAGGTAATTCTAGGACATGGTGATCCTGAAAATCCCACCTTAATTATTCTATGATTTCAAACATAAATGTTTTCAGTTTTATAATAAGAAATGCCCAACCTGGAGCAAAACAGGAAAAGAGCTTTGACATTTTTTCATAGTAACTTAATGCATCAGCTCAACATGCTGTGCCTGTAATCACAGTAGTTTTTATGATCAGTGGTGTGACAGATCTTTCTTATCTCCTACAGAGTTCTGAATGTTTGGGTTCTAGCCTTAATTTCTTGTCTAGTAAATGCATTTGGCAAAACTGCAGATTTTATACACTTGCAGCTGGAGAGCTTGCTCTTCCCTTGAAATCCCAAACCATTACTCCTGAGTTAAAAAACCTTTTCCATGCAATGACTAAAGTGGCTTCTACGTAAATGATGTGGATACAAATCAGTCTGACAGGCTTTTAGGAAGAAGTACCCACATAAATAATGTATGATATTTGAATAGTATTTCTTCCAACTCTGGTCTCCACAACAAGCCTCTTTATTTTACCCCATCTTTATAAACCTCAAGAGAGGACTGTGGAAGAGTGGACTGTTCTTTTGGTTTTGTAACTGTGAAGTGTTACTGTTTCACACTGGGAAACCAGCTGCTCAACCTAACAACTCCTTTCTCTTATCCTTCCGTTCTACCTAGTGGTGTGGAGTTACAAAGCAACCTGCTTCACAGTTTCTTTGATATGGGAACTTTTTAATAATACCTTCAAAGATTATTTGTGAGGGGTTACTGGCTAATCCTTTTAATTAAACATTTGGCCTAAAGAAGGGAGCAATAGTGACAAAGGGTCTGGAGAACAAGGCTGAGGAGTGGCTGAGTGAGCTGGGGCTGTAAGTCTGAAAAGGAGTTGGAGGGGAGATTATCACTGTCTACAGCTACCTGAAAGGAGGCTGTACAGAAGTGGGTGTTGGTCTAACAAGTAGGACAAGAGGAAATGGTCTCAAGTTGTGCCAGGGGAGGCTTAAGTTGGACATTAGGAAAAACCTCTTTACTGAAAGGGAACAGGGTGCCCAGGGAAGGGGTTAAATCAATACCCCTGGACATCTTTAAAAGCCATAGATATGGAGCTTAGGGCCAGGGTTTAGCAGTGGGCTTGGTAGGATTAGGTTAATGGTTGGACTCCGTGCTCTTGAAGGTCTCTTCCAAACTGAATGATTGAATGATTCTATGATTTTTGTTATAGAACTGTAGATGAATGTGAAGAAGATGCAAGATATTTTTCATTCCCATTAAAGGCTCACATTTTAATAAAAACAAAAAGAAAAGTGGGAAATCAGGTAGGATTTTAAATTTTAGAAAATAAACGTATTTCAAATCCAGAATTGCTTGGAATGCTGTGATTCATAAGGTACTACTGCAGCATTTTTAACTAATGAAACTTGGTGCACCTTTCGTACAGCAGGCTATATTGTATGCAATTTTCCCACAGCACTTTCATAATCAGTTTTCCACTCTCTGTATGGCACAGGCCTGTCTTGATGAGGAATATCTTATACTTCAGATGCTCATCTCATCTCATCTCAGCACTGGAAAAAGTAACCTTTGTATAACAGGTTAATCAACTTGCAGAGGATACTCCACAGAAATAGACTTTTTTTTTTAAAGCTTTTTGTTAGAACAACATGAACCTTAGGTTAAATATGTGGTATTACCCTTAGTGCTTGATGGATTGCTAGTTGCTGCCTGCATATCTGTTTGCTCTTGGTGGACTCAGTAAAACTGCATTTGTTGAAAGAATGTTAAAGACTTTAGCCCAGCCAAACTAAAGCTTCAGTGTGTAAAAGGAATTTACTGTATAGTGAAGGATGAGGTTGAATAAAAAGCTCTCTAAGAGTGTGCAGTATGGTAAAGACATATCTTACAGACTGTGCATTGCTACCATTCATGTCTTGGAATCTCCATGTTGCAGCTGAGTGTTCATCGAGTTGTGGTACTCACACAAGTTACGGTATGCAAACTATTTTGAAGTGATGCAAAACTGCCTGCTTCTACCTTAGATGTGAGGAACACTGGGAATCCTAGCACAGGATAAGGCACATTGTGTGGTTCAAAGTCCTTGTTTGTCAAGTCAGATGGGAACTATACAAAAAGGTTATTTTGGGCTTAAATATCCTTTGGGGGTCATGGACAGTAGGGTCAAAAGTGTGTGAGGATGACTTACTTTAGAAAATGAGAAGTTGCCTGCATACTGTCATGAAGGGCGAAGGTCTCACTGCCTTAAGCTCCAGAAGTTGTTGCACTTGAACAGATTAAATTCAGTAATCTCCATTTTAAAGGATTGTTTTCCTTCCTACGTGGGAATTTGTGTAGTCAGACTTTTCTCAGTAGCTGCTCAGTTCACTGGCACCATACAAATACATCTGCATGGCTGTTGATGATGAGGAGTTCATATCCAGTTTACCCAAGGAGGCATTTTTCTGATTATGTGCCCATATTTTAAAATTTGAAGCCTTTTTGGTTTGACTTTTTTAAAGAAACAAAACAAGATCAAACTACAGTAGCAGCAAAAGCTGTGAGGACTCTTTGCCCACTTTAGTCTGTTAATTTAATGCTTTGGAGCACAGTGCAACACCTATAGTCTAGTGTGGGTTGTTTTTTGTCAGCAATGAAACAACCTGAGATATGACCAGCTAAACTGAAAATAACTCCCTGTAAATAATTAAGTGGTCATCACTACAGAGGCAATAAATTATAGTTTCTAGGTGGTTTTGAACTGAAAATCAGCTGTCATCTCACACATAGAGCATGTATGTTTTGAGTATTTCAAGGCAGTTTGAAAATCAAGCTGTTTTAACACCAGTTTGTGAGTGAGGCAGTCTCTTAGCACTGTCCTGGCCCTGGAGGGTGTTTGAGGGTCTTTTATACTCTACTCAATAGCTTATTATCTCTTTCTGTATTAATGCAAATTTAAATATAATAGGGAGAGGACAGGGAGGAATACAATATTTGACTGATGAGTGGAAGTGCCTCTCCTTCCCTAGCTCCTAGCTAGTATTGAGACAGATTTATAACTCCCATTTGCAGAATTAACCATTCTCTCTTCCCAACTCCTACTTCAATAATTTTTAAATGGCATTTCTGTCGCTTTGAGATACTCTGACAATTGCTTTGAGACATAGGGCTTTGCTGTGCTGCACTTCACTGACTGAAAAAAAAAACCCACCACATTGCTGTAATAAAATCATAGAGTCATAGAATGGTGCTGATTGGAAGGGACCTCCAAAGATCATCCAGTCCAATCCTGCTGCAGGGAGCAGGGACACCCTCAACTAGATCAGGTTGCCCAGAGCCCTGTCCAGCCTCTCCTTAAATATTTCCAGGGATGGGGCTTCTACTACCTTCCTGAGCAACCTGTTACTGTGTTCAACCCTCCTCCTGCTAAAGAACTTTAAGTCTACTCTGTCCCACTCTCTCTTAATGTTTCCCCTTTGTCCTAGGACCTGTTTAGATTGAGCGATATTACTTCCCCCTGCCCAAACTCTGATTCCCTCTTCCACTCACCACGCAAGCCATTTTTTTTTCTCAGATTGTCTTACTCACACTTGCAATAAATTCTGCTTCAGTAGTCCAAGCACCTGCCTGAGCCAAACCCTTCTCCAGGCTAAACAGAGCCAGGATGCTCTCATCCCCTAAACATCTTTGTAGCCCTATACTGACTTGTTCTAGTCATTCCTTGTGACTTTTGAACTGTGGAGCCCAGACTTGGACACAGAACTCCAGATGTGGCCCAGGAGGGCACAGGGAGGTGACGACCTCCCTCGACCTGCTGTCCTCGCTTTTCATATGCCCCAGGATCTCACTGGTCCTCTTGGACACTGGGACACATTGCTGGCTCATGGATCCACCAGGACTTTGCAGCACATCAACTGCTAACATGTACTGTGGCACTGGGTGCAGGGCACTTCTCCATGTTGGACTTCATTTTATTTCTAAGTGACAAGTGCTTGTCCTGGTAATACTCATTTCTGTTGGGAATGAAACAAACTCAAATGCATTTACCATACATCGTATCTTGCTTTTAACTGAAACACCACACAATTATACCACTTTTAGACCACAGATGAATAAACTCAGGCAACTGAGAAGGAGAGTTCTAGCTGCATCCACCATAATGGTGACATGTTGAGTGAGACAGCAACAAGGCTGGTGGAAGGGACTAGAGAGAAAGTCTTATGAAGAGAGGCTGAGGGAACTGGCGTTGCTTAGCCTGGAGAAGAAGAGACTCATGGGGGACCTCCTCAATGCCTATAACTACCTGAAGGAAGGTTGTTGACAAGTAGGGGCAAGGCTCTTCTCCCAGGCAACTAGCAACAGGATGAGAAGGCAGGGCCTGAAGCTGCCAGGGTAGGGTAGGTTGGCTGTTAGGAAGCCCTTCCTCACAGAACAGGTGATCAGACATTGGAATGGACTGCCAGGGATATAGTCCCTATTCCTGAAGGTGTTTAAGGACAGATTGCATGTGGCACTTAATGCCCTGGTGTAGCTGATGTGGTGATGTCAGGTCGTAGGCTGGGCTTGATGGTCTCGGAGGTCTTTTCCAGCCTCTGTGATTCTGTGAGTGCTCCTACTTGCCGAGGAAATAATGAGCATCCTTTTTCTGAATTTTCCTTTGCCAAATTCTCAGAAAACTGTGGTTTCCATGTTTAGAGACAAGAAAAACAAGGTGCTGACTGAACCTATAGTATAATAGATGCCAGGCAGGTTCTGACTGACTGTCAGATAACACTTATCTACTGGGGATTTGAGGCTTTCTCAAACAGTGGTTGATGTTTCCAGGTCCCTGCATCTATATCAACAAAATACAGTACTACCTACAAAAGCAAAAGACTAGCAGCTTTGCTCCACGTTTGTGCACAGTGAAAAGTTTGTCTCTTTGGGCTGATAGAGAAGTGCTGCTGCTCAGCAATTCTGCATACTAGTAGTACAAGCTTTCAGCAAACCACTTCTCCAGCAGCAGGGAGGGCTGGTAATGGGTAGCTGTCAGATACTGGCTTAGAAAAGGGTGCCATCTACTGAGGTATCCGAACAAGTTGTTACCAGTTCTCAGTGCTGGTCATCTCTGCAGAGTTTGTGAGGTACCAAAATACCACAAGGCAGGGTGCTGACAGTCAGAAACTGAAATATAGACAAGTCAGGGTATGCATAAGGAGCACTTTAGAAAGTTGCCTCTGTCTTTTATCAGTCTAAGTACTCATGGATGTTGGAAGTGACCTAGGAAGACAGTACTGATGAATCTAAAAGAATTTTTTGTGAATGGCACAATGCGTTCACATTTACCAGAAATGCCAAAAATACCCATTTCCTTACCCCTGTGATATTTAGAACAAGAACTCAAGACATTCATGTATTCATGTGGTCTCTGATCATATGCTAGATCTAGATGCTGATAATCAATTCATTCATCTGTTTTACTGGCAAAAATAATTTACTTATTCATTCTTTAAATGAAATAATTATTTCCCTATTATGATGTAATTTATTTCACGCTCAACCTTACTCACTGTGCAGATTGAATACCAATACAGTGCCTCCACTTGTAAGACAGAGCAGGCTATTTTTGCCTACACAGTGTAACATACTTCAGAAGAAAGGTTTGGACTGCTCTGAAACATCAGAAAGCAGATCTCCAGATGGGGCTGTAGCAGTTCCATGGAGCGAGAAGTACAATGTTACTGCAATGTCCACCACATCTATTACAGAATATTGTTACATTTGGTGAGCAGCGGACCTCAACAGCTGTCTGACATGTCTCCATACTGACTGTGGTTCTCTTATCTTCAGTACGTTTTATCTCTAGAGATGCCTGAAAGCCAAGGGAAAGACGGCGAAAGCTACATCAGCAGCAATAGTTCCAGTACCAGCAGTTTGGTTGCTTGCTTCGGACAGGTCAGTTGCTTTTTGCTCGAGACCAAATTGAAATAGAAGTTTTATGTTTGTGCTTCATGACATCTGCTCCACATATTTACTCATTTTAAAGTTGGATGCAATAAGGTTGGGATCATATCCATTACCCTAACTATGCTACACCTACTGCAACTACATTTTCCTTTATGATGACCTTGGCATATCCAGAGTTATAATAAATTCTTCTGGATTCTTCACAAAAAATTCTAAAGTTTTATTCCTTAAAAATAGGGCTGCATCACGCTCAATACTGGTTCAGAAAAGCCAACTGCTTCCAGCTATTAAAATAATTACAATAATTGAAATAATGTGGAAAAAAAGAAAGCTGTGTCTGGACTGAACAGACCTTTCAGTGGTGAATTCTCTTCTCCCTGTTAGGTGATTATACACTGTTCCTGACTATGGCACTTTTTCCTTACAATTTTTTATCACTGGCTGGCATTCTAGTGGCAGAAAAAGAAGGTTATTTCTTTAAATTGAAACAAGAACCAAATACAGGCTTGGTAGGTGCTGGAGCTTATGTGGTACACACTATCAAGCTCTGTCCCACATCAGACCAAAGCAATGCAAGATTTTTAAGGCTCAAATCCTTAAACATGCATTTAGGTTTCTCTAGCTTTTACAGGTTGTAAATCTTATTTCTGTTAAGACATGGAACAATAGTTAGAACATTCTAGGCTCCCTGTGATGCTGGTATTTATCTAGTGCTACCATTGAAGTAATCCAGAGGATCTTCTTTGCATGAAGGGAATTTGCTGACGACTCCTCAAAAAACTCCTGGCTTGCCTGCTCACGCAAGTTGCTCTCCCCCTGCCCTGATAGTGTGCAAGGGTAAAGTAAGGTTACTCTTTGGTTTTGTGGGAGTTTTTAAAGAAATTTTCTTGTCGGTCACACATACATTGTGCTTTATCTTAGAGAGGTACAAGGTAAGCACGTTCCTAACCATGCTGACTAGGATTATGACTTGTATTATGATTTCAATAGGATGCTGATAGGTCTGGCTCAGCTCAGCTCTTTTAATATAAGTTATGACAAATGAAAATTGCCATGCTTCAGTAACTAATGCTTGTAGAAGGAAGAGTAAAAACACAATATCATGCAGACACACCACTACCATCACCCTCCCGAGGTCTTTCATTGTGTCTTATATCTTGATTCTAAACCAAAGGGATCCATACCTCTTGTAAGGACTGTACAGGGAAAAACAAGATGAAGAAGTGATACTAAAAGAAAAAGGGGAGCTAAAATAGGAAGAATGAGAAGATATATTCATCAACAACCTGGATGAGCGATTAGACTCTCAGCAAGTTTGCTGATGACACAAAGCTGGGAGGAGTGGCTGACATACCAGAGGGCTGGGCTGTTGTTCAGTGGGACCTAGACAGGCTGGAGAGTTGGGCAGGGAGGAACTGAATGAAATTCAGCAAGGGCACTGTGGAGTCTGGCATCTGGGCAAGAACAAACCCGGAGACCAGTACAGGTTGGAGAGCAGCATAGGAGAAGGGATCTGAAGGTCCTGATAGACAGCAGGATGACCAGGAGCCAGCAATGCAGCACCCCAGAAGTGGAGTGGTTAGTAGATGGAGAGGAGTTCTCCTCCCCCTCTGCTCTGTCGTGGTGCGACTGCATCTGGAATAGTGTGTCCAGTTCTGAGCCACTGAGTTCCAGAAGGACACAGAACTGCTTGAGAGAGTCCAGCACAGAGACACAAGGATGATGAAAGGAGTGGAGCATCTCCCTGATGAAGAAAGGCTGAAGGATTTGGGTCTCTTTAGTTTGGAAAAAAGGAGACTGAGGGGTGATCTCACCAATGTTTACAAATATAGAAAGGGCGGGTGTCAGGAGGAAGGAGCCAGGCTCTTCTCAGTGTCATCTAATGATGGGACAAGGGGCAATGGGTGTCAGCTGGAACAGAGGAGGTTCCACATAAAGATGAGAAGAAACTTCTTCCCAGTGAGAGTGACGTTCCTGTGCAACTGTATCTTGGGGATCCTGCTCTGGCAGGGTGATATGGCTGGATGATCCTACAAGGTCCCTTCCAATCTCTGACATTCTGTGATTTGTCTTCCCTTGTGTTCAAGTATCAATACACAGCAAACGAGTATCAAGCTATCCAGCATGCTCTTCGTCAGAGACTGGGTCCAGAATATATCAGCAGTCGGCAAGCTGGAGGAGGACAAAAGGTATGATGTTACTTGTTTCCACTCACAGCTATTTTAAACCCCAGTTTTTCTGCAAAAAAACTTTTTTAAAAAATAATATGCAGATATGCAAGCAAGGACAGCACAGCATAAAGTCTGCTGTTAATGACACACAAGGTTCTTTTGTACTTTAAAGAAAGACTTAACTCTCCGATGCTTTGTCCTCAAAGGCACTACTTAGCTACGTGTGTAACATTGGAGATATTTTCTGAATTTTTCCCCACTATTGGAATATAAAAAGCATCAGTGGCTGCATTTTACCCTCTTTTAGTACTTGCTAGCTCTGCCTTCCATTGATTAAGTCCAACTTGTCATATTAACCCCCCATCAGAGTTGCTGCAAGAACTTTAAATTGAGTTACACTATCTTCCTTTTATTTACATTATCTGAACCTTGAACTTAGATGAGTCTCCTCAGTGTTAGATGATGTGTGTAGTCCTTTGTTGAAATAAACCAGACGTATACGTATCCTATTGATATATTTATGAACATCTGGGTTTCTTTTCAGGTCTGTTACATTGAGGGGCACAAGGTGATCAGTCTGGCTAATGAGATGTTTGGCTTCAATGGCTGGGCTCATTCAGTCACTCATCAGAACGTTGGTAAGTTTCACTGAGAGGCACCAAAGGCAAAGCGTCTCAGATAAAGAACAGGGTATGGATCCTAGAACTCATTGACTTCAAAAAACCCTGAGTAGGGCACATGGAATTTCTAGGCTGTCCCAGTTTTAGAACAAATCCTGGGGGGACAGAGAGACCCAGTTGGGAATTCCTCTCCCCCCGATCACAGAATTCAAGTGAAAAAGTAAATAACTTTATAAAGAAGGCTTATTAAATAATAATGCTAGCATAAAGATAATTCTCCTCCCCAAAACCCGCACCCTATAGCAAAACTCACCACCCCCAAAAGCTGGAAAAAAAAGGTAATCCAATGCAGTTAACGTTGGATGCTGGGGAAACAGCAGGAGGTAGAGTGCTGGACAAAATCTGTGGGGAAAAGTGGCTGCAGCAAAGTGGCACCAAACCAGCCACAAAGTGGCTGCTGTAGGTAGCAGCTCCCATGGCAGGATCCAGGAAAGGGAAACTCCAAGGGAGCGAGCGGCAGTAAGTCCGCAGCTGCAGGGGAGGGTAAGGCAGAAGTCCATGGCAAAGAGCTGGGGCGGTGGGGTGATGGTCCAGNCACCCTATAGCAAAACTCACCACCCCCAAAAGCTGGAAAAAAAAGGTAATCCAATGCAGTTAACGTTGGATGCTGGGGAAACAGCAGGAGGTAGAGTGCTGGACAAAATCTGTGGGGAAAAGTGGCTGCAGCAAAGTGGCAGCAAAACAGCCACAAAGTGGCTGCTGTAGGTAGCAGCTCCCATGGCAGGATCCAGGAAAGGGAAACTCCAAGGGAGCGAGCGGCAGTAAGTCCGCAGCTGCAGGGGAGGGTAAGGCAGAAGTCCATGGCAAAGAGCTGGGGCGGTGGGGTGATGGTCCAGAGGGGTCCAGAAGCAGCAAAGGCAGCTAAACCAGTCCCTAAAACCCCCTTGAAATAGTCATGNGTCCCCAAAACCCCCTTGAAATAGTCATGGAAAACCAATCCCAGAACTGATTTCCCGCTCAAAATAATACCCAATCCTAGAGCCAAGAACTCCTGCTCAAAACTGAAGTAAAATATAAAACTAAAAAGTTTTTCGGCTTCCCCGGGAGACCCTCCCTGCTATCTCCCTGCCAAATAGCAATAACTAACCTACCATTACAACCCTGAAAAGAAAAGGATAAGGGAGTAAGGGACAGTGATAGAAGCTGGTTTTTTCTCTCTACCCCACCACACGGGTGATTTAACAGTTGGGAAGAATGAGAAATAGAATAATAATGGAGCTTCTGTTTTCTCCCTAGGTCTTGCACTAGAGTTTGTCATCATTGTTATTCTTCTAGGTGCATTTATGATTATCCATCCTTGAGCTATTTTAATAACATGTTCTGGCCTCTGTGTGAGCAATCAGTTGAGGGCAATTGTGAGGAAGCTATTTAACACCCTGCAATCTTGAGCCAACTTTAATAGCCACCCATAATTTTGATATTTCAACAAGTTCATAATCTCTTTTATCTTTAGAGACCCATCTTCTTCTGTAGATTACTGTTGTGGCCAATCCCTCTTTCTGAGATCTGTGCAGTAGAAAGCTTTGGCACAATGATTCTTGTAGAAAGTGATATTTAGGTAATACTTAAGCTTTTTCCATCTCAGTACCTGAAATATCTCCTACCAGAGGAACATTGTCTTTGCAGATCTGCTATGCATCACAGAGACAGTTTGTAGCTCAACAAAGCTGCATACATGTACCTCTTTGCTTCCAACTCAAATTGCCTTCAGAAATCTTTTCTTGCCTCAGATTTGTGGATCACAGACATAAAACAAGTTACTTCAGTGGTTACTGTGTGCTCTGTGCAACATTTCTCCCACCCTCCGTTTAGACAGGAAAGGACTGAAATCCTTATTATTCAAATAAAGGTCATTTCTTAGACAATCAGAGACAGACGATAGGTAGGTTTGAAATTCCTGGGTAGAAGAAGGGCTTGCACCTCTGACAGATTTATTAACCAAATAGACCATATGAATACAGAAGAGCTTTTACACCCCGGAGTGCTGTTACTGGACCAGCAAAACATTCTGTTTTAGGTATGTGTTGCGTTTCTATCAGACTTACAGGACCTCCAGCACCCTACACATAATACATAAGTGTTGCTTTCGGTGTACAGTAAGGTAGACTGGGGGCTCTGGATTGAGTGTTGCATTGCAGCCCATTAAGCTTTTTGAGCAGTCTGTTCTCAGTAAAACCCTGTGCAAAACTTCATGAACTTGAGAATTCTACTCTATTACAGGAAAGGCATTACTGTGACAACGCTTACCTTTTTCATTGCTGGTTTTTTTTAACCAATACTTCTAGTCTTTCTTTACAGCTGAAAAGATTACTGTGCTGCAAACAGAATACATAGCTGAATGAAAAGTAACATGTACAGATCTTCCTTCCTTCTTTCACATGATTAAGTAGCAGGGTGTGAGTGTTTGGCAGGTCTGATTGCTAATAGCACATGACCAGAACTCTCAAACTACGGTCAGCATCTTGTAAGTCATGCTCCAGTACCTTGGGTACCTTCAGCTTTGAATGCCCTCAAAGGACACAACAAGATGTTGAGGTTAATCAGAAGCCTTTTGTATTATTTAGGATGTTACTTTTCCTTCCCCCAGACTTTGTTGACCTCAATAACGGAAGGTTCTATGTAGGGGTCTGCGCATTTGTGAAAGTTCAGCTTAAGGTAAGTAGCTGCGTTCTATTTTTTTGTTTGCTCTGTTTATAGCTGAGCAGCTGCATGAAGCTGTGAATGAAAACTCATGCACAGGTCAGACTGTGGGTTTCAGGTCCTGTACTGCACCATCCAAAACACTGATCTTGCTGTAGAAGAACTAGCTAAGAGCGAGTACTCTATGTGCGGAAATTCTCTTTTACTTAGTACTTGTACATTTTACTTCAGGATGGGTCTTACCATGAAGATGTGGGGTATGGGGTGAGCGAAGGCCTGAAGTCTAAGGCCTTGTCCTTAGAAAAGGCAAGAAAGGAGGCAGTAACAGACGGACTGAAGAGGGCACTCAAGTAAGTGAAAATCAGTACTGGTCCATTTTCAGAAGCAAAGTGAGAATTAAGTGTCATTTTCAGTCACAGCAAGCTCTTTCATTTTACAGGTGCTTTGGGAATGCTCTTGGAAACTGCATCCTAGACAAAGACTACTTACGAGCCGTAAATAAGCTTCCACATCAGGTGCAGTATATGGGCTGTTAAGAGCTGGGACTGCATGATGCCCACTGGTGTTTCATATTAAACATTATAAAGAGCTCATCCCTGAATGTTTCCAGCTGTAAGACCAGTAGCCATTGCCTGCTAGTTTACACAGTGAACTGTTTGCTGCAGAGTTCTCCCGACTTTTCATCACAGCTGCTCTAAATGTTGACTCTGCAGCAGGCAGGGTTACTATGGTAAAGAAACAGTAACTCAAGAACTCTTGGCCATTTACTGCCGTGTTGTCGGAGTCTCTGTTCAATGCCAGTAATGCATTCATCTGTGTTCACTGTCCAGAGAGATTCAAGAGATTGAGGTGTACATCTTCATCTGTGACAGTCACACAGTAACCCTGTCCCATTCGTAGCCCTGTCAAGCACGTGTGAAATCAGAGATCCGCCATCCTGTCTTTAATAAATAGAACAGTGTACCTTTCTCAGGGACCTCAAGATTATAGAGCCCTGTAATACAAGTGCAAAACCAACAGATCTGTGAGCCTGTCTGAGAGGCTGTAGATCAATCATCTGCACCTGTTGTCACTTGCAGAGAGCACAGTGCACAGAGACACTGACTGTCAGGCCTGGAGCACTGAGGTATGAAAGTAAGTCACACGAATTCAGTAATTAACTAACAGAATGACTCTGTACTGAAAATGCATTTCAGGTTTGTAACTCAAACGAACCACATCCCTAACAGCGCTGTATAAAAAACCCCTGTGTGTACTTGATGAAGTTTCTGAATACCCTTTCTTTTTTTGCCTTCACTAGATACCTTCTGAGTTTGATTTAGCCAAAGCTAAGAGACAGGACTATGAACCTGAAATAGAGAAAGCAAGATACAGCAGCTGCTTGGAAAGGCAGATCGCAGTAAGGAGACAACATTGTGAAACACCACCTGACTGTAAGCCCGGTCAGACAGAAGCTACTGCAGTGACAGCAGATCAGAAACTGTCCAATAGTTGCAGGTGAGACTATTATCAACCTATTTCTGCTACACGTTTCTCTAAGCGTATATTATTTCATATTAGAAATTTGTTTTGTTTTAGAAGTTACCGTATCTTTTAAAACACTTGAGCAGCCTGATTTGGAAGCCACAAAGCGCTGCTGCAGTGGATTTCCCTTGCTGGTTTTAGTTTATATTGTTGGTTGGGATTTTTTTCCATAAAATGTGATTGTTGAAACCCTGTTATTGCTTACCCGTTGGGAGGGGCAGAACTACAGACTCCTCTGCTATCGAGTGTGATGCCACTTACCAGCGGAAACTGCGACAAAAGCAGCTACAGCAACAGTTCCGGGAACAGATGGAGAAAAAGTCCCAGGCCCTAGCAGTTACTCCTGGCAGCAAACAGGGTAGGTACTCAGTATTCAGAATCAAGAGTTTTAATGACAGCTTTGAGCAATCACACGTTACCCTCAACACTAGAGCCTGAACAGTTTCATTTGCTCCCATACTATACTGCCAACGCATATTTGAGGCCAAACAGGCTAAAACCTAATTTAAAGTAGCACAGCTGCTCTTGGCAGCAGTCACCAGGCACAGAATCTTAACAATCCCACATACTGCTACCAAAGCATAACCAGATCTAGGTCAGAACAGGGGAGCTGGTGGCAGCTGCTGCTGATCATCCCAGACTCACCTTCTGTTAAGATAGAACAAAAGTGTCTTTCTGTGTTTCAGACATTAATCTCTTCTTGTGTTACCTCCATCCAGCAACATCCAATCCTCCTATAAAGCACAGCACGCCAGCAGCGGTGCAGCAGGAGCTAGCAGTAGAAGAGGAGTTCTTTGCAGGTTAGCCAAAAAGTTCTGAGTACTAGCATGTTAAATCATGAGCATTTAAATCAACCCCAGAGTACAGCTTAAAGGTAAATGTTCTGAAGAGGTTGGAGTCACAGAAGTGTGAGTATCTTATCTGATCTTAACAATACAAATCTTGCTTGATAACATCCATCACTGGGGGGTTTCCCATACAGTCGTTATTCCCATCAGTACATCTTTCTGCTTAAGTGATATACAGCAACGGGGCTCGGGGGTCACATAATTTTCAGGAGGAAGGAGCCAGGCTCTGCTCAGTCATCCAATGACAGGACAAGGGGCAACAGGTGTCAGCTGGAATATTGGACGTCCCACATTGAAATGGGCTGCCAGTTGGTTGCAGAGTCTCCGCTGACAACATTTAAAACCCACCTGGCCATCTTCCTGTGTGACTGGATCTAGGGGATCCTGCTCTAGCAGGGAGATTGGAGTGGGTGATCATTTGAGGTCCCTTCCAATCTCCAACATTTTGAGTCTGTGGGTCACGCTTAACACCACATTGCCTGGACAGTGCTTAAGTCCAGAGCTCAAGGGGTAGTACAGTTTCCCTGCTGTGCACTGACACAGAAGATGCTTTACACTTCAACAATACTGCCAGTTTTTGTTTGGTTACCTTTTCCTTTATTCTAGATGATCCCAAACTTTGGGACATTTCCTTGGAGACCGTTGATCTTAAGATAACAAGTCACAAACCAGCAGATGCATCAGCTAGGCATGGAACTCCTGAAACACCCCGTAGACATCAAATGACTACTCGTAACAGGACACCTCACAGAACGTCCTGCCACAGAGCTTCTGCTAGACTTGTGCAGTTGCAGCCATCTGCTGCAACAGTCACCAGCTACAGCTGTGCTGACCTGCAACCTCCAGGTACGTGCTACCAACACCTGGCTGGGGCCTGTCTGAGCTGACAGCTCTCAGTTTTGAAAGCAGTACTTTTAGGCTACTACACTAGAGTGGGAGAAACATTCTTCTTTACTTGGACCTGTCTGCAGACGCTGTGACAGATGCTAGGAGAGTGACCTGCTTTTTCCATGTAGCTGTCATAAAGGAAGAGCTAGGAAAAGAATCAAGGAACAGTTTTAGAAGCAGGGTAAAAAAGAAAAGCTTTAAGAAAGTTCCATTTCTGACTCTTTCCATGTTTGGCAGAGTACAGCTCCTACAGAAGTCAAAACTTGAAGAAAAGGCGGATAGAACCTACGTAAGACACCTGGTGGTATCCTTCCCTGCATACTGGAGCTCATCAGGAGACTGCAACTGGCTGTTCAAATGATGTGAGCAAGTCTAATGCGTTGATGGATCTTCCTGTCTATTGCAGTGAAACAGTGCAGAAGAGTTTAATACAGCCAGCAGGAACTTCACGTACTCATAGGTTTTGACACTTCAGACACCTTTTCTACAAACAAGCCATCATTTGTGCTACTGCAGCACCCGACCTGCAGCTGCATGACAAGCTGCATGACACATCGTGGGCCTGAAACAGTAACAGAATTAACCTTTCAAGCAAGAACACAATTCATAGCTGCTTTCTCCCACTGTGTTGCACTTCAGCACAGGGAGATGTGATGTCCTCTTCAGTAATATGGGGAGAGAGTGGTTTACGGTCAGATGATAGGGCCTACAAGCCGTGGTCACCCATCCAGGGAGGCTGAAGTTGTGCAGCTGGGGTAGCATCATCCTCTCAGGTTCTGCCCAGCTGTTTGTCCTGTAGCTACGCCAAGGGGGTCAGAGGCCATTGCTCTCTTCAGTTTGTTCCTCACCTGCAGGAGCAACAGGGCAGGGGCATGCTGGGACCAGCGCCAGGGAGCTGCACGCAGCACCTCAGACTGCTTGCTTGGACCCTTGGTAAAATGACTGGGAGCTGCGCTTATTTTTAGAACATTTTTTAACCCTTTTCAATACAAAAATAAACATGACATTTTAAAACCAAACCACACTTGCGGCCTTTCGTGCTTTGCACTCCTCAAACCATTAACTCATTTCCTCTTTAACAAGTTTAAAGGAGTTAACATGTTCTGACTAGCTACAAGCAGGTCAAGAGACCTCCACCGTGTCCATACAGTGGACAAACAGAAAATGTCAAATGGATTTTGAACTTCAGAGCAATGCAAATGTTCCTTCTAGTGAAGAGACTGAAGAAGTCATTTTTAAGCATGATCTGAATCTGGACACAGCAGTATTTTTCAGTAGCTAGAGGCTAAAAGGATGATACCACAATACTGGAAATTCAGAGCTGGATTGGGAAAGTTTACACAAACTCCAATTAGTCCAACCCCCAAAATCAGTGTCATGCTTGAAACAGGACCTTGTTCCCGTGCTCTGCCTGGTTAAACCTCTTAAAGCAGGCTAAACTTAAATACATTTGAAGCATTCTGAGAATTTATTCCTGTTCCTCCCACTTGATCTTCACCACTGCATCAGTCATTTTTCCTTAAAAGATCCTCTACAAGCCACTTACCTGCCTGACAGGGCAAAGAACAGGGATTGACTTGAGTATGGGAAGGTAGAATGACTTGTAATTAAGTGTAATAGATGGCATAAAGAAAACAGTTTCATGTTTCACTGTCCCAGTTTCTCTCCCATTCTGGCATTCAGCCAGTGCTGGCTTCAAGACAGCATTTGAGTCATGTGCTCACTTGTGAAATTGGATACCTGTCAGGAAGGGTATGTGCACACATCCCGAATTCCTGAACTTAAAGCCACTCCAAACTTACAACAGGAAAAATTAGAAATCTACAAACACAGCTGCGTCAGCTTCCCAGATTCTATGTAAACAGCGCAGACATAGCCCTGCCTCCTCTTAAGAGGAGTCACCACAAGAAGCCTCCCAGGACTGGCCCCTTTGGAAAGGGCAGTTAAAGTTATACTTGGAGTTCTCAAGGCTTCTTTTTCCTTCCCCTTCCTTTAAGGCCTTGCCCAGCATGACTCATCAGAGCAGCTCTGCTTAAAATGGAAAGAAATGCAGCAGCCACTAGTGTTTAGAAATACCAAGTAACTCCTGCAAGTCTGTGACTGCTTGAGAATGACCCTGTAAGGTAATTCCTTTCTTTTCCAGCATCATCACAGCTTTGGGATGGGATTCCTACTGTACATGACACTAACCAATTTCTCCTCCCCAGCAGCATAGTGCCCCCCTCCACTCCCTTCCCTCCAGAGAGGAGGGCAGGGGCCCCAACAGAAAAAGACAAGTAGGACAATAAAGGAGCCGATATATAGATGGGAGTGCTCTGGCAGCTGCTGAGTCAGTGGTTGGACTTGACCCTAAAGGCCTTTCCCAACCAAACTGATTCTCACTGTGTCTGGACTGATGCCTCCCTAGCCTTCGGGGCACACCCTGCTCCAGCTTCACTGGCCAGAGAAAGCAGAACACCACTACTCCATCCATGCTCAAACACTGAGGGGCACCATGCTCCTGTTTCTCTGCTGTTTGGTAACTCAGCCTTAAAAGCAACCATTCTGCTTATTCATCACGCTCCACCTCTGCTTCCATCCTTTCCCTCAGGCCCCTGCTCACCCTACACCATGCCCCGAGTTATCCCATGTACAGCACCTCTACTAAAGACCAAAGGCTCGATACCGCTCACTGCTTTTGAGAAGTTGTCTCATTACAATGGGTTTCTTGCACTTTCCAGTGATGAACTGATAAACTGGGATGGAATCAGCTGCTCAACAAGAAAACCCACAGCTCAACAAAAGCAGGTTTGGTTTATTTGAACAACTTCATTAAATATTCTACAAAGGTAACAAACGGCAGCACAAAGCGCAGTCGTACAAGCGGCGCAGTGCCTGGGTTTAGTGCAAAACATACAACTAACTACGGCCGGGGAAGCCCAACGTTTCAATTCCGTTTATTTTATTTTTCTTGTTTTACAGTGTACATTGTTAAATAATGTAAAGAAACGCTTGTAATTCAGAAACAGAGTTTATGTGGAAAAAGATACTCAAAGTGTAATATTAAACAAAATAATTTAACAGTTCAGTAGCATTAGTTTATCCCTCTAGACTTCAGTTATTCATCCACAGGAGGAGGAGGAGGGGAACGGGGAGGGAAATAAATCAAAGGTAAATAAAACCAGTTCTTGCATAACATCAAGTGAAAAAACTACCACAAACTTCTCCAAAATTAAATAACCACGGGCTGCATCCAGCTGGTTGGTTCCTCTGCCACAAACGCTCCCCATCTTTCATTACTGCCTCGGGTTTGCCACTGCTGCCTCTCCGCCCAATGCTGGGCACGGCATGTTCCAGAAACTCCTCTGCACCTATTCAGATGGCAGAGCAGAAGTTCTCTATGGGACCCCGTCTCCTCACCCCCTGCTTCACCATACACACCCCGTGAGCCTCCTCTCTTGCTTTATAGCTCTAGCCTGCACTTCAGTTACCAGCAGTAAGGCCATACCATCTAAGGAATACAGAGCCCAGGCACCTGCCGTTTGCTTCTGCCCTCAGGCACTCGGCCCCAACCTGAACCTGTCCTTCCTTGCTGCCAAAACTGCGGTAAAGACAGTGGACAGAAGGGAGCAGATCTTTGTAAGAGAGGGAGAACATTCTCAGACAGAAAAATTCCCTACTAAGTCTCCATGGGGGAACAGCCCTCCTAGAAAACCAAATTCAGGCAAGTTAACACCTCCATGACACACCAGCTTCCAAGCCATCAGCAAGCTACTCCCACATGCTGGGCAGCAGCAGCACTCCCATCCCTCACAGCTCTCTGCAGCACTACGTAAATACTGGCTGGTATTATTTTTATTTTGAAGAGGAAACCAGTATTTATGGAGTTTTTAAATATGAAAAGGGAAGCTGACCGAAGTGGAAGGTACAGTACAGTTACTAAGAGATGGCAGATAGTTACAGTACTGGTACCAGCTTGAAATTTGTTAAGAGTGAACAAAATCTCAAGTCCTCTGAGTAAAACAGAGGAACATTTTGATGCCGGCTGTTTCAAATACATCCATCGCCGGCAATGGACACTGCACCAGGACAGTCTATTCCTGGCTTCAATGGATTTTACCAAAAGAGGAAAAAAATGAAAGGTAAGAAAAGCAATCCCAGCAGAAAAGCCCATGTCAACAAGCAATGGCACCTCTCCCTCAAGTCACATCCTGATCAGACATCTTTACCACTTCACAGGTGGAGTCAAACTGCATCTTAAGTTGGGCCTTTCCCAAAGATACACCTTCTCCCCGTCCTCTGCCCATTCCTGATCCAGATGACACTGGTTAGTCTCATTTTAATTTCACCCACAACCCTCCGGTCCCAGCCCCACCTGGCCCCTGTCACAACAGCAACTTCAGATCTGCCTGCCTGGACACAGTTCTGCCCCGCTGCCTCAATGACTTCCCCTCCACACACCTGCTCTGAACAGTAGCGGCACCCCTAAACAAATACCAGTGTCCAGTCACTAGGTACAAGTCACCCTTCAGTCCTGCTCCAAACTCACCCCCCACCTTTGTCCACCTGCTGGGTCTGCTGGGAAGACGACGCTAACTGCAGAAGCAATAGAAGTCCAAGGCACTAAAATATCCAGCAAGCATACTGGGAGAACAGACAAGTATTCAAGTACATTAATTTATACAATTTTACATTCACATTTATTTCTCTAATACAATGAAAATACAAAGGAAAAAGTTAAAGTGTCTCCAATAGGTAATAAGGATAGAGCTAGCTTTTTCCCCACCCCCCACCCAATTTTTTTTTCCTTTTTAGCTTTTTTAACCCTCTATTTTCCACTCATTTTTAAACTACTGTTGTCCAACAACATTTATATATCACAGTGTTTCCACATCAAAACTGATGGTAAGTACATGTCCGCAGGGAACTTTTAAAAATCTTTAAACAATTTCAATTGCTCTAATGCTGCAGTCAAAGCTGTTAATATCTTACTTAAAGCAGTAATGACCTATTAAGCACGGGCTGCACTGCAAGTCCATTCATATGCCTCACCGTTTCAGAGCCAGATACAATTGACTGGGGAGAGGGTGAGGAGGGGTATTCGGACAGCTTTTCTCCCAAGCCTTGGATCATCAGGGAGAGGTGAGGAGCATGCTAAAGCCTCATGCTAGGATTCAGCTCTCCCACCTCAACAGGTGTGGATTCAACCTTCAATCAAGAGAGAAATTTTACAGCAAGACTGCATTAACCAACCCCATGACCCTCTTCACAGCTCTTGTTCCACACAAGAGCAAAACCACTCGGTCAAAAGCACTGTCCCATCATAGGGATGCTCATCATCATCCTCCTCCCCCTTCAAAGTGTGTGGGGAAACTCCCTTTACAGAGAGTTGACAGCAATAGTTGGAAAAGAGAAATTCATTCCCAGTCTGGCAAGCTACCAGTTCATTGCAGCACGAGTAGTTGATACAGGGCCCCATTTCCCCTCCCCACGTTCTGTCCCGAGGTGTAGCCAGCACGGTCTTTGAGTGCGGCTAAGTGGTCCGCAGGTTGGAGCCAGGAGGGTTGCTGATTGATTTTTGCAAGTTGCTGATGTTGAAGCTTTGCAAAGACGCAGCACCCACAGGCTGGAACTGGCTGAGCGGTGCTTGTGCTGGACCACCTGCCCCACTCCATGGAGTGGTGAAGGATGCTGGGTAACCATACTGCTGCGGAGGGCACATAGCCTTTGTGAAGGGACCTAAAGAGGTAGCTGATGCTGCAGGGATGGGCGTAGCACCCAGGGAAGATGTCATAGAGATACAGAGCTGACCTGGTGCCGAGAATTTTCTTGCCATTCCAGGGCCCTGAAAGAAAACCCAGTCCCCCCAAAAAGTTACACAACTGTGCTTAAAACCCACAGGCTCTTCCTTCCTTGAACCACAAGCCATTCCCAATGGAAGTTTACAAAAGCACACCATGGCCCTCCTCTTTAGCTATCCCCTTCCCTCTCATAGCAGGTGACAAACACAGACATAAAAGACACCACTAACTGTTTACTAGAGGAGTAGTCCAAGCCACACGGGAACTGTACCTGTGTCTGACACTCTAATGAGACAGCAACAACACCGACAGCTCCTTATCCATGCATGTTCGCAGATTACACCTTACCTCATAGCTGCTATGCCCTTTGCCAACTTTCTTGCCAGACAGGTTCATGGCGTCTCGGGCCCAGTTATCTACCAGCTTGTGTAGGTCATCTGTGAATGTTCCCTTCCGGCTTGAGGCAACAACAGCAGGCTGAGACTGGGGTGCTTGACTGTTCACTGTAGCCCCAACTATGTTAGTGCTGCTTGTCCCTACAAATATAAAAGAAGGGAATCAAAACTTAGGTTGAAGGTCATCCTTTCTCCAGGTAAATGCAATCAGTGTGGGGATGGAACATCAACAGAGCACCAGTTAAAATGCCATGCAGATTAATTCTAAGTTTCAATGCTGGGACACACTGAAGTGGGAACTACAAGGATCCCTAAAGGCGTTTCTTCAGATTATTTCCAACTATTTCATAGATTTGTTCGCTTTAAGAAGAGCTGCAAGCAGCTGTCTTAATAAAGACATGTTACCATCCTACAGTTCCTTGCAGAGGAAAAAGGAGATTAGATTTCAGTGCCGAGTGGCAGTGTGGTCACGTCATTCTCTCATCCTACACCTTTTAATTAGCAACAACCGCTACTGGCATGGGTCAATCCCACCTTGGAGGACAATGCTGGATGCTAAACAAGGAGCAGTACAATCAGCATCACCAGCTGCTATGTAGAAAGATATCTCAGCTTTGTAAAATTCACCTGGATTACACACAAAGAAAATCTATGGTGAGAAACAGCATCTGTTCTTTCCAAGAGCTGCTCTACTCAAGGTCTTGAAGATAAACAGATGGGACTGTCTTCATCCAGCAAACAGCCAGGATCAGTAAGGGATGTCTGAGCTGTATTAAACTTTGCCTCTGAAAGCAGTTTTTTGCCATTATGTTCACATTTCCAGTGCCAGAAGGACAAGCTCTTCAGACATAAACAACTTACACTACTGGAAGAGGGCAGAAAGGAGAGTAGACATGCTCTGACAGGTTTTTCTGTTAACTGAGTTGACTGCAAGAACACAGAAAAGCTTTCTGGTAAATAACAGGTGTCAGGTCTGCTCTACAGCTTGCTGAACATTCTTCCACTGCAGAAAAACAAACCCAGTAGCTTTGTTTTGCATAGTCTCACTACCCCTCACACAGAAGTGCATCCAAACCCAAGCAACTGCACTCGAATACAGTTTTCTCAAAGGCAGACCTCCAAACAGGAATCCAAGAAACTGGGTACTGACAAATACCCTAAACCCCAGCAGTGCTGCAAGGGATCCTCACTTACAGCTGGGGAAAGGGCAGTTTACTGACAGGGCAGAGTTTTGCTGGAGGAAGTGGTAGAGTGAAGCCACATTTTTCAAAGCCATTTAGAAAAAAAACAAACAATCCAACACTACCTGGCCACTACAGTGCTGAACCCAGCACTCCAGCAAGCACATCCTCACTTACTTGGTCCTCAGAAGCTCCCCAAGCATTCTGACTTGCTCATTCTGAAGAATGTGGCTTGGAGAGCCTAGAAAACCTGTGCTCATGGCAGCCACTGGTGAAACAAATGGATTCAATGTGGAGTTCCAAAAAATGCCAGAAATTAAAACCATTTCTCTGTTGCAATGGCAAATAACAAAATCACTGTCGCTTGCCTGATAGCTACTGCATCTGCTCCACTTTCCCTGGCAACCACTGTATTAAAGGAAGAGCTGGCTCCAAATCCCTGCAGGAATGTTTGATTTTGAGGAGTGCATTAGGAAGGTGACATACTTACTACGCAGGACAAGTAAGCAAAGTGTTACTGCCTCTAGTAGTGCTGAGAAGGGAAGGGTATGTATCCCCTCCCACCAGCTCCAGCCCAAGCATGGAAGTGGCTCCTGGTCCAGTTGCCCACAGATGGGGCAACAGTTGTTAGAGGTAGATAGAGGCATGCAACAGGACATGTGAACAGGAGAGAACAACGTTCCCTGACCAGGGTGTGCAGCTGCAGTGTAATGAAGAGTAATAGGAACACATTGTAAGGTGGCAAGGAAGAACTACAGTAAGAACTTTCAACATGCAGCATGTGGAAGGGACTCAGGATACAGTTATTTCTAAGAGCAATGATGTGAAAGGTTAAATTGTAGACAAATAAGGCAAAAGCATGGAAGAAGTACTTGCAGGGAGGGGAGCTGAGAAAATTAGTGATAATCACATTCCACTGCAAAGGTTCATGCAGGGATTGACACCCTTGCTCTCATACTCTTCATGATGGCCGGTATCTGCTTTTAGAATTTCATATCTTAATCAGTAATACGCACAGCGGATCCCAGAGATACACTAGAGAGCTGCCTCAGGCCCCAGAAGGGAGAGAATTGATCAAGGTATGTCATATCATGCTTTTAATTCAAGATGTTTGTTTTGTCAAGGACTAGATTGGTTCAGGGTTGAGTTGCAACAGATTTGTCTTAGAAGTGACTTTGTCATGAACTCCTGTCTCAGGTGACAGGCAGACCAGCCTACACCATTCCAGGTGAGCTATACAGTTGCTAAAGCTCCCATGTAACATCAATTTTAAAAATGAATTTCCAATGGGAGCTCTGATGCAGTCATTGCCTGCCAAAACTGCCATCCAGAAGAGTCTGAAAACAAAGTGCTTCCAACTTGCATCATTCAATGGAAACAACCCCCCACATTCCTGCTCGGTCACAGCAGCCATCCCCAGTTCTGCTCTGACAGGAAGGCTCTGAAGTGAAACACACTTCTCTCTCTCCAGCCTGCCGCCTATAATGCCTTCACTCTGCCCTTTTAGTTTTCCCCCCATAAAACAGCAGTCAAAAGACACTTTGAAAACAGTCTTTATGGCATGAGCACACACAGGCTTTCCTAAACATCGCTTGCTTTTGGAGACACACAGGACATCTCCGATGGCTTAATTCTTCCTCTTTGAAAACGCTGAATCAGTGTCTGCAGTTGGCTCCATCACTAAGTGGGCAAGCCCCGTATCTGTAACCAAACCAGCTGCTTGGAGGTGCAAGTCTGGCACATTACAGCGAGCAATGAACCCTGATGCTCAATTTGCTCTTGTTAGCAATCAGCAGACCTCCACAGGTGAGGTTCTGCCTGTTGTCACTTGTGTCTAAGAGCAACAGCCCGATTCTTTTATGTACTAAGGACAGAGTACACATTAGATGGCATAACGTAGACAGACAGATGCTGTGCTGGAGACAGAGTCAGGAAGGAAAGGCTTCGGTGACCAGAAAAAGCTGATGATTAAATAGCTTTGAAATCAAGAATCGGAGATAACAGAAATAAGATAATTACTACAGAGCTGGTTGCAAGGACAGACTTTTTTCACCATCTTCCCTGAAGCACAAAGAGAGAGTAATTTGTTAAAGAGAAACAGTGAGAAATGTTTAGTATCAGCAAACAGTACAAAAAGCTCGGTGAGAAACAGAGGATACAGCACAGCAAGGCTCCTGTACCTGCTCCTGGGACACTCAAAGAAAAGCCTGAAGACCGGTCTGACAGTTTAACCAGTTCTTCTCGTTCTCAGAGTACAGGCCTAGACTGCTTTGGCACTCTCACACCATATGTAAGAAGACAGTACATCAGAAGACAGTACTGTCACAGCAGGCTCTTATCACAAAACGAAAATTGAGTACATCTTCCCCTTTTGCCAGCATGCAGGAAGCACTTTCCAAGTAATTAAAGTTTGACCAGCTTACATGTGGAAGTTTTGATAGGTCAAGTATGTTTAGTTTGCTATGTTACCTTCTCAGACCCATGGAATAGTTCAGACACTCCCTGCCAAGCTGTGCCCTCTGTTTCTCCAGCTGCACAGTTAAAAGCATCAGTTACTGTACTGTTTCCTCAACACCACTGATTCTAACCACCCAGCATCCTCTCCACTTGTCACTCTCCACAACAGTCTGCAATAGCATGACTAGGACAAAACTCCAAGAAGCAAGCAACCTTCAACAAGACAAGTGCCAGCCCAAGCTGTGCCATGCCACCTGCTTTTATAGGACAGCTACGACACGCTTCTCAAAGAAACGCATTTCCCTCAGCATTAGTCCCATAAGCAAGAGATAAACACACCAATGTGCTGTTGCAGCCAGCCAATTTGCAGCAAGCCAAGGTTGTTGTAAGTACATGGTACTTCTCAATTTTCAGTTCATTGTCAAGTCAACCCCAAAAAAGCCCAGCCAAACTAAAAATTACATTAAAAGAGTTACTGCTTCTGTAAATCTTGATATTGCAGGTGCTAGTTAGTGCACCCCTGCACAGTAATACACCTCACAAAAAAATATTCAAAGCGACTCAGTCTGAAAAATCCCATTAGTACTTATACCCCAAATCTGGTGAAGTTGGATAAGGTTATCAGTGCTAAACTGAACAGCTGGGAAAATAAAAAAAATTTCCTTCTCTCTGACTCACTCCCTTTCTCAGAGGATGGCACTGGTTACACTGCAGTTGTGTCTGCAGAAGGCCAGTTCCAGTACACAGCTCTAGCTCAGCTGTGCTACTGCCCACTGAAGCAAGACAGATGCTACAGATGTTGGGTAATGTCATGCAAAGCAGTGACTGACATCTCTTTACAGCTGTTGAAACTTTCCAGAGGGTGGGAAACAAATGCCAGACATTCAAAAAGTCCAGCCTGCAAAAGCAGCATGGGAGAAGTTGCAGCACTCCCAACAAGAAGCATCACGCATCAACAGCCTCAGCTCCAGCTTATCATTATATCAATTCCATCGGAAGTTTGAGACTCTCTTCCAAGTCTGGCCTAATACAAGTACAAACAAAAGGAGCTTTTGAGAAGAATTGCGAGGGCTGATAGAGATCTGAGGATGCTTCTTTACCCACCTTTACAGATATCTGTTGTTCACTTAGTCTACCTCAAATTCCCAGTAAAAGCCTCTAAAAGTGGTCTTGTGAGTAAGCATCTGAAAACATTCTCCAAGTATTTTTAAAACCCTTAACCCTTCAATCTTTAGCTCTCCATCTCCTAACAAACATGAGAAGTCGATATTAACTGCCTACAGGTGGCATCAGTCCTCTGTACTGTAATCAGCACTAGTGCTGAGACAAGGCAAAGGGACTGCTGGAGGAGGACAGTGTATTTTCTCCCATCAGATACAATCATGTTCAACAAAAGAATAACTTAGAAAAAAAATCTTCCTTGCTGTCTCACTAGAAACACTACCTCCTCCCCTCCAAATCTCATGTTGGCTAACTTACACTGAAGCACAACTGCTAACAACAGGCCAAACAAAAACGACTATGCACCCTCAAGAGGCTAACTTCTCCCCACTTTGACATTTTGCTGAACTGTCCTAAATGCTTCCACCAAAAGCTTCCAGAAAAGGAGTGTTTTGTTATTGTGAGTTTAACAACAGAGAATGAAACACAAGAACCCAAACTTCTAAAGATATGCTAAGAGCAGCTTGTCTGAGCCATGGGATGGGTAGGGGAATACAAGGTGGCAGGTGAGGATGGGCTGCATGAAACAGATCCAAGCAGCAGAAAAAAACCCAAATGAACAAAAAGACAAAACAAAAAAAACAGACAAGGAAGGAGTAAAGGTGTTACACACAAAGAGCCAAGCAGGGCGTACTCAGAAATCGGGTCCTCCTGCCACCAGGCTTGAACGTCACTCTCTCAGATGCACAGTTAAACTTCGCACAGCCTGTGAGAAAACAAAAACGGGAAGAACAGAGAAAGGAGAGAAGAGACAGAACACCACTACATGATGTTAGCAACTTGAGGTTGGAAGGGTGAAATGCATTAAATGACACACAAGAATAAGCCTCAAAGTGTGGACCAAAGAGTATGTAGACAATATACAGAGAGAAAAGACTCCCTCAACTTTCTGCAGACACCAGGCCAAGCTTGCAGCACTACTCTCCAGTGCATGGGACAAAATAAAGGTTGCGATACATAAGAAAGCTAAATCCTGGCAGAAGCATCCAATTATGAAATGGTCCTGTGCAACTGTAGATACAGGGACATGATTCAAGTAGGTCCAAAATATTTGCAACAATTCATTAAAAAAAATTCTACAGAAAACTCTTCCAAGAAGTCTGTTTCTATTTTCTGTTTGTACTTCTCCAATGTCAGGGAAAACATACATTAGAATCGATGTAATCAGTCTCTTCAAAAATACATTCAACAGGGGAAAAACTGAAATAACTGAATTCAGAGAAGAAATCCAGTTAGCATTCCCTACACTGTCCCTCCCAGGATGATTCTTTAACTCACCATTATAGAACACAGGCTTCTCATATCTTTCATTGCTAGAAATCAAACTGAGAGAAACAGCCAAAGCAGTTTGAAAGTCTAAAAGGACTGAAGAGTCTCCCGACATTTCCTAATATTTAATTATCTTTAACACCAAAGCCTCTTCCTTAGCCTCACTTCACATTTTCAAGCCCAAATTCTCATCTGCCTCCTCACCCTTACAGCCAGTACCTTTCCCCTAGGTCATCAGAACATTGTTTGCCATAACCACACTGCACTCTTGTATTGTCCTTGGTGCTTTCATTACACCAGACAGGGCTGTGCACTATACATTCATTACTCCAACAACTTCACCTTCTTACAAGGCAGAACTCTAGTTACAAAAACACCCACCCTTTTTAGCCTCCATGTGTAGGCTGGGGAACTACCTGCCTATTTTACACTCTCTACAAAAAACCCCAAGCACCATCAAGTTGTTCACCAGTAACAAAGCTGTGAGACTCAACACTAATTCCATTGAAAGTCTTACCTTGGCCTGGTGCCGAAAGGCTTGGTACCGAAAGGGCACCATCACTGGTAAAGGCAGAGTAGAGATTTTCACTAGAAGGTGAAGGTTTGAGGGGCTGTAACAAATGGTTCTGCCCAGTCTCTGGCACACTACCAGGAGGGTGAAGAGTCTGCTGGGGGGGCAAGACTGATGGTGCACTTTTTGCTGACAGATTGCCTAGAGGAAGAAGGAAGGCAAAAAGTTCAACGTTTCCCCACATCATTTTTGAAGCCTCTGTCATTGCTCCCCAGGGACAGGGCTAAAAACAGGGCAAAGTCTGACTGGAACATTCACTAGGGAATCAAGCCACTAACAATCAACTCAGAGGAGCTTTTTACACTTTGCAGTACTGGAAAAAGTACTGTTCTGTAAAGAGTACTGTCCTGTGGTCAAGAATGACAAACCAGGCATGAGAGGGAGAGGCAGTGGTGGGAACTATTGCAGTTTCTGAGAACGTAGTAAGACTAGAAATATTCTTGTTTTAAGGCAACACTGTGCTAGCTCACTGTCACATGCTCATGTAGAGCTCCTCTACACACAACAGATGTGAGCAGCCAGGGAAAGTAACTCGATAACAGAAGTTGCGGGATGAGGTGGAATTGCCACAAGCACTTCTGCTCACAGAGCTGATCCTCCACTATGGTTTATTCAACACTACAGAGTTTGAGAATCTGCAACTACCCAGAAAGCATCTGATATCCTTGTCATTCAAACAGTAAACAAAACTAATCTTCCGAGTTGTGTTTATTAAAAATATGGGTTTAGTAAGAAAGGAAGCTTTAACAATTGGAACTGTTTCTCAGTTCTCTAAGTACCAGAAACATTTCTCCACTGAAAGGTCCACTAGTTTTACATCCATCAACTAGGACAGTCTCTGAATTGAACAGACACTGGTACTACTGTGTTAAGTGTCACTAAAACAGGAGGAAAAATACAACTCTGAAGATAACTAAAGAGAACAGCCCCATTTAGCACAAGCTGTTTCAGGAGGTTGCAAGAGCAGTTTAACTAAAAAGCAAAAAAAAAAACCAACATCCCCACACACACACACTGTAAATATAGCCTTTTTCCTTGTCAGGATCCCATTCCTTAAAAAATACAAATCACTACTTGGAAACTGCTGTTACAGAACCAATCTAACAGTGTATTTCAGGAAGACTGCAAAAATTACAACCAATACAGGCAAAGAGCAAAAGCAGTTTCAGAAATGAGCTAGTAATCCAGGCAGCAGAGGAACTGGGACACATACACATCCCTCCTCCAAAAGACAAAAGCAGAGGGAGGCACAGGTGTATATCTACCTTATCTGTTTTCTCTACTCAAACAAGTGAACACCGACGAGGGTTGTGAAATACAACATGAGCACTCACGAAAAACACTGCCCAAACTGCAATTAACAAGGTTAAGCCTGCTACTTTTTCTTGTCTCTATTTCTACAAAACAGCAGTGACCACTGTTGCTTGAAGAGATTAGAGCTCAGCTTTTCAAATGTTTCCTGGATTGAATGTAGAGTTGGCAGTATTAGGCAGGAAAGAACAAGTGGAATCTTACAGAAGAACCTGAGGAACCCACAGCAACTTCTCACTTCTTTCAGCCAAAGGTTATAATTCGCAACATGCAGTCGCGTGTCTTTTCACATAAGTTTTTTAAAATAATATTCGAGCGCAGTTTTCAGCAGTCCCTTGAAAATATCTGTTGTCTTAACAAGCAGAGCTAACAGGAAAGCAAGGTATTTGTTTTTCCTTTTATCACCATTAGCTTTTTTCCTGTAAAGGTTGGGCTGTTTTAGACATTTAAAAGTCAATTTTCACTTGCAAAAAAATTGAATGTATGTGTTATCTTACCTGATAGCTGAGGGCTTTTATTTCCCTGGGAGCTGCTACGACTGGACTTGCTGCTTTTGCCTTTAGTAGGTCGTCTCCTCCTTCCTGAAAGGGGTGCAGCCGGAGGAATAATTACTGCAGGTGGGGCCTTTCCCAATTTCATATACAGTGACTCAATCTCCTGCTTCTGGCGACTTTGCAGCTCCTGGATCTCCTTAAGGTGTCTTAACAAGTTACAAAAGAGGGTTAACTTATAAAATCATATACACATACATCCATGCATGCAAACCCTCCCTGCTCCAGTAAAGCCTGATCAGATTCTTTGGTCAAACTTTCATTAACATTTAAGAAAGGAGGAAATAAAGCTTTTTCACCAAACTCAACATGTATAGCAGCACACATAGAAGGACACTTGCTCTTTTCCACTGATCACTAGCCCTAGCTAGAATTCCAACACACAGTTCCCAATACTGTAATCATAAAACCAGGATAAATGGAAGTAGAAACAAGGTCAGATCATTCAGTATTAAAATGCTACAAGGAAGAGGTAGATAACTCATTCGGCAAGACACATGGCCTTGAGGACGTCCACACTTGCATCGCCTTAGGCGTCAAGTTTTTTTCAGAGCAGTAGGATACACAAGGTTTAAAACTGCCAACTGCCCTAGAAAAAGTTAAACTTCCAGTATAAACCAATTCATAAGTCACACTGCTTGACTTTATTTTTTTTTTCTTATGTCAAATGGATTCTTCAGGAAAAGAACCACCAGAAGTGCCAAAAATGCTCTATACAGGACACACAAAGAAAAAAGCCTTACTTCTCCCGTAACCGACGGAGTTCCAATTTCAGGTCTTCATCTTCAATATCTGACTCATTGTCACTGCTCATATAGGAAGAGTTGAAGGAGTTGCTAAGGCTCTGAATGGGAAGGCTGATCTTCGAACCCAAAGGCTGGACAGAATCTGGACTCCCTGAGCCGTCATCCAAATCCTTAGCCATCCCACTTAAGAAAGCGGTCTCCGGTTCAGAGGATGGACCATTCATGTGTGGGGACTGCCTTGATTCCAACTCTTTCTTCGGAGATGCAGCTGAAGAAGCAACTTGTTCCAAGCCCACAGAGAGAGTCATCGGCTCTTTCTCTGCAGAGCTGACCCCATCCTGAGCCTTTGACACCAAAAAGCGTCCCACTTGATCTGTTGTTGTTGTTACCTGAAAGCGCCCAACCTTAGTAGGCTGACAACTATCTTCTGGTAATTGCAGAGGGACTGTGGGATCTGTCTGAGGGATGCCGTCTATCACATCCAATGGAGAGTCAGCAACAGCCTCGCTTTTCCGGCTGCCAGCCTGCTTTACTAATGTACTCTCTGGGCTACTGCCAGAAAGAGATGAAGAATCAGTGGAGGTGGTTTCAAATTGCATTGACTTGGTTTCAGGTTTGTCACCCTCTTTTAGCACATCATCCACTGCCACGGATACCTAGAAGGAAATGCAATCATACAGATCTCCTTTGTTCATCCTTAACACTATGCTTTTAATCACCTTAACATAAGATGCATCTGAGACGGGGAAATTATTTATTTCTTTAGTTAACTTATTTCCTTAGTATGCCACAAAGCAAGCTGCTGCTTCCCTCCAAGTAATAAAAAACCCCAAACCATTAGTACCTTCTAAAAGCAATCTGGAAGATTAACTCCAAGAAACACAGCAGCTTCAAAGGGGAATTCCTTCACAAACAAGAAACAGTACAGTACCCATCCCAGCACTGCCAGACAAAAAAGCAGCTAATATTGAAGACCAAGGCAAACAGATACACAGCTAAGGACTGACATGATGAAATGGTGTATTCATAATACTGGACCTGCACAAGCTAATGCCGAGTGAAAACAGCATCCACACAAAGCCATGCATTCACAAGCTCAACACAGGTCTTTTGCACAGGTAGAAGAGGCCTCATGAGGCACACTGAGCTCTCATCTCACAGGGACTGCTCAAAGATCCTACATCAAATCATTTTAACATCTCCTACCTGAAAACGTCCCATCTTAAGAACTCCGGCTCCTGCCATGGTAGCCACAGCACTGCTCTCTCCACCACATAATGATGAAGCTAAGGAAAAGGAAAGTAGAATTAAGAAGAAAATGACCAATAAGTAATTTGAACTACAACCATTTCTTTTCACTTGCTTCAAACTCAACTATCTGTTGACTCATAAAAGGCTTTTGGATTCATGGAAGCTTATGTCTTTCTCCAGCTTTACCATACAGAATATCAAACGACAATGTTAGGTGGTTTCCTATAAAGTTTTTTAGGAAGTATACTGTGTAGCGAGAGTACTTTTAGATAGCTGCCAAACAAAAAAGCACACTGATTTCAAACAAGAATGTGAAATATCCAAAGAATTAACAAAATAAACTGAAATTGTTGTCAGAAAAACTTAATGCCCACACTGACTAAGTACATTTCACAGTGCTGGGAACAATTTACCAACAGAAATGTGGTAAGCTGAAGAAATGCTATAAACCATGTTTACTCAAATCAGACCATGTGAAGCTTTCAGAGCTGGATTCTTACATGTCAGCACCTAATTTTGTTGCTATGTGCACTGGCAGCATAAGGTTTCAAAGCTGAGGAGTAAGTTTCTATTAGACAGCTCGTTGTGCTTACTATGCAAGTTCCAAGTTTGTTCACTTTTACCTTCTAAATTTTAGCAGGCAAAACCCAACTCATTCTCTAGCAAACAAGTGAGCTCTGCAGTGTACTTCACAACCAACGTATTGAAATACAGATTTCAGTGGTTTTTGAGGGCTTGTTACTGAAATTCAGGGGCACAGGCAAGTCAAATAACATTTACTATCTAAATCAGAAATAGTGTCAGTACATTAATTATTTATTTTTAATGAAGAAAACTTCTAAAACAAAAACATGTATCTGACTATTTTGCAACTTGTTAGGTTCCCCTCTGCAACAACTGAAGTCATTTCAATTTGAGATCACTGAGCATTCAAACTTCAGTGATTGGTCACCCAGCCAACATTCAGCTGTTCTAAAGCAGCCTGAAGGGAGTCTGGTTTTTTTCCTACTTTTCTTAAATTTTTTTTGTAATCTGTTATTTTAAGTTCCATTCCTCTATTCAAATAGAAAGGACAACATTCTTAGATTGGAAAGAGGTACCCTACATATATGACACAATACAATGATGCAAAATGAGAAGCCTTGCTATTTTTGGCAAAAAACAGAACACAAGACAAAAGTATTTCCTTCAAATCCTGAAGTTGTCAACAGTTCCTTACCATCCTTCAGAGACTGTGTTGCAGTGGACATCAGCCCGGTAACCGTTGTAGATGCTACTGAGGGCGCAGACTACAGATTCAGAGAGAATAACAACAAAACACAGAGAATCACGATTTTCTTTGAATACCAACAGATTACCCATACTGCATATGACATGGTCCAACTATGACCCACCATCAGATAAACACAGGAATTTTTAACCTTAACAACAAGCCACATGAGCAAGAGATTGTACACATCTTACAACCCTGAGGCTCTCAGCAGAACATCCCCTCCCTTTTGCTTTGCAGCAGTAACTCATTAAGTAGCCACTTGGAGATGACAATGTCAAGCATTAACTCAATTTTGGATGAAAGATTACTACTACTAGTCTTTTAAAATTTCAGATCTGCATTTCAAACATCCCTCCCAAACAAAGACTGACACATCACAAACTGCCTGTTTAGTGCTCTTTTCCCTTCTTCCCTAGTCACTTCCCCTTCTGATTTGGTGACATTAATGATATCACCAGGAAAGCTGATGGAAGAACTGATACTAGAACCAACCTCAGAAAATATGTGAACTATTGTAATACATGGATGTTTTCTGTTCTGGTTGACTCAGTCCCACAAACTGGAAGATGATCTTTCATTTTTATTTTTAAAAGCCTGAAGCCTAGAGTAGTGATATTAAAGGCAGCGACCCACAAGGATACACTGAAGCTTTTCAAGACTACTAAACTACTAACTTCAAGACTACTAAACTGCCAACAATGCAAACATACACAGGCAGAAGCAGATGTCACTGGAACAGTCTCTGGACTAAGGGTTCTTCTCAGCTTGGCATCCAGATCTTCAAGTGGCTGTTGGGACTGAGAAAGGAAAGAGTAAACAGCTGTCTCAGCTCAAGAGAAATTGATAAAACAGTATAATATTTGATCAAGTGACATATTTAATGACTAAGACGTAAAGCAGTCCACACTTCTTTTCTGGTCCCTCCCTCCCTGCATGTTCACAATGAATACGCAGAACCCAGCAATTTCAACAATACAATTTGTACAAAACTGAAAGGAAGCATTAACTGAACTTCTGCTTCTCCTGAAGGTAGCATGAATTAGCATTCCAACTCATTAGCAGCTGCGCAAAGAAGCTCCAGGTCCAACATTTTTAGTTAAAGGATAGCAGAGGTGATTTGCATTAGAGATTATCTATGATTTTGAAGGAATAAAAGTCAATCAAAGAAACACTGCAGAAAAATTTAAAAATATGCCTGTGATTTCAAAAGCAAGCAAGGATAAACATTACCTTAAAAAAAAAAACCAACCAGAAAACTAAGCACAAGTTACCTCAATAAGCCATCTGGAGGGAGAAGGGCACAGTCTCTCTCATGTATGCTTATTACTTAGATTTCAGCTGTTTGAACTGGCTTCCAAGATGATTTTTATATTTGGACAACTGAATTGGGATGGGAGAAAGAACTGTCTCGAGGTAAGTTTGGATTTACTCAAAAGCTATTAATTAGTGTAGAGTCCAGCACAGAGCCACAAAGATGATGGCGTGGACAGAGCATCTTCCTGTTGAGGAAAGGCTGAGGGAGTTGGGTCTCTTTAGCTTGGAAAAAAGGAGACTGACGGGTGACCCCATGAATGTTTAAAAATATGTAAAGGGCAGGAGTCAGAAGGAGCCAGGTTCTGCTCAGTGGAATCCAATGATAGGACAGGGGGCAACAGGAGCCAGCTGGAACACAGGAAGTTCCACATAAAGATGAGAAGAAACCTGCCCAGGGAGGTTGAGGAGTCTCCTTCTCTGGAGACATTTCAAACCCACCTGGCCATGTTCCTGTGTGACTGGATCCAGAGGATCATGCTCTGGAGAGGGGATTAGACTGGATGATCTTTCGAGGTCCCTTCCAATCCCTAACACACTGTGATAACCATAAGCCACATGTGGAAGAAAGAAGTGTTGGTAGATGTCACTAAAGTTGCAATTCTGACCCTATGGAGTAGAAATTTCCATCCCAACTTTAGTACCATTAATCTTTCCAAGTATTTTGTAATATAAAGCTAAGTGCATGTTTAGAATGCAAGCTGAGGTTACCACACAACCAAAAAGGGTCACAACACCTTTCCACTTTCAAAAAGCTTGGAAGTCAAGAACACATTAAAGCAAAAGAGATGCCCTCAACAGGTTGCCAGGATGAGATTCTTGCAGAGTTGTGGATCTCAAAACCGAAAAACAAGAATTCACACATAAATTCCATCCAAAAAACCACTGAAAACCACACACAAGATGATGCAGACTTCCATGACTCTATTCAGAAATCCAAATGCTTCGCCGACAGGTGAACTAATTTAATGGAACTATACTGTAGGATAAAGAGAATATTTCACTTTTACTAAGCTAACAAGACAATTTTTTCCTTCAAGAGCTGAGATAGTAGAATGCTCAGGAAATAAAGGATTTCCCTCTGGAACAAGGATACCAAAAAGGAAGCTTGAAAAATTAATCTAAATATACTTAAAAATGCAACTAAGAACTAAACAGAACAGTATTTAAGACTAAGGAACAAACTGCCTAAAACTGGTCTTGAAATGACACCTACTTTGTCTGTAAATTAGGCGTCTGGTACTAAGGAAACAAAACAAATACAACTGAAAAAGTTGTGTAATGAGCAGATCAGTGCCCATCTACTTTAAGCAAGCCAGTAATTTTCCAGATAGTATTATATGAGAGCAGCAAATGCTCTTAGCAGTCAATTAGATTTGATCTAGTTGGTCTTCTTCAATTTTGTCTCTCTTATGCTTTAGAGTTCAAATGAGAAGTGAAATTAGGTAAGCCGTTTCCAAAGAAAAGCAGCAGCAAGGGATCTGTATTTGAGGCTCTTCCATACCACAAATCCTACCAGAAACTTCTACCAAACAGAAAGACTTTTGCAGTGCTACAGTGGCTTCAGTCACACAAGTGGCTGCAAGTGCTTTGAGTTTGGAGAAAATACTAGTAACACACTAGGTTTCATCTCATTACACAGCAGTTACAAGAAGTGTAAAACTGTTCTGTCTTAACACAGTTCTTTTCATTGCAGGAGTCTTTTAATTCTAATTTTTTAAACAGAAGTGAAGGCGGATAGGATCTTGGTAGTCTTTAGATGATCTCCTGCCCAATTACATACCAAAAACATCCAAGAAAACTATTGTATACAAGAGCAGAGTCTGAGCAAGGGAAGACACTGTTACTATTTCAAATCACGTTTATCACCAGAAGCTTCAAATACCTCTTGCAAGTGTGAAAGCATAGTGAAACCAGATTACAATAAACACAAACAGAAACCAAAACAGGAATTCAAAGCCAGCAATTGCGCATTTTTGTTAGCATTTAACTGCAGCGTATACTGCTTTCTAGAAGAGCTACTGTTTTGCTACTACACCCTTTTCAACAAGGGAACAGGTTCAAATTTTATGTACACACTCACCTGTGTTATGTTTAAAAAAGAACCTTCTGAAGTTCAGGCTACTGCACTAAAACCCCAAGCCTGATTAATTGTTCCTGTACCTCAGACACTGGGTACAGCATCCCAAAAGACAAGCACATGGTCACTGCTGAAGTGACTCTGTTGGCTACAGATATACAAAAGCCATTATTCAGTCAAAAGAAAAGAAAAACAAAGACATTAATAACATGCAATAGAGAGTTTAATCAAAACATGCTCTTGGAAAGGAAAAGAAGCAGCTCAAATCTGCCAAGTCATGTAGCACCTGAGTTAGTGAAGGTCCTGGAAAAGGTGGCAGCGGCTCACTGGATGGAGTGCCAGCCGGAAGCTCAGAACCTACTGGTAGCACCTATGGATAATGAAGAGGAAACGCGAGTCCATCAGACACAGAACAACAGACGGATCAGGTACCAAGCTACAGTTAGTCATGTCATACCACAGAATCCTCAACAGTTTTTGTGTAAATTTCCTGGAGAGTTACCATAGGCTCTTGGGAGAATCAACAACAGAACTGGGGTAAGTTGTTTGGTTGCTTTTATTTTTTAATCGATACTATCTTTGAGTATCAAAAATTTCCGGTTTAAAATAGCTGCTGTGTCCAGGAGCACATGACACTGGGGATATTATTTCAAGTCTGCAAGAAATGCTACAATTAGTCTTACAAGAAAAGAATTAAATCTCCAATAAGCTTAATTTATAAAAGGGTGCAAGAATGCACTCAAATCTCCTTACAACAGAGTAGCAGGAGCAAGCTAGATGTTCCTGGCAAATAGTTCCAAGCAACATGACTTGAGAACAGGAACTGTCATGCCTGAGAATGTCTCCATTTGTTGAGAAAGATTTATAGACCTCTCACACAGATCTGTGGATCCATGACTACTTTTTTAACCCCAGGGGTACTGATGACCCACAGAAGATGACTAGGCCATGCAGCAGGGTAGGGGGAAGTCATCCAGGTTATATGAAATATGTTAAGAGAGACTGGAAAGGTTAGGAGGAGACATCAAAACCTTCCCACCAGGTCAGAGAAGACATTCCAGTTAGTTATTTCCATTGTTAGGGAAGTGAGAAATTGTAGGAATTAAGGGATCCATTACACAAGTTGCACTTGTTATTCTCAGCTGTCATTGATACATGACGGTGAAGTTTGAAAAACACGTGACAGTTTCATGAGCTACAGTGTTGGTCAGCTGGTTTCTTTTGTATGACAGCAGCACTGCTGGATATGGGTGATTGGCCCAAAGTCTACCCCAGTCCTCAGAGCAGAAACAGTTCTAGGTTGGCAGTCATGTTACCACAGCTTAATTAATGGTTCAAAAATTTCAGTGATAACTGAAGATATGCCCACTCCGTAACTACCTATCCTCCAAAAAACTGTTTCAGTAGGAACTACACCAACTTACATTACCTCAGTGGTTTTGTGTATTAATGTCCATACACATGGACATTAATAACTTAGTTTACAACTAAGAGGGAAAACATAATTTAAATAACTGCTTAGTTAAGTCAAAACACATTTAAGTAGGTTAAGAATGTGACCACAAATAGAACAAAGCACACACAGGCTTTAGCAAAACAAAAAACCTAAAAGAAATAAGCTCTTTAGATCCCAAAAAAACACAAGGAAAATTAAAATGAAGCTTTGAAAAAAATCAAATTAATTTACAAGTGAAAGCTTCAGAGAGAAGATAGCCTTACCACAACTGACAATTAAAACCCCCAAACATTTACCATTTAAACATAAGCCTTTGTAACAACAAATTTGCAATTAACAGCTTTCTAACTGCTCCAACTGTTCCTCAACCCACATGGTTATTATTTTCTAATCTTTCCTTTCTAATTCTCAACTCATTTCAATATAAATGAATGTTTCTGTGTCTAAAACTTCCTTCCTAGCTTCCTTGGCACATATTCCTGCTCCTCTCCATGTCAGAAATGTTCTACTTTGTTTAAATACAAAGAGTACAAGAAAAAGACTACTAATGAATGGAGATGCTCAGGAAATTAGTTCAATTTGAATAGCCTTAAATTGGTTAATAGCAATTTCAGCTGAAGACAACCAACAGCAAGTGTTGGTGAGTATCAAAGAACACAGCAGAAACAAAATGGAAGTGGTTTTGGGCTTGCTAAACACCTGAAAGTGTATTAACTTTGAAAAGGAAAGGGCTGCTAACAGGGTAAGATATGGCACGCACTTCCATGTGTTGATATGCTTCAGGAGCAGGTCACAATCTCTGTAACACATCTCAAGTTGTTCTTACAAGTCGCTGTCAACTCTTTATGAAAGGTGTTTTAAGAGTACAGTTCAGTTAAGAAACACAAAGGTTTGCTTTCAGATACTCAGATATCTTCTACTTTCACACTTCTAACATTTGGATGAACAGAGTATCCACGTAAGTAGCAGAGGACTTTTTAAGGAAAAAAGCAAAATAAAAAATAATTCCAGTCAGATTTGCCCTTGCCTTCAAGGAACAGCCTAATCATAGAATCCTCATGGCTGGAAAGGACCTCCAGGATCACCAAGTCCAGCCCTCACACCAACCTCCCTAACCCCTAGACCACGGTCTCACATGCTCTATTTACTCGCCTTTTAAACACCTCCAGGAATGGCTATTCCACCTCCTCCCTGGGCAGCCTGTTCCAGCACCCAACCACTCTCTCAGAGAACTTCTAAGATCCAATTCCCCTTATACTACTGTTAGTAATTTGGGAGAAGAGACCAGCACCAGCCTCACAACAACCTCTCTTTGTAGAGAACAGTAAGGTCTCTGCTCAGCCTTCTCTTCTCTAAACAACCCCAGTTCCCTCAGCTGCTCCTCATAGGACCCATTTTCCAGACCTCTCCCCAGCCTCACTGCCCTTCTCTGGCCCTGCTCCAGCACCTCAATGTCCTTCTGATACTGTGGAGCCCAACACTGGACCTGGTACTCATGGTGCTGTCTTGCGAGTACAGCATATAGGGGCACCATCATCTCCTTCCTCCTGCTGGTTGTACCATTCCTGATACAGGCCAGGGTGCTGTCAGCCTTCTTGGCCACCTGGCCAAAAGCTAAGTTATCCTGATTATATTGTAAAACACACAAAAGCACCGTGTTCTAGTGATCATGCACAAGATTAAAAAGTTAAAAGTAAGCCTTTTAAATTCTACCTGAAAAAAAGCAACAACAAAACCCCACAAAAAGCCAAACCACAGTTCCTTTACTCTTAGTTGTTTAAGAGTAGGAAAAATTAACAGCAACACCAGAGTTCTCTCAGATGCACAAAACAGAATAGGGACTCTTTCTCCAACAGACAAAATAAACCACTTCTTGGGACACAAGAACAATCAGAGCATAAAACTTCAAGTATTACACTGAATGAAGACACCTCTGCCTGAGCAAATAATTTGCTTCACAAAAGGTTCTTTTGCTTCCTACAATATTTGAATGTTCACAGAAACATAACATTTCTTACCGGTACCCTGCTAAGAGGGGGCTTTGAAGGAGAGGTCCCTGGTTTCACTACTGCCGTTGCAATGCTGCTTGATGCTGAAATATAGCTGACTGGGGTGATCACTTGCCCAGGAGTGGCAACTGGTGTCAGCACTGGCAAGCCAGTTGGTCCAAGAGGCAAACTGCTTGGAGGTATACAAGTGCTAATGGATGTCAGGGGTTTAGTCGGTGCAACAACAGTGGTTGGTATTCCAGGAATAACTGTAGTTTCCATTACTAACGATGTCTCCAGAGATACCGATGGATGCGTTGCTCCAACATTACCATGTTCACTGAAGAGAGACCGCAGCTTTTCTTCCAAGGTCTTTATATCATCAATACCAGGAGCTTTAGACTGAGCATCAGCATCAGCCTCCAGACAGTGAACATGAGGCTGATTGGGTAATGGAGCTGGTTGAGGCTGGCTGTGTATCAAAGTTTGCTGTACTGCAGGCAAGTTAGTGACAGGCTGTGGTAAGACACCAGGTAAGGGAACCTGGGGCAACACGGGTGTTGCACCTGGAATCTGGGGTAGGACGGGTGTTGATGTAATTCCTGATGGGACAAGTAAGGGATGTATCACTGGCTGAGTGACTGAGCTTGTTGCTAATGATGATGACAAAGGTGCAGAGATTGGAAGAGTTAAGCCAGCTGCACTGCAGAGCTGGGTTTTATCCATAGACTGCACACTCTCAGGTAGTGACTGTGGAGCACTTACAACTGTTGTTTCTGCCAGGCTGGAGACAGAGCTGCTGCTAAGCTGAGAAAGCTGCAAAGTCACATTCTGAGCCAGAGATAGGGAAACAGATGTCTGTGGTGCTGCCATACTGCTTACAATCTGAGAAGTAGATTGAGATGTCACAGCTGGTGCAACACCACCAAGACCAGTGACACCATGAACCTGGGTAGATGACAGTGCCAACGATGGTGGTGTGCTGATACTGGAGGCAACATCTGCAGTTACTGGTTGTGCAGGCTGGGAAGTGGTAGATAAGGAGAAAGAACCAGGGGCACTCACACTGGAAGTGACACCAGTTGATTGCTGTCCAGCTTGTGAGGCTGGAGGTGGAGAAACAGAGCTTGGCATACTCGCGCTTGGTGTGACTCCAACAGCTGCATTTTCTGAAGGCAAAGTAACAGATCCTGGAAGAGAAACACCTGCGCTGGAGGGAACAGATATGGAAGATGTCACAGATGCAGCAGGTGCACTACTGCCTGCCATACTAGAAAGTGCAGGTGGAAAAGGTGGCATTGTTTGATTGAACACTGGAGGAGCTGTACTAGGTCCTTCTGTATTTTGTGCATGTCCCATCTCAGAGAAAGCTTGTTGCAAGCTCAGTGATGATGCTGAGTGGGAGAGATTCATTCCAGGACCATGTAGTGGAGATACAGCAACTGCAAGAAAGAGAAATGTCAGTCCACTTGGAAAAGTTCATTGCTGTATTATTTTCCATTGCTAGACTAAGATTACATTTACCTCACTATGACAGAAAAATATTACAAATCCAGGCTGATGTTACAATACAGAATTAAGAGCAGACAGCTCATCAATCTTTTGTAACCCAGGGATTGTGCATAGTATTACCCAAATTATACTCACTTGTTAGCACCACAGGCAATTCCTTACTTCACCAAGTATTTTAATAGGTCTACTGTAACAATTTAGTTTCACTTCAGTTATGACAAACACATCTTTAGCCATCAGATTTTACATAACTTACCTATATCTGGAGTTTCTTTTCCTCCAGGAACAGCAGATGTGAAAAAGCTCTGCTCCTTTAAACGACTCTCGGGAACAGGGCTGACAATAAACCGTCTTCCTGCAGAATGTACAACCTGGGTAAAGGAGCTAGGAGGAACCCCTACACAGAAAGGAGTTAGATGATTAGTGATTTGTGATTGCAATGAAATACATAACCTGCAATACAGAATGTGCACTCCATCATGCAAAATAAAAACTTGGCTGCAGCCATCCACTGAAACAGAAAAAGGTAACTGTTGGTGGGCAAAAAAAAAAACCACAAAAGACTTACCTATTCTTTGTGGCATGGAAGATGTAGAATCTGGCTGTTTAAACTCTAAGTTCTGTAAAGTAAGATTAAAATTTAACTTCTATTCTGAAACAGAAACCCACAAGACAGTTCTTAAAACAGTAGCTTACTGAAATGTGGGCATTTAAGGTAAGTAGCACCTTGGACTCAAACATCATTAACAAACTAGTGGAATTCTGCCCAGATAGATGTTAGCTACATTGCTTTTATTGCTATTTGGCTCAGTGATCCTCAGTATTAAACTTTTCTAAACACTATTTCATTAACAGGCAGTACACCCGATTTCCTGCCACAGTCTGCAGATAAATGAATGCTTCAATCCAGTTCTGTGTGGAAATAAGGCAGAGATTCTGGAAAAGCTCTGGAGATGTCTCTGCTTCCTATAGGGGGGCTGGACTGGATGATCTTTAGAGGTCCCTTCCAACCCAACACATCCTGTGATTCTATGTCACCCCTTCTTATTCCCAGCCATAAGTTCCATAATCTGTGTTTCCTAATCAACCATTCAAACTCTTAGTAGGTCACTGGTTAGAGGGCTCAAGTCCCAACTCTCAGCATTTAGTGATCAGAAAATGGATAGGGTTTTAGTGTTCTACCGCACAATAACTTCAAGAGTACTCAGCAGTTAATGATTCTTCAGCACACTGTTTAGAGATTCAGCAGCATCAAAAAGGACAGAACATATCAAAGCCACATTATTTGACTTGCTATATGAACCTTAAGCTCTCACTCAGAGAAGAAGATTTCCCTTTCCATTTACTAAGCTTTAGCATTTCTCAAGACAGAAAATTTCAGTTTCTAGATAGCTCTACTCAAAACCACATCACCCAAAATGGAACAGACAAACAGCTAAAGGAGCTTGTCCTTTACATACCTGAGACCCTGGAAAGAAGCCATCATCTTTTGTCTGCATACTCTCCAAGCCCTGATCACCTTCTGGCTCCACACTTACATCCTCACTTAGCATTTCATCTGCTTTCTCAATAATCTCTCGTACCTGTTCCACAAATGAGTCTCTCTCGGTTGCTAAAATAAACTCATTTTGCACCTGTAAAAAACAACAACAATATTTTATAAATTATTTCTCAACATAATCTTAAATAATCAGAATTTACTCGTGGGGTTACTGTGTCTTCACTGCTCTTAAGGTGTTACTCTTTGCCATCCCTGATGCTTCTATGCAGAAGATAAAGATGGTAACACATTGGAGAATTATTTCTAAGATTATTTCTAGCAACCTGGTTCATGCTGTGGAACAACATTCAATTTCACTTCTTCATCAAACTGTCACCTCAATCTTCACTTAGCACAGTGAACTTCAAAATTAGCAGCCTCATCTGACTGCAGTTCCACATACCCAATGTAATACAGACTGAGAAGTAACTATAATGTAAAAAAAGGTTGAAGAAGTTCTGTACTGCATTATGTGTTCCGTGCTGTTCACTTTTCATGGCATAGAGAAATACTTTATGCAAGCTGTACATCACTGTCTCAAAGTCTAGCTGTAGTATGCAAATGCAAGGGTTAATTATATCCCAAATATGGGCAAAGGGAGGCCTGTTTTCAATACATTATCGTGCTTTATAAAAATACATTCTACTACTTATAGTGGAGGAAGCAAGACTAAACACGTATACTTGGCATGATAGAAAAATATTCTTAGTTTGGTCTGATCCACAAGAATTGTGTCTCCTGAAATAATTCCTAGTAGAACTCTCATCAGACTTTACAACACAGAATACTTACTAGTCAAAGAATCTTTTGGGGGTTTAAGTGAAGCAATATAGGGTGTGCCTAGCACTATTCTGATTAAACGGAAACCAGAAGGTCTTACAATCAAAAGTTTCCTCAATATTCAACAAAAAAAACCCAACCCAACAAACACAAAGTTCCAGATTCAGTTATCTAAACAAGGTTTCACAATTTCAACTATGTGACTGCATTTCGGATGTACGATTCACTTTTCTTGCTTCTACTCACCCTCAAATAAGTTAGCTTTTTGTTGTTTGGGTATGCTTTTATTGTTGTTTCTGTTGGTTGTATTTTTTTTACATCAATCACTACAGATATGAGCCGAAGACAGACATTTGTGTATTCTCTCCATAGTTCTTGGTACTTGATTTCCTGTTACCGACTTGTTTTACACTACTAATACATGCATGCAGCCAAGAACCAACTTTTCTTTCTCAGAAAGCCACTACTGGCCAAGAGATCTTTTCTCCTGCATCACACCACCTATCACACTGCCACCTCTCTAAGCTAAAAGTTTAAAATATCTACCTATGTTTGTTCTCCAAAAAGCAATCTGTTTAATCTTGTGCTTTCATAGAATTATTTGTAGTTTAAAAAAAAGGTAGACTGCAGAAAAAACAAAAGCATATTTACCCAGTAAAACTGCAATTCTAAGGTTAAAAACTGAGATAAATTTTCATGCAAATTAAGCAAGCAATGTCAACTGTCAATTTGGCTCCATGCTCATAGTTTCCAGGTGTGCTTGTGCATGAATATTGTGAGCACACACCATGCTACATAGCATAGCATTCAGAAGCTCAAAGAGACAATAAGACAGCTCATATTACTACTGTGATCAAGCCTGGATTCAATTTTTCTTCTCTAAAATATATCTTACCATAATGGAAGCTATTTCTTCAGGGTTGTCACCATCCAAATCAAATTTGAAAGTAACCATTTTGCGATTGTGTGTTTCTAGCTGGCATTCCACTACTCGATCACCTTTATTGGAAACCTAAAACAAAGAAAACAGTTGATTAAGTCAAAAGCATGAGAACCAAAAACTTGGAGAAGCACAGAATGAGACCACAGAAGACAGACAATCCTCAGAAGAAACTCCCTGATGCTCAAAAAAAGGCACCATCATTGCCACACCATCACTAAAATAAGAAATACTCACATTCAGGATTCTCAGTTTGGGCCTAGCAGTCTTCTCATGGCGAGAGCGACTGCGGACAGACCTCCTCATATGACGTTTAGTAGTCCTCCCTTCATGCCTTCCACCAGAAGTTGGAACATTCTCATTGCCATCACTCAATCCTGAAGCAACATCAGAATGCGCACTAAAATAAACCAACAAAACTTTTATGTTAGAATCCATACATAATAAAGGCTTAGAAGTTAAATCACTTTATACAATCTTATTTACTCCTTCCATACTCTGCTGTAAATCAACACTTACTCCACCTCTCATTAAGCCTATTTTCCCCTCTCAAAAGTCTTTTACCTTACATCAAGAACATCTTTAGTCAAAAGAACTAACCCTGGTAAAAAGATATCTGAAGATCACCTAGGGGAAAATAATAACACACAAAATTGAAGTTTAGTCTGGTTAAAACAGTGCTTACCTATCCATAGAGGAAGCCAAAGCAGTTGACTGAGCTGGCTGTGTCACTGAAAGGGTCTCTGAAGTAGCAGACTGTGAGACTCCCTGAGCACCCTGTGGATAGAAACATCTATCAAGAACACCACTCCTTTTCAAGTAAGCCAGTAGTCATCAATATTTCCCCCAAAATCAGTTGTAAAGGTAAAAGCGCTACTTTTCTAAAACTTCAAACAGCTGCCAACTATGCAGCTCTAATTTACAGAGGTTTCTAGAGCAGTGAAGCAAATTATCATCTGGAGAGGGGTGGAGAGTGAAAGTCAGCCATCCTTTCTACTGCTATGTGTCACTAGAGTTTGCCATGCAGCCAGAGTCTTACTAACAGAATGTGCAAAAGGCAAGCCAATGTAGAACAAAGACTATTCCAATTCTCCTTAGCAAGAAATAATGCTGCAGGGAAGAGGCTTAACAACAGATTCTCAAAGGCTATCAGTTGTGGTTTATCTTTGATACAGCAAAAATCTTCTACAATACTAGCAAGAAGTGAAGTGTTAACAGGTTTTTTCCTGCAGGATGCACACTCACTTCCCAACAGAACAGCCAGTGGCAACAAGGTCCCCACATTGGCATGACATTCTGCATAAGAAAAAGGTCATTTGAAATACTCATTTTCAACAGAAGACAAACACTGAAGGGGTTAGTTCCCCACACACATACACTGCTACATAATCCAAATCCAAACACCCTGAATTAATTCTTACATGATATACAACACATTTACCTCCAAAGCTGCCTGCTGCGAAGAGACAGATGAGGCCTGTTGTGCTAGACTTGCTGTAGGCTGGGGCACTTGTACCTGTCCTCCCAGGCTGCCCATGGAAGCCAAAACATTCTGCTCCACATATGGCTGCACAACAGTAGGAAGATAGCCTGGTTGAGCCACTGCGTCTACAGGTAAAGGAGGGGACAGAACAGCAGAAGGCATGCTAACAGAAGCCACAGCAGAGGAAGGTGCAACATTCGAGTCCCCTGGGTATTGAGGCGGCATCCGAGATGGGAAACCCTGTAAAAGAAATAAGGGAGTCAAGCTAGTGACTGTCAGAGCTAATCAGAAAATGAGAGTAAAAACCACCACACCAGTTTCAGAGGCATCTTCCAACTTTCTGTACTAGTTTCAAGCACTCCCAAAAACCTTCCCAGATAAGCAAACTGCTCATACACAGCCTAACCTCAGCTTGTGAGCTGCCATGCTTGAACAGGCCAATTCCCACTCAAAATTCCACATCTTAGACAAAACAATCTTCACCTCCCAACTTTCATAGTGGCCTTAAGATTGTAATGCCTGAGACTTGAAATAAGTTTGAAGAATTGTCAGGCTTGAACTACTGCTCAGATAATGTTATGCAACTGCTGCTCATTCTTAGGACTAGTAGCAATAATGGTCTTGCATTCTCTGTCCTCTCATGATGAGCTGACTCAGGAACTAAGGAACATTCCCACATACAGTTTTAGCTCTAGAGCAGTCCTTACATTCCCAGTGCAAATATTTCTACACTTACAAAATTTCTGCTCTGGAAGAACAATCAAGTGCTGAATCAATACTTTAATAACTCCTCAGACCACCATTTTCACACTGATCGCACACAGCAGCTGAAGCAGTTTGTGCTCATCACTCTGCATTCATGTGACTAGGTACATACATTGCATTCAAAATCTATGCCATCTGACCTATTGCTAGAAAATCCATGCTCTCTCCCATCCCTACCCCCAGAATGAAGTTCTGACCCTGCTGAACATGCTGCCATTTATGTTCTTTGGAATACACACAATGCCATGTCTGAAATTACTATTTTTTTGAAAACATTTTTCCCCAAGTTGACAGATCTCTTGGATATACAACTGTCCTCTTTCACACAGTGGCTGAATAAAGTCCTGCTCTATGATTGTCTTTCTAGACAAATTCCTTTCCCAAATATGAAAAGCTCAAAATACAAGGACTCTTTCTGCACAGAATCACAGAACAGTTCAATTTTGTCACCCCCTCCTTAAAACGGTCCTTTACCACACACAGCAGAATTCATCTTGGTGTCTTAATGGCTCTTGTGTGAAAGTGAGTTGGCCAGGGCATACAGATGTCATCTGGTACCTTAGAGGAATAGGTAATAATGCGGAGAAGAGCTCTGCTGGCTTGTAACTATACCTGGTAAAGAGCATCCCCAGCAGGAAGTGAAGCCTCAGCAGCTTGTCCAATGCTGACTGGCAATCCCACGGACTGGACAGCTGGCTGCAGGAGCTGCGGGAGAACCTGGCTGGGCAACTGAGCTACAGGCTGTATCAGTGTGGGAAGCTGGCTAGGGACAACGGTTGATCCTACAGGGACAGCAGTTGCAGCAACAGATGTTGCCAGTGTGAGCAATGGTTGATTCATGCCTGCTGCCATTGAAATAGGCAGTGACTGGAAGCCTGGCTGAGCCACTGACACGTGAGGAGCTGCTACAGGCAACTGAGCAACTGAGAACTGAGGAACCATGGAAGCCGGCAAGGGTTGTCCCATGGGTAGAAAATGAGAGCCAATGGGGACTGATGGGGTAACTGAAGGCTGAGGAAGAGAAGGTGCTGCAACGGGTAATTGAGGCTCGCCTTGGATGACCGACACTGGTTGGGAAACAGGAAGCTGGGGAGGTAAAGAAAATAGAGATAGATTTTTTTTTTTAAAGCAGGGTTGCAGAAAGCAGAGATTTTACACATTAGTTAAAGACAGAATTATTCAAGTTACAGCACTCTGTTACAGTGGGTGGGGAGCACAGTTGGCATAGTGGCTGTGAGGTTGGCCTGAGTTCCAAAAGGTCCTCACTTTGCAACATTTCCCTTGAAGAACTCAACAGGCTCTTGTAACAGATACCCACAAAGGGTGAAACAACATTTTTATATCCTGAAGCACTAAATTGTGCATAAGCAGAATCAAATTCCCCTCAACTCTGTCCCCAGAACCAAGCCTGCCTTCTAACAGGAAAGAAGTGCAAATCTGACAACAAATCTGTCAGCTTTGGGTATGGGGACTAAAGCCATGGAGAATGGAAAGCCACTGTGCCAGCATTCAGAATGGCAGGGGATATGCCAATTAAAGCCAGCGAACAATGCAACTGGAAAAGCATTTTAGATGAACAAGCAACAAAACAACCATTTAAAAGACAAAACTGAGGTTCACGCAGTGGTGAGCCAAAATGAAGTAATAGTAACAAAAGCTTCTTGACCAGTGAGTAAAGGAGAAGAGCAGAGTAAAAAAGATGACAGAGTGGAGCAGGCAGTCTTTATGGTTCACTACCTAAATAAGTGAACACATTTTATTCACATAGTGGTGCAGAAGACAGACATTGTATGGTATGCAGAAATAGGACAGTTCCTGAAAATCTATTCATAATACACCATTCAGCAATATGCCTTACGAAATTTTTGATGATTTAAAAGATCTTTGCACAGGAAGTGCGATCCCTGAAATTATTCGCGATCACCATGTGTGAAAGAGAGGGTTTCCAACAGAACCTACAGTTGCAGTACACTAAGAACATTACCTGGATAAACGTTTTGGAACTATCAGAAAAGATGACAAAAGTGAAAGTAGTAGTATGTTGAATTTGCCAGCTGTGAAGAAGAAAGACAATCTTCTGCCAGAAAGAATTTTGTTTACCTGTGTCCCAGTTGCTGCCTGAGGCATTGGCATAATCTGTGAAGTTTGAGTTTGAGAGACCGTTTGTGTGGGAGTGGCACCAGCAGAAACTGATGGCTGCTGCAGCTGGTACTGTGCAGGCTGTTGGGAAGAGGCTGGATGCTGTGCATTCTGTAGCAGGAAAGAGAGGCATAAGCATATTTCCCGCCAAAAAAGTTTCTGAAGCATATCCCATCTAAATTCCACTTTTCACTCCCTCCTAAGTGACATCAGAGTTTCTTATGAATACGCTAAGTTAATTAAGCTTTAGCAATTACTTGCTAGTACTGTTAATACAGCTCCATTATCAGCACTGAATCTTGCAACAGGATTATTTCACCTGTGAAAACAAGAGTCTATAAATGAAAAGGAAGTTACAAGGACATTGCAGATGACAGTATTTGCAGAAGAAATCAAGAGAACGAAGTTTGCAAGTCTAGACAGTCTAACTTGCAAATCCCGTCATGCCTCACGCCTTGAATGGGACCACCACTGAAAGCTCAGATGCAAGATAGGGAAGACAGACATGTGACAACTAGCATTAACATGATTATAAAAATAGATTTCAGAAAGCCAAATTAAGTTAACCTCACAGAATGTTAGACTGGGTAAGAATCAAAGGATTCATCTGCTTTTGTCCAAAATTAAGGGCTGAAGGAAGCACAGAGGTAGCATATTGCTCTTAAGGAGTCATTCAAATCCTACACCAGAAAAACATTAATCCTCAGTTGAGGTATTACCTGCTGTGTGTGTTGGGGAGGCTGGGATGGCACTGATGCACCACTTGAGGCTGGTTGGCCTTGTACCTGTGTCTGCAGGAGAAAAAGACAGAATCAGTTTGAAGTCTCTATGGCTTCTGCAGCAGGCAGTATAAAATAATCTGTGCCTACAATGATCTGAATGAAACAGGTTTATAACTGTCCTTTTGAACAAGTACTCCTTTTTTTGGACTAATTCCACTCTGGCAACCAGAACAATCTGGAAAAACACCAAACTTCGTTTCAAGTCTTCCAAAACAAGCAATACAGAAACTCTTTGCAACTCATGTGCCCCTCAACATGAGACAGATCTGCCTACCAGCTGCTTCTTTCACTGATGATGCTTTTAGAGCAGGATGCCTTGGAATGATAACTGGAAATAGAGGCTTTAGGTTTTACTTTACATGTGTTCTAAACACAGTTAGGTGGAGGGACTAGGAGGAGGCTAAAAGGAAATGTACCAGTTAAATCTAAAGATACACAGACGTAACAAAGTCCTCAGTACACATAGATGTCATGAGTTCCCTTGGAGAGGCATGCCAAAACGCAAGCTAGAAATCACGTCTCACTACCATTCACAGGCTAACAAGAACTGGATTTGAAGAATATTTGGGTTTACATTCTATTCAGAATTTTTGAACAAGCAACAAAAAAAAAAAAATGGATGAACAGCATACAAATGAACATGGAAGATGTAGAGGCAAATGTAATGAATTTTCATTACTATTTTGGGGGATGATGGTTTTTGATCTAGTCCCAGGGTTTTCAATTTCATTTTTGTGCTAACCTTTTTTTCTTTACCACTCCCGGGAGACACAACTAGACCAAGACCTCCAGATGAGCTCTCTGAGCATGCACCAATTCGGTGAAAAGCCTTTGCTAGGGAAAATCTGGTGCATATGTACCATATCAGAAATATCTACTAATATTTCTTAGTGCTGCCATCATTCAGCTTGCAGGAGCTTCTTAGGAATAAATTTATTAACATTACATTATTTGTAAATTTTGGAAACTTTAGGAAGAGCAAAGTGCCAATGAAAAGAACCACCTTTTTCTTTGCTATTTTAGAAGCTTGATTATATCCAACCAGTAAGGGCTTCATGTGCTACCTCCCATTGCTTTAACATCTGTTCACATTGACCCAACTGGTGCTTCCTATTGTGATCTTTTAATGAATTAAAGATCCCAGAATATTTATTATGTAAAATAATTAAGATTCCGTATTGTGTTCTCCAGATGTGTTTTACATTCATCATAATTCATGTCCTTAAGTTTATTAGAGGTGGTTTACAGAGGAATTATCCCCATGTTTTCAAACTCTTTCTGTAGTTGCTTCACTCTGAAAGCTTATCTACAGCATAGAAGTAACTATCTGTTCAACTAGTGACTAAAGCTTTTTCAGCTTCAGTAAAACAACTTCAACATCCCACACAGAAAGCCTTACTTTGTTCTTGATCTTGCAACAAAAAGCAAAACCAGGAAGAACCTTCAGTTCCTCCACACAAATCCAAAAGTTGCTAATACTCTCAACAACTGAGGTGTCAGAGCCCCCCTTCCGAGAACAGAAAAAGTAGAAGTATACTTAAACACTCCTTTTCCACAAAAGGTTATGAGACATTTCAGATGAGTGCAGACCCAACATATATGCACATACACCTCACAGACAGTGTACAAATGCATTACTAACTACTGCAAGTGCAAAGACCAGATATGCTGATAAAACAAGAACCTGCAAATCATCATGCTTTGGGCCTTCTATATTGCTTTTCAAAAGGACACCATGCTCTAAGCAAGTACATTTCCAAATTCATGTTGTTCATGTACATAACGTAGCTCCTTCCATTCTTTTCTTCCCACTTCCTTCACCCAAAGGCTAGAAAAAGCTCTTGCATTTTGGACAGTCACCAAATTAACCTGGTTGTTATCTAATTAAACATCATTCATACAAGAGTTCAGCTTCAAGTAACATATTCTCATTCATTGGCTAAAACAGCAACAAAACACAAAGCAAGTTTTACTATCACTGCTGAACCAAACTAAGGAGACGATACACTTCATCAAACCCATAGTTTAAAAGCCCATTAGGTCCTCTAGCTATTTTTTTCTAAAAAACTAGTTTCGGAAATACAGACCATTTACTACCCTTTACACAAAAGCCCTACCAATATTTCAGCCAAAGCTGAACACACATCAAGTAGTTGTGAATGTCTCATTACTTCATTGCAATCTAATAAGCTAAAGACATTCCAGCATAGTACTGACTTGCTGGAAAGACACCCTCGTGAATGCTAACACTTAGAATAATCGCATGGAGCACGCGTAAGAGCGAGGCTCCCCTTTCAGTACAAAGTATGACTTGGAAAAAGCAGAGAAATTCTGGAAGGGTTTGCTCCTGTAACCTGAGGATAGAGTGCAGGTGGTCCTGATGAAAGCGAGGTGGACAAGGTCTGCTGAGTCGAGGCTCCCTGGGGGAAGCAGATGAAGAGCTGCGACTCTTGCAACACCTTCTGAGGCAGCTGAACAATGGGCAATGAGAAGTCAGAATCAAAAGCAGAAGATGACCCCCCTGTAGGGGGAGGAGACTGGAAATCGCCAATGTCAGAGGAAGTCAGCTGTGAGGAATCACTGGAGTACTCTGGGCTTCCTTCTGGCCAGCTCCGCCTGGCAGAGCCCACTCGGGGCTCTGCTAACTCAGGACCAAGATAGTTACACTGCTCCTCTGTCACAGGCTGAAGCCGACCATGCGACCCTATGCCTTGAGTGGATTCCTCTTGATTGGTTTCCATAGAGCCCCGGCGACTTCTGTAGACCCGCTGGGGTAAAACTGCCCCTTCTGCTGAAGCAGAAGTCTGTGTGTGCACATGGAACTCAAAGACACCAGTTGTTCTGCCATCACCACTGTGAGAGAGCACAGCCGGGGCAGAGTGCGGAACAAATACCTGGTGGAACATCATCTGAGCAGGATCTGCACTCAGAGGAGCTGAAACACTGGATAATGGAGAAAGGGGACCCATTCCAGAATCCAGCCTCAAGTTCTGAACATGTCTTGCCAGGTATGTTTGCCCTGATTGAAAGTCAAACACAGAGCTTTGTGGTGGACCACCTTGCCCATGGGTTGACTCAGAGACCTGCTTCAAGTGTTGTTCAGTCCCATGAGAATTATAAGCTACTTGATCATACTGCTCCGATACCTGTGATGGATAGTGCATGCCCACCAAATATACAGCTTCTGGATGCATTCTGTAGTGAGCATCCTCTGGAGGTGCTGGTCCAGATCTATAGTCACTGTGGACAGGAGCTGGTTCAAACAGAGGATTAACTTGCACATGCAGAGGCTCTCCAGCGACTCTCTGGGCTGCTGTACCCAGCATAACGAAGGCCTCTGGTGTCCAATTGGTGGGACTACTACCAGGTGGAACTAAACTCTGGCCAGTCTTCAGCAATGGCTGGAAGTGGCAAGTTTGGGCTTCCAAAAATGAAGTGCTCTTGCGCCGCTGAGCAACTGCCACCTTCGGCGGGCAGACAGGTGGTGGTGAGAAAGACACTGGCCGTTCATGAACGGTTGGGAAAAATATCTGTGAATCTGGGAACGTTGGTGTTCCCCCACGCGGATGCTGAGGCTGTATTGACATGAACAAGACAAGTAATTCATACATTAAAAGTGAAAGCACATCAACATGCACAGTTCACTAGGCAGTTCTGTGAAGTTACTTTATAGAATGACTACTCAACTCATGGTCAAAAACATACAATAGTTAGGAGATCTAGGTGAGTCATAAATAGCCATTAAATACATCCACGGCAAGCATACCTACAAATGGAAACATTTGCTGTGTTAGAGCTGCTTTTCCAGTCCAATACCGATAATTCACAAAAAGAAACTGGTTTTGCTTCTAACAATGGAATGGGATTGATTGTCACAGGCTATCCATCATGACAAGTGCTTGAAATCCAATTAAACCCCTGAGGTTACTGCCATATGGGGAATATGGAAATTCAGAACCTGATAGCAACATCATTGCAGAGCCTCTAGTTTGTACTTAAGAGAATAAAATCACATTAAATCCAACACAAAAAGTCACTGCACCAGTGCTGTTTGCCATCCAGAAAGGTAAAGGAAAAACTTTTTCTGGACAAAACCAAACCATCCCAGCCCACAGCTGCAAAAAGTAAGACTGTAAAAGAGCAGAGCCTCTGGATTCTGACAAAGTTTATTTCTTTGGATCCTTTGGATCATTTCTGATTATATGTTTTTTCAACAGAAAATTTGCACTGGCAGAAACAATGGTAACTCCTGCCTGAACAATAGAATATTCATAGGTTTAGTAACAACAGAGTCCTCAGGCAATTACAGCTCCTCTGATGTACTACTCCAGAAGCAGCTCATCTTAGTTAACATTTGTAGAGAAAATTTCACTATGAGTTCTACATATCAGACAATTCAGTAATCCTGTATTTGGGATTTTTTATGATTGTCTATGGTAAGTTGCAATACAACATATTACCTACCCTAAAGGGGAAAAATCCTGCAAAAGTCAGTAGCAAATACTAATACTGTCTTTAAGACAGAGAACATTTCAAGTTGCTCTTTCCATTCTGCTCTCTTTCTCCCTGGCCCCTTCTTTTCTGGAAAAGCAGCAGCAAATTTCCATATTGATCAATACTGATGAGAACGATCTACAGGATGCAGAACCCTTTCTAGGTTCTAAAAACTTACTTCATTTACAGATAAATGTTTCTCAAGGTTTATTTTATGCAAATTGGAGCCAAATACTGAAGAGATTTCTTGTCTCTTGTCTTGGATGTGACTTTCTGACAAAGATAAAACTATGACTTCTTCCCATTGAGAAGCAGCTGCAGCAGCATTCCCAATTAAAATTTACAGAGAACAATCTTCTTAAATACTCATGCTCTGCATTGCTAGTTTCACTAGCACAGCTAGCCAAAGCTTTTAGAATAACCAGCCACAGCAACCAAGATTTAAAAGCTGGTTGTTATGTGCAGGGCTCAATTAATGTTCAAAGCTTGCTTACAAGTTGGGAAATAAAAAGCTGGTCTTCTGAACTGAGACTTCTGACAAACATTCAGCCACCACTTGATAATGTTTATGCATACTGCTTCTCAGAACAAAATCCATTCACATTCTGGCAGCACAGTATAAGGAATCAACTTATTTTCTCATTTTAGATATGCCCAAAGCCCAGGATGTATTTAATGATAACTTATCTTACTGTGCCAGGAGGCAAATGGTAACACATACAGGACTGACAGAGAGGGAAGGCAGGCTGGAGCGTCGATGCTTGCGTGGAGAGGCAGAGTGCATGGGCAGGACACTTTCCAGGGCTTTAGAAAGCTTTTCTGCAAAGGTTTCTTCAGGGACAGTCCGAAGGTAGAAAGGAGAAAGAGGTGCAGACAGCGCTGGTGGTGGGGTGCAAGGAGCACTGAGAGGGATGCAGGACATAGAGGGAAGAGCAGGAAGGTGGGGGACACAAACTGACATGCTACGACCACGTTGAGGCTAAAGGAGGAAAACAGAAGTTAAGAATTGAACACTTCAAACCAAAAATGACTAACATAACCAGCAAAACACTATAATGAGGTAGAAAAGAAATGCAGACACACAATGAGAGACCAAATACTGACTAGTATGTATGCAAGGAGATATGATAATGCTGAATGAATGGCAACAGATTACGTGCACCTCGGAGAACCCTCTAAGGTTGCCTTAGGTTTCTGAGCAGTGAGGGAAGCTCTCTAGTAGCCTTACAAGTATACGGAAGGCAGAACACAGGAGAGTATTTGCTGTGGAACTACTGGTGCAGCCCATACTGTGTGCACTCACAGCATCTGGTAGCCTCACAAATATTAAAAAAGCTCAACAGATACTGATGAGCCATTCAAACAGGCAGTTTAGTGAGTGGGATAGGTGTTTACACACACTACCACACTAAGTCTCTGAGCTCAGACACCAACTGAATTAAGTGGACTAACTGTATGCAGCTGGCTCTTTACTAAAGCATTCCCATAAAAAAATTTAAACATTACACATTCTACAGCATGAGCTGTGGAAAAAGACATTGGTTTGATGCGTGGAAATTTCAATAAAATCAGTTTTAGACAAGGATTTTCCAGACACTGGGCCAATAAAAGCATTAAGATTTTGTAATCTCACTACAATCCAGAAGGCCACAGGTCAAAACTCAACCAAACCGGAAGAATTAGGATGAGTTCTTGGGGTGGTATTTATTGTTGCTGTTGTTACTACTTTTTTAGTGTAGTGATTTTCAGTGTGGGGGGTTATGTGAGTAAAAAAAAAAATTGTTAAAGAGGTAGTCTTCAACTGCAATTTTTCCTTCTCTAACTGTGTATATGATTTAATTGTCAACTGTGGATGCAATCCACTATTTATTAACATAACTGAAATAAACAGCATCCCTCCAGGGGAAAAAAACTAAAAAGCAAGATATCTAGCAGAAATATAGTTCTAAATGCTTCACACGGCTCAAAAATTTGGGAGGAGGCAAATTTTTAGGATGTCAAATGTTTAAATAAATACTTGACTCATCATCTGATCCAAGGCAGGATGGTTATATCTATCATTCTTGACTCTAATTTACCTATACTATTCAGAAGCATCGCCAGTGACGTAGATGACTGCAGTACTTAATTGTCCTTGTTGGATTGAGGGGAAAAAAGATAACCCTTACCAAACAGTAACTTAATGCAGCAATCTAGGCTTATTATTTCCTAGTCTATCTGACAACAGTGTTGTGAACTGAATGGCCTTTTTTACAGCTTCTCTCTCTCCTCATATTAATTGTTTATAGGCTTAGCTTAACTACTGTGCTCTTATCACATCAGCTATGTTTTCTTTCTAGTGGGGTTTTCTGTCACTTTCTCTTCCACTTTAGCCTCAGATTTGCTCAGGCAGGGTGTTCAGGATAGACTTACCAATGCAATGGCCAAGTGTAAAAGGACTACTTCATATAACATGATGTTTTTGACCATGCCCAACTTGTAGTCCAACATAATCCCCGATCTATTTTTTTCTCCCTTCAAAACTGCTGCCCATCCTGTAATTGAGAAGCTGATGACTCCTGTTTAGGTATCAACACTGTTCTGATTGAACTGTTATATTTGTTTTTAAGGCCATTTTTCCATTTCTCTATATAATTTTGATTTCTCATCCTGTTTTCCCAATAAACATAATCATTTCTGTAGTATTCTACTCCTGCCAAACTCATCTTGGTACCACTGTCATCATCATAGACCTTTAGGACGTTTCACCAGTTAACTGAATAGCTTGACTCTATTACTGTCACATGGTTGTTCTCCTATGTTCTCTCAAGAGACCATGGTCTTTTAACCATGCCAAGAGAGTGAAATGGCTTCTGGTACAATATATGCCCACACATCAAAATGTGGCTTACCCAGAGAAAGAGCTTATTTAGAGGTATTAAAAACTCATTTGATCAAGAACCAGCAGTATCACACACTTCAGTATACATGTCTTTGAGAAAGATGAGATACTTTGCTTGTGAGTTGAAACCAGTATCTGTACCAAAAACATCAACAATTCTGTAATAAAGCCTACCACCACATACACCCAAAAAAGAAATGCCCTCAGTCTGAAGTGTCACATCTTTTCCTCATGGTTTTACTGCGTTGTACCATAATGTTTCTGCCTCAGGCTCAGTTGTTTTTTTTTTTATTTGTGTAAAAAACAAGCAACAAGGGAACCACTGAAGACAACATAATAGTAGCAGAAGTTCTACTCCAGAGTTAGAATAGATTTCTGCATACTCATACTCAGATCTAAAAACATACCAAGGAAAAAACATACCAAAATAAAAGGGCAACACAAATGAACATAGTAAGAAAAGTATTTGAGCCCAGTGCAGACTTTTCAGGGAAAAGGAATACGCATGGCAACTGATGAGCAAACCAACACAAGCTAGAAATAAAATTGGGAACAAGGGTGTAGGATCTTTTCAGTCTGGAGTTCTCACATGCAGCATTCTATACAGTTAAAAAGATCTTACCTGCAGAATCTGTAATCAAAGCCTCACAGAACACACACAGCAAATTCATACTTATGCAGTAGTTCACATTATTCTAATCTCCTCTTCAAATCAAACCAACAGCTTAATCCCTGATAACTATACACACATCCCACCTCCGTGAGTGAGATTAAATGCTTATTTTAATGATCTAAGTCTTGTTTTGAGGATGTTATTTCCATTAATTAAAAACCTAACCCATCACTTTGCAAAAGTGCACTCAAGACTAAATAAAAGCATGAAAGCCAAATATGCCCTTGCCCCTTCCCCTCCTTCCCTAGACTCAGTCAACCTGAAAAAACAGCCCCTTAACTACTCCCATGCAGAATCTGTACCATGTACAAAACCAAACACACATGGTAGATTGCCTGGCAGACTTCCCTCTTGCCTTTCAAGAGAAATCAGAACCAAGTAATACTCTAGGTTTTGGCTTACCGCTGCAGGTTGCTGATATCCTCCATGCTGCTGCGATTGCACTTGACCAGCTGAAGCTGAATATCCCTGTACTGCAGCTGTTGATATTGACTGGTCATGCTGGGAACCATACGATACAGTCTGTTGACTGCTCACACATGATTCAGTATAAACAGATGACCCCTGGCCACTGTCGACTGTCCCATCAGCTGCAGAAGTTAAAGATTAAAAACCTATGTTTCAAAAATTGCAGTCTGGATTCACAAGTTTAAAAACATTATAAACAATACAGTATTAGATGGATGTCCACGTGACATGTCACACAGACATTATCAGCATTTAACCTTTTGTAGTATTTAATTCTTCCTCAATACAGGAATTCCTTACCTACATGCCTTCCCCTGATCTCTGGAAAAAAACCAGTAATTTCAGGAGTTCTTTGGGAAGATCATCAACAGTAAAACACACTTCCTATAAAAGGCTAGACTAGAAATAAACATTTGAAATTTAGCTTTCTGTGAATGATCTTTCAAGCTTTCTTTAGTTATGATTTTTATTTAACTTTACATACATGTATAAAGCACATCTGTTGTGCTGGCTGGCAGATGAACCAGATGCAGGCATAGAAGAGAAATCACCTATTCTCTCTACCTAATAAAGAACTATTACCTACCATCAAATATTAATTCACATGTAGGGAAGGTAGAAGAGGAAAAGTTAGGAGTGTTAATTAATCTTTTCACATATAGTATGTAAAACAGAAAAACAATTTGCTTTCTGAAAATAGTTTTGAGCTAAACTTCTTGTACATGAATCTTGTTTCCACCTTAAATCTAAGTTAACAAGGATACAAATAAACATTTCTAATGGCTCTTAACTGCACTGCTGCGAGAGTAGACAGCTTTCTGCAGGGTCAGAACGCACCGTCCCTTAGGCGGGCAGCAAAAAATTAGGAGGTGTTCATACTTCAGGTGTCCCAGTTCATTTAGTGAACAAATGGAAAATGTTTTTGTGCTTAGACACTGACTGTGAACTATGCCAAGGCTCGGCTCAGCTAAGGCACTGGAATGCATCTTATTTTTCTATGCTTTCTAGTGGGCTCATGTTCTTCAGCAGACAGCCACGGCGACAGCAGTATCTTAAGTTACTGCTACACCCACCAGAAGTTTAAGACTAAGTGGGGGGAAAATGTGTAAGTGTAAGAGCTCCTAAGTAAACAAACTGACACACTTACAAAGGACAGATATACTGGGTTGCTGGAACTGCAGTTGTTGGTGTTGGTCAGCTTCTGGTTCTTCAGGCTCCACTTGTGTAGAAACCGATGCTGAAGTTGTGGGGACAGAAGTAGTACCAGTGACAGATTGGGGATGCTTTGACCCTGCATGGGAAGTACTTGATGGTTGCTGTTGCTCCAGCTGCTGCTTCTGACTACCTTCTTCCTGAAGCTTCTTCTCCTGTTCTTCTCGCACCAACTGGCGCTGCTCTCGCTTTCGCTTAATCAAAGATACCCTGTCCTTGATAGCTTTCGCCATCGTCTTGTGATCCCCTTCACAGACATAGCCAGATTCCACCTGAAGGAGGATATATTCACAGAATTCAGACTGTCATGGACAGCCACTGTTGTAGTGCTAAAATAGAAGCTACCACTCTCTGGCACTAACTTCTCATTCACAAACTTCTGAAGCTGTTTTATTACTAGACAGCAACAATAGCAAATACAGAGGCTTTCTAATGCTTTCTAAGACCATAACACTTACCATTTCCTGTGCTACATCCTCTGGGACATCCCTCTCCAAGTCAAAGGAAAACTCTATTGCTTCATTATCTTTATATTTGCCCTTGAGCTTTTTGATGTCTTCAATTCGCAGCCAGAGTTTAATGGCAATTTTCTCTCCATCATCTTCCTCTGCTAGTTCTACTCGTACTCCAGTCTCTTCTTGGAAGAAAGCATGATTCAAAAGGTCCTTAATAGCATATCTAGCAGATAGGGGAAGAATGCAGAAAGCACACAGTTACTAAGTTTTACATATAGATATTATAAGATATTAGGGAATAACCTTGCCTGATGGTCCACCCCAAGTGCATTCTCTACATTTGCACTTCTCCCAGGAATTCTCTGACAGCCTATTGATTCAACTTTCTACAAAAAAAGCACAACAATTGTATTGATACACACAAAAAGTAACACACGCTGGTCAGCAGAAGTACCAACAGATTTAAGCAAATTGAAGAGGCTAGATATTAACTAAAATAGTAAGATGCCTTGAGAAATACACAATTCTTAGTCCTCAAATAAGTACAGTAATCCAAGTATGCATTACAATCTATTTCAAGATCTTATAATCCTCTGCTAATAAATTCAGCACTAGATAAGCACACATCTCATTTAATTTCATATACTATTTTGTGGCAACTCGCTTTCTGCTTGGCACAACAAGCAGCTTTGTCTGGAAGGTTAAATAAAAATCTGTATTCATATATAACAGTGTTAGCTGCAGAAGTCTAAAAAGTGAAGTACTTAAAATAAACGTCAAGAAATAAGTGATGCAAAAATTAACTTTAAAAACATGAAAATTAAGAAACAGCAGAAATTGAAACTATACAGGAATGTCATCAGACATAACAGTTCAAGAGTTAATAGAAGGGGATAATTAAACACCCATGAACAGAAATAACCAGCTTTGAAAGCTACAAGATGGTCAATGGCTGAAGCATTCTTAAATCACACATTCAGTAAGCAACAAGTATATAAAAGTAGAAGACTAAACAAACCACACAAATAAGCCATCAGAGTAGTTAAGTATTTCCTGAAATAGTAACATTAATCACTTCAAATAGATATCATCTTACAGAAAGTGTAAGATAGGTAAAATCCAAAGGATTACAAATTAACCAACCAGCCAACCAATCCAAGTACTTGGGAAGCCAGAAGGATTGCTCTCCACTATTTTGCCATCCAGGTCAAAGTTTTATTAAAAGCAGTTGAGTTTGGGAATAAGCTGATACAGATGGTTACTATAGCATTTACACTTCCCCTGACACCATTAATTCTCCAAAATAACAACTGAGTAAGAATCTACCAAAGAATGATGCTGCAAAAGTAATACGGGATTCACAACTTTCAGAAGAACACAGAAGACCCCAGGAACTCACTGGATCTGGCATCACCAATAAGAATTGAGACAGCAAGTGATGCCTCTTATTGGAAAAGAAAGTACTTACCTTTCACCTTTGTTTTGCCGAATGCATCCCTCAATAATCTCCTTCACTTCAGGGATTGCTACTTTATCAAAGCTGGCTGGCTTGACGCCCTGGATAATGAGAGGAAGTGGAGGGGTTGTTTTATCTGAGGCTTGATTATGTTTACACACCAACTATTTTTACTCCATAGAAAACTAGCATGAATTTCCCAATAGTGCAAAATTATAGAGAAACTTGACCCAAATCTTACTGTTTATGTGTTTGCTTGTGACATTTCCAAATACTTCCTTCCCCTCACTCCTATTCCTCAGCTGCATTTCCAAAACAGAGGACTTTGGCAGTTAAGATATTCATTTATGACAGAACTATTAAGTATCCATGAAAGTTATGCTTGTTAGGGGCAAGTACACAAACTGGACTGAGAACTGAAGGAAATGTTTCCTGTGTAACAGCAACGCACCAAACCACAAGATTAATCTCACAGTGTTCAATGGATTCTGTTGATATCCAGAACATTTCCAACATGCCATTATATGAAGTTATTTTGGCACAGATTGATTTTTACAGAAAAATACCCCACAACCCCAAAAGCCTTAGCCCAGAATGATCTGAGTCATTAAATAACTTGTCCAGGTTTTTTATTTTTTCTTTTAAATATGAAATAAGTAAATGAAGCTTTCCTCTTAGATCTCCTAAAATGACCTCATATACTCAAACCACACTCCGACCTCACTGCCGTTGAGAGTTCAGAAAAAAGATCTAGCAATACAAATCTTAACAAAAGCACACAAGAACACATGGTAAATCCTTCCTCCATTACATGCTAAAGCCATTGGGGGAGAGCAAATGAAAATCCAAGTATGATCAGTTACTCAATCAGTAAAGCAAACAGTTCACGATATAGGACAATCTGGGTATTCTGCAAAGCACTACACGCAGAAAGCTAAGCTTCATCACTTAATCATGGCAGCAGCTCCATTTCAGGTGCAATTGTCCACAGCAGCAAAGCTTGGCACTCAGTTTCACTTGGTTCACCCTTCAGATTTTCAAACTCTTCTTAGGACAGAATAAGAGGATGAAGGCATCCTATTCAAATCTGCTATATGAAGCCAATCAATCCTGAAATCACACACTAGTAACTCACAGCTGCACAAAAAGCGAAAATCATGGAGCCTGAAGTACAGAAGTAAACAAAGCAGTAGAATAAATATCATGATTTATCCTAACCAGAAAGGACTTCTGGTATCCTGTATAACTACTACTGCCCACCAAATAGGGACAGCAAGTATGACCCTTCCATCATCCTCTGTTGCCAGCAGGAAACAGGTCTTGAAATAGAAAGGTTCACATCTCTATTGCCACAGACTCTGCAACTACAGAGCTGCATTTAACCAAACATGGAGACTTAATACAATAATTTCTACCATAGATACTTCCATTCCCCTTGTCCAGACATGGCAGTCTGACTTCTTATGTTCACCATCTCAAATACACTCTACCGCAGTCCTTCAGAAAATGGCACAGTCAACACCAAAGCATTCAAACTCAGGACCAGGAGAAGAATCCAGTCTTGGAGTGGTCAACAAGGCTTTTTATCCCTGTGTTTTACAAAGTTATTCTAGCCATTTCTTTGTTCTAAGATTTGCTCTTGTGAAATCCTAGCACTTAAAATGTCAGAACTGAGGAATATATTGTGACTAAAATAAGCTCCAAAACAGTCTGTCAGTGAACATTAGGTTACCGCTTTTAAAAGCTTTGCTGAACATTTAAGTCTTTTGGAGATTGATGCCTCAGCTGGTAAGACACCACACTGAAGTTTGTTAAGGGTACATTTCCTACTGTAACTAGGTCATGTGAATCTCCAGCTTCCTATCAGGACATCACAGAACCCTACACTCTATTAGGATTTTATTATAAAACTTAGTTTTCTTGTTGACCACTTGGAATGAAGTACCCGCTTACATATGCCTTCTGTCATACAGTAGGGTAAGTCAGATACACACCTCTAATTACAACCAAGCTTAGAATGGTCCCAGTAGTTGAGGTCCACACATGCGGAGACAGATGTTCCTATAGGTAGATGTTCCTATACATAATTAATTACTGTCCTACATACACACATATATATGTATTTTAAACAGTAATTATTCAAGTACTTGTTGTATACATTTGCATCTAAATTTGCCAAATTTTAACACAACTAAGTCTTGTATAAAGCTTACATACATACAAAGCTTACACACATAGCATCAGCCTGCATGTATATTCATTTACGCTGTGGGAGCAGAAGGAAGGTGTCAGATCTCTGACAATCCCATTCCAGAAAAAGTAACAGTTAAGTAGGACAATTAGTAAAGCAAAGTATTATCTAAGCCAGAACATGAATTTTCCTGTTAACTTCTTTACCAAATGTTCTGTTATTGCACGAAGCCTGAAAAGGTAAAGCTAAGAGTGGATTTTTTTTATAACTGTCATTCTGTCTGCTACTCTGTGCTTCTCCTTCTCAAAAGAAATTAAGTATCTGTCCAAAATCTTCAGCTACTTTCATGAGGACCATTTTTTCCCATTTTGTGAATTCCAAACTAATACTTCAGTTAAAATGTCCTCCTGCATAGCATCTATATTCCTAACTGCTCCTCAGAAAACCTAGGGGAACCTCTCTCCAGGGCATAAAACTAAGAGAGGATTCTGTGTTCAAGCAGCTACTTACTTCTCAGTTTGTCCACAGCCCATGAGAACGGTTAGCTGCTTATATGTAGCCTAAATGACTGGCAAAACACCCCTTTTAATTTCAGGCCACTTAAGTATTTTCAACTTTTAAAAACTATTTTTCCTTGTCATGGCACAAGCATACAATTATTTTACATAACAAAGCAGATAATGGATGATAAAAATCAGTAACTCAGTGAACCCTTTTCTACACAGCTTAGTCTGTCACCACAGAGAAACCAAAAGGAGTCTAGGCCCTAAAACTCGTATAACCTTGACGTGTCCCTAGGAGCACATTTGCTGTGCAGCCAAGCATACATTCATTAGTGCCTGAACCCAAAGGCACACAGGAACACTCACAATTTGCTGGTTCTCAATACGCTGCAAGATGATCACATTGTTATGCCAATCCTGGACCCCAAACACACTAGAAGAATCAAAGACAACTCAAATCTTTTAATCTACTAGTCCTATTCCTTGATGACAGTTTAATAAGAACACCCAAATCCAACTAGCATTTTTTCCTGAGTTCACTAAAGAAATGGAAGAGCTCTTGCAGATAAAAAGTAAAGTGTAGCTAGGTACAACAGACAAAGTCATCAACTTCATTTTCTCAAGCTATCATCTAAAACACCATGAACTAGCAGTGTGTTCAAAACACCACCGTTCTTCATCTCTCATTTCCACCCTTGTTTTATTATGGCCCTTTTGCCAGTGCATAGAACTGATTCTTCTGAAAAAATAAAGCCACTGAACACTTCTACCTTTGAGAGCACCTCTAAAACAAAGGCATGTATACAGGCAACACAAGGCACAACTGATCTAAAACTGATGTTACCATACAGTTTTCATGTGAGGTGTAAGAACAAATTTCATATTTCACTTGTCTCACAAGTGACAAGTCATCAATTTTATCAGATTTTAATCAGGTGAAAAAAGTTTATTCCAAAATTCATCATTTTCAGAGAGGTTGTGGAATCTCCTTCTCTGGAGACATTTAAAACCTGCCTGGACATGTCCTGTGTGAATGGATCTAGGGTATCCTGCTCTGGCAGCAGGACTGGACTAGATCTTTTGAGGTCCCTGCCAATCTCCAACGTTCTGTGATTCTGTGACCGACATTTATAGAGGTTTTTGATTCTTTAAAGGCAAGTTACCAATTCTTAAAACCACTAGTAAGATATTTTAAATAGCAACATATAAGCTATCAAGAGCTCCTCCTCACAGTTTTTTCTTAGAAACATGTAGCATTAGGCATTAATTACATCACCAGTTTAGTGGGTCTGGGATTTAACATCTTGTCCTAACACAAGAGATATTGAAAATACAATTCACTTCATACGAGAAAGTACAATCAGTGCTGTACAATTTTTACATGAAACTAAATTAGAGGAAGCATCATCAATCCTACATTTTGAAAAATAATTACATTTGGAAGAACAACACAGGCAGAAAACAGCAGAGGCAGTAAGTCTTTCAAGTCTTGCTTCTCAGGTTTTTAACCTACATTTAAAAATTTACAGGAGGATAAAAGTACACTCAGGTTTACAAGCTGAAGTCCCAAGCTATGCAAATGTAAAGCAATTCAGCAGATTTGTCAAGAATTTTGATTCACCTTCAAATCCTTCAATGTGGCTACACAGTGCAGAGCTGAAATACTTGCTTACCTCTTTAGCGCAATCCTTGTGAGAGCAGCAACAGTGGGAATTAACAATTACAAATATGGGGCAGATCTCTCTTTTTGTAAAATCCATTGAGAAAAGAGAGACACACACACCAAACAGACAGTTAGGTGCTAATTTCCAATGGAAATCCTCTCAGCTCTGGACTTAGCGCACAGCAGAAGGAAAGCAGACATCAAAATTCAAAGGGAGCATTGTTTTATGTTTGACACCTCTTATACTTCTCCAAGTCCAGTACATGAGGCTGCAGAGATTTGAGCTTAATATCTGCTTCTGCAACTCAGAGACTGAGTAGAAAGAATCTGAATAGAAAGAATCAATATTAGCAAGAGGTATGTCTTTTTCTGCCTGCCCAGCTAGCTGTAAGGAGGAAGAAGAAGAGGCAGTGCTAGGATCCTTTACTTTCTGCATGTCCCCGCCTACCACTACTTGGCAGCTCTGCCTGTTCCCCACCCAAGTTTTCTATAATACTTCAAGGCTGCATATCAGATCATGAAGCCACTTCATCCTCCTGTTCCAGAAGTACTTTCAAACACAGAAGAATGGGTTGGTCAGTGTGTTGCTTTGACCCAAGGCTGCTGGCACTAGTTTTGTATAGGGGGATGAAGTCAGCTGCCTTTTCCTTCCATGGAGAAGTACACATTCAGCTGACTACAATTTAATCTTAACACTCATCAGCACTATGATATTATAAGATATTCCATCTCCCTCCTTCCTGACAAATACATTCTGCTATCATTGGCAACACCATCTGCTTTCCTTCTGCCAGATAGTCATTGTAAGAGAACAGAGGTCTGAAGGTGATTTTCAAACTGCTGGACAAAATTAGAAAGTTTAATTGTTGCTTGTTCTGTGCCACACTGCACAAAAATAACCCACAGGGTTCTCTTTTCTGATTCCTCTTGCTAGACTCCAAACACAAACCTGAAGTTTTAACTTTGTCCGCAGTGCCAGGGCTTTACGGTTTGTTTGGGTGGGACACAAAGAGCAATGGTAAGACAGACCACGCACACCACTTTAAAAGTGTGAAGTAAATGAATTGATTTTGACCAACCAGTAAGGATAAACTAACACTTTGTTGCTCAAGTACATCACATTTAAACCAGCATGTTGTTATAGCACACCATAGCAATGTTGCAAAAGCAAGAGTTTTTGATCCGTTACTAGGCATTTTAGAAATTCTCTCCACCAGTTGCTCTGCAGCTTCAGAGGGTGACTGGAGAAGGGATGATTAAATATCCTGCTATCTTGACTGGACTTCCAACTGCTTAGCTAGATATTTTGTAACCCATACAAAACAGAAAAATAATCAACTGACTGTTGTCACCTCCATTTTAACAGTGCCTACTGATATAACGAATAAATCATCTTGGAATTTTGCTTGCCACTGCTTCTAATTTTGTGTTTGGGGGTTTTTTTGTGGCTGTAATGGCACTCAAATAGATGCTGCAATCAAAACAAACACACTTCAATGAAATTAAAATCTAGTAATTAAAATCTAGTATTTTACACACATAAGGCTACACTTTTCTATCCCTCGATATGATCTGCAAAGAACATCACATGTTTCAGCTTCTAACAAGCACAGAGTCTACCTGTTGCAGTCTAACCACAATTCTAGCTTGGCTCTTTTCAAAAGGTCCTATAACTTGAAATTAATTCTACTGTAACTGATTAATCGCGTCAAACAAAATGTTCTAACATTGCAGTCTAGAGGCTAATAGAATCAGTAGGAAAGTCAAATCACGCAAACAAAGTCATTACAGTCTCTATATTTTGTTTTTGGTAAGTTGTTACCATTCTAGTTTGAGCCAGTACCAGGCTGCCACAAACCATTAATTCCAGGAATTTAGGCAGAGCATATGATTCCAGTGGAAAACAAGCCAATGATCCAACCACCTCCTCCAGTCTTAAAGAAGCCCACAGGCAATGCTGTATAATATATGGCATTTAGAAGATCATGGGGTAAACCAATTTAAATTTCACCACCTGCTATTAGTTATTTATGCAGCCCTTAAAATCTATGTTTAACCATTTCATCACTATCTCTAATCTTTCATCTTAACACTGTTATCTGTTCTAGAAACAATCTTTCAGATGGATTTCTTATTTCACACAATTATCATTACAGCCTAATCAAATACCTATTGTGAGAAGAAAGGCTTCAGCTAAAAATTTACTCACTTCAAAAGTGACATGGTTTGCCTGCAGACAACAGATTACACTTGTCTATAAGCAAGCTAAACTAGTTGAGACTGGCACGGAAAGACAATGACAATACAAATACTTCAAAGACAAGAAAATTTTGCTTCTCTGGTTTCAGTATTTACTGCAGTATTTATTGCAGTATTACTGCAATACAAGCAGCAGTAGGAACACATGAAAGCTTCAATGAGCACTAGTTAGACAAGGTCAGGCCTAGCTTTCTTCGGATCAAAAAACTACCACATATTTTGAAACCAAAATTTTTGGAACTTGACTGATGTATATCAGCATCAAGATCAAAATTCACATCTCAATTATCTGAGACCTCTAAGTCACTGAAATAGCTTACCAGCTGGTCCACCCTTTGCAATGGAGATGTTTAAGTAACCTACGTCCTATGATTCTTAAATTTCTGCAGACCAACTGCCTTTATGACTGACTTGTTTTACCATGCGTGACCACCTCTCAAACCCATCATAAAGACAACAGATGCACTGTAGTATTTCCATAGGCCTGCTTGCTGATCACAAGTTAGAAATTCTCTTCAATTTACCACCTGTTGTCAGACAATTTTTGAGGCATTAATACAAAACCAGTCACAACAGCCAAAAAAAACCCCACATTCCCATACACAAGTGATTAAAATTGTATACTAAGAAGGTATATGTGCATTTTGAAGGACAGACCCATACTGCTTATTCCTATAACTTGTGAGATTACTTAACAAAAGCACCTAGAATGAATGGTAGGGATGGTAAGGGACCTCTGGAGATCATCTAGTCCAAACCAACTGTCAGGGCAGGATCACCTAGAACTGAGCACACAAGAACACATCCAGGTGGGTTCTGAATGTCTCCAGAGAATGAGATTCCACAACATCTCTGGGCAGCCTGTTCCAGTGCTCTTTAACCTAAATTGCAAAAAAGTTTTTCACTATGTTCAGACTCAAACTCTTATGTCCCAATTTATGCCCCTTATCCCAGGCAGCATTGCTCTCAGAGGAGCCTGGTCCCATCCTCCTGACAATCGCCCTTTAAATACTCAGAAGTGCTTTTTGCCAGTATTGCATTGCTATCAACTTATTTCAGAAATTCTGAGAATCTAGAGCCCTTATGACTTTCTAAGGGGATGGTTTTAGCTGAAAACTATTTACAGCATTTACTGTAGGAATTCTAATGAATAGGAGAAATTACTCAAGCTCTAGAACAGCAAATTCTGTAACCACCAGGCAGGAAACAGTTCTTCAGTGTCTAGCTGGCAAACAGCATTTTGGTGCACAAAGCAGTGAAAGGGCCTTTTTCAGAAACACATTGTACAAAGAGAGACAACAGCCAAGTCCAACTGGACAAGTGTACCAGGGGATGTGGAGCAGGGATTCTGCCTTTTATCATCCAAACAAGAATAGAAAGAGATGAACATCCTGAGCTAGCTGAATGACCTGCGGCTTTATTGTGACTTCAGCTTGGAAATGCCTTTTAAAAAAAAATAAGCTATAGACATGTCCAGACAGACATTCCAGTGCCACAGATTTAGACGTGCCCAGTGACACACTAATGGAAGTGTCTTTCTTCTATTTCCAATAAGGAAACACTTTTGAAAAAGAAAACTATACTAGTTACATTCTCAGCTACCATTCCAGCCGGAAAACTTCGTGTAGGACTTAATTTTACATTCAAGCCACAGATTAGTTTCAGTGAATTTGAACTGAATTAGAAATGAACAATCCAACACAGGCACAAAATCCATCTGGTATCAGAACTAGCCCTTAGAAGATGCCTACTAGGCGACCTAGGATAATGTTGCCAACACCAAAAATAGCGCACAACTGAGACAATGCACCGAAAGTAATCAACCCTTTTTTTTTACGACTTATTCTAATAGAAGTGAAAGACTTGTATTTGTGTCAGAAGGAGGTCCTAAAAGGCGTCCCTGCTACACAGATACCTTTGTATAGTGAGTGGTAAGGTAAAAATGTGTCTCTGAAAGAAGTTTACCATAAATCACAGGCTTACAGTGTTAGGAAACTTCTACACAAAGACAGAGAAACTACAGTCTTTTCTTCTCTCTAACATAAAAAAACATTATGCACAATAAGCAAGAGTTTCTTCCATATACATTTTAGCCTGTTGTGCCTATTCTATTTTTAGAAATAAACTGTATCTGCAATAGCAAATCCAGGTGACCTTCACTCTTCCAACACAGGAGCAAACCAAAGCATTCAAACTGGCTCACACACCCCCATATCAATAGCTCTGAGTAACCTAGAAGTAACTATAAAGAATATATATAAAATTCCGTGAGTTCCGGTCTATGAATCACTGTAATCCCAAAATAACTTATTACTCAACACCCTGTGAGCTTCCATAAAAAGCTTCCATAAAACTAAAACTTTCCTGGACTTCTAATTTCTGCCCCTTGCAACTATAGTGGCACAGCTGGCAAGACAAGAAATAGCAGCCCATGCCTTCCTAATTTTCGACTAGCATCCCTACATTAACAAATAACACTATTAATCTTCCCACAGTGATGCTTCAATAATTCATTAACTGCTTGTATCGAACTACAAAGCTGGACATTTTAGCCAACCTCCCATCTATTGTCCAAATAAACAGCTTTAAGAGGCCTGATCCTTAGAAAATAACAAATTTTAATTTTTAAACATACATTTTCTGGCAATACTGGTTGAGAACCGGTTGAATAGGAGCCAGCAGTGTGACCAGGTGGCACAGAAGGATGTAAGGAAGCCATTCCTCACAGAAAGAGTGATCAGATCCAGGCCCAGAGAGGTAGTGGAATCCCTATCCCTAGAAACATTTAAGAAAATACTGGATGTTGGTCCTTAGCACCCTGGTCTAGCTGATGTGGTGATGTCAGGTCACAGGCTGGGCTTAATGATCATAGAGGTCTTTCCCAGCCTCAAGAACTCCGTAATTTTTCTGTTCTGTATTTTCAAGGTATTTCATTCTGTTTCTAAAGAAAACCACGTCGTGAAACTCTGCAATACAAGCAAATCTTCACATTTCAGATGTTTAAAATCATTAGACCATGATTTCATGCAGCTTGCATTATCCTCCCTGCCTTTTAATTCCTCATCATTTGTAAATCATATCTCCTTCAACATTGCTGACACATTCCAAGCTCAACTGTAAAGACTATAAATAAGAAGTATCTCCTTGTGCTTCAAACCAAGTTTCTTTTAAACATCACAAGGAACAAAAGAGTTTTAGCTGTAATCTAGAAGCTTCTGATAATACAAATGCCTCTAATATCAACTCATGTAAGCAAGCTACTTTTAAATTTCTTTGAATGAGGTTTTTTTCTTCCAACTTCAGATACCATCTGGCCTTGCTGTGCAAACCATACAGCATGTCACATGCCAGTGTTCAAGCTGATCCCCGATTTTCTTTACTTAGGATCACTGTAATTTCTTAAAAAGGATTTCTAATTAAACATGCAAAGCCTCTGAAGATATTCACGCTTCAAAATCTTAAATTCCCAGCTTCCATTTTTTTTTAGGCTATATACTTTTGTATTGAAGAGTCAGTGACCCCACCAAGGAAGAGTCTTTACTCAGAGACACTGAAACAGAATGCTTCCAACTGAGTTGAAGGTAACTAGTAGAAGCTGAAGTACACTTCAGACCACTCAGTGTGATGCAGAGGAATTGCACCTGATACGTTATCTTTTTCTGTTTGATACTTTAGTACCCATAGTTGTATGCATTGAAAGAAAAAGCTAAGAGTTTGCCCTGTCTTACAATTAGTTTCTTTCCTGGGCTTGGATGAAGGTTCATGGCCTTTCAGTATCTGCTATAACAAAGCACTGCTTGTTCTGTTTGACGGTTATCTCCCCTTAGTTTTCCATCAACTTTTTTTCCAATGTTTTTTCCATTTGAATGTTGCATAGGATGGGTGTCTGTTTATCTGGATCAAGCCAAGAAACCAGGTTATTCAAGGTAACAAAAGAGTTTTACCGATGCCTAAAATTAGTTGCATACTGCTTCCAGAAACCAAGAGGACATTCAACAACATTCACTACACACTGCAAGTAAAATTATTCACAAGCCTAATGGTTGAGCATTTGTATTTGCTGCCTAGAACCCCTCAAGGAAGAAGAGCTGGGATATGTTCCCCTATTTATCTCTAATGAAAATGAAGTAGTGGACTAGATAATTACAATGCCTAACAGTTAAGACACTGAAGAACATATTAATTTTGTCTCAACTGACCACACTGCAGCACTTTATAGCTGCCTGGTTTCCAGCCAAGAGAATGACCTTCACTCTAACCAGTAAGCTGCAGTTCCCACCAGTTAAGGAAATTAAGAATTTTTACACCGGTAGGCACTGCCTCATCAGGTTACTCATTATGTACCTTGTTCCCTTAGGCTTTTTTAAAGCTCATAAGAATAGAGAAGAAAAATGTCGTTCCCACTCTGTGGAACTTTTTTCTGGGGTAGCCAAAATGCAAACATTTTATTTTAACTTCCTCATCCTAAGACCAGCTCAGAAAGCAGACATCTGTACACAGGAAAGACATGGGAAGAGACTGGACTTCTGGTGAGAGCAAGGACATGCATAAAGCTTCACTTGATCCAAGTAAGACAATTAAGTATACAGAGCATCAAGAGAAGTTAAAAGGTAAGTTTATATAATGGGAGTGGGAGAAAGAGAAAAGGGAGCTTTTCTGATCATACTTGGCCGCTTAATTCATTTGAAGCTAAGAATGGTTTTACAAATGTTTTAGCAATTAACACTTGGATTTATGCTTGCAGTAGATATGCAGTGAGACAAATCTGTGTAAGTAACCCCTTCACTGTGGTTTTGATAATCATAGGATGAGCCAATTACCTGGATATTTTAAATTTAGGACACCCAAGTATCAGAGATTGAGTAATCAGTATCTCTACACACTTAGAAAAGCATCTCTGCTGCAGAAAGAAAGTGTGAGGGAAATACAGAGCATAAGTAGGAAACAGAGTAGAAGGCCTATCCTAATATCTAAGATTGATAACTGGAAAACAAGCAAGGAAAAAACCAAGCTAGCTTCTGAGTAACTACATGGGTTACTGCAGTCTCAACAGAAGCTGAGACAAAGCAGCTGAAGCTACTGCAGTTAGTTGAAATGGGCCATGTGTACATTTAAATGAGAGCAGAGCTATTTCTAGAGTAGATATTTTAAGTATGACTTCTTAATTTAGTCTGTTTGGGAAGCAATGCAGTGAAGGCATAACTATCTCCTGTGGCAAATTGTTTAATTAAAATATGCATGGATCAGGTCAAATAAAGAATACACCAGCCTGCAGAGACGAATAGTCAAACAGGGAAAACTTCCAGCAATTTACCAATACCTTACAGTCCCTTTTTGTGCAAGGAAGTACGCAATAGAATTAAGTGTCTTGATGGCATTTTGTATTTATGTCTGTTTTGCTTTGATATGACACATACTTGGAAAAAAAAGGGAGGGGGAGCCATTTTCTGATCCAACACTGTATTATATACAGTTGTGTTTGTACAGGAGGATAAAACAAAATTGAACTAAACTAAAACAAAAATCATCACAGAACAGGCAAGCGCACCTTAACAGCTACTCTTACTTTCAATTAATTGCAGATTTAAATGTTTTTTTCTGAGGCCAAGTAGGTCTTACAATCATTCCCAAAGAATAGCAAAGGAGAGCTTTAATGGAAAAAAGAAGGGGTTTTGAGATAAAATTACGACATTACGAATTCCAAAAACAAAGAGGAAGTCTGGGTTGGGCTCCTTTATGCTTCAGTAGTAAGACATGCATGCCTCACTTTCCTTTCTAAAGACACTCCTAGTGAAAGCACCTGGACTAAGTATGGTAGTGGATGCATGTACGAAAAGGTTACTACTGTTTCAAACTCCTGATGACTTCCTTACCTGTAAAACAAAGTTCAGCATTAACACCTTGTTCCCTGCTATAGACAGTTGGGCTTTTTTAAGTCAGGCATTCACTCACATTATTCTATTGAAAGAATAATTCTTCCAGTTAGAGCAAGTTTCATTGGAATTCCTTTTTTTGTGCCAGCAACTTTACCCCAGCACTGCTTTAAGGAAAAACATGCACTTCCCAAGGAGACAATGTAGACAACAATATAGGCAAGCAAAGAGCAGACACACGCAGCAGTGCTATTATCTAAGATGTGAAGCAATAAAAACTGCCCTTGACAAAAAAAACCTCATCTCTAAAAGGAACTTCAGCCTTTACACCTGGTATCTAAATCTTTGCTTACTTAACTGCATTATTTAATCAGAAAACTGCATCAAATCATGAGGGAAGTCCCTGAACAAAAAAAGAACGAACACATAACCAAGCACTCTGAGCAATTCTGGACAATTTTCATTTTAACACTGCAGTATCTGGGTACCAGCTACAGCACTCATCACAAAAGGTGTAAGAACAAAATGCACTGTGGCCAAAGGTCACCCAAAAAAACCCCCAAAACAAACAGAGACCAATGCACAGCCAAACTGTGAGAAAAGCTGGTAGTACTAAATCCAGTTCGAAGAGGACACCCTCCCCTAGGCATTCTGTTCTAAACAATACCAAGGATTTAAGCTACTGGAGTAACTCTGCTTTTCACTAAGCCTAGCAGTTACTCCAAAGAGCATGAGGGAAATCAATTCAACAAGTATTGCCTGCACTAAGCAGCTGCCTTTGGGGTTTCCATGGTTCTTCAAGCTCCTACATAGCATGATCTTCCATGGCAGTCAGTAGTAGACATTTATAATTGTCTTTCCCTCTCAGCTCTGTGTATGAATCCAGATAAAATAATCTACGTAAAGTACGTTATGTAATGGTATGTGAAGTATGGCAGGACTACAGCTACTACTTCAAAACATACTTAGTAAAGTAGCAAATAAGAGGTTGAAATGGACATGTTAGATGTCTTACACAAAGCACATACACCTTCCAACTTACTTCAGAAGGAAATGTCTCACTAAGACTCACCTCCACAGATTTTTCAACTATATTTTTACTGATGGTTCACACACTGTCCTTTTAAGTACTGAATTTCTAACTTGTTCATCTCATCTGCACCTGCAGACATTGTTTAAGCTTCTAAAGTCTCCTTTGAAATGAAAGAGAATCTTTCTTTAGCAAGGACCAAAGGGCAGAAAATGATACTTTTTTCACATTGGCTCAGAGCTTTCACAGAATGGCAAGGGAATATTTTATTCCACTTTCATAACGTGATTCTGATTTCTACCTTACAGAAGAAACACTGAAGTCTCCATTATCAGTTAAGACAGGTTTGCACTTTATTTCCAGATAATTGCCTTGTTTCATTGAAAGCCTTCCTCGAAAGCTATTCAAGCTTTGTTTGTGGTTGGGTTTTGTTTGGTTGTTTTTACACAAAAAAAAAAAACAAACCCAAAATAAAAAACCCCACACATCTGCTCTGCAGCTACAATGTAATAAACAACTCAAATACAACAAAGCACCCAGACTTTCATCCTCTGCCAAGTAACAGATAAACATACATTCCATTTTATTTACCTTCCTGTCCTTTGCTCCTTTTCAAAGACAATAACATTTCCTTGATTTCGTATCAAACTATGATTTAGAGCTCTCAAGCAGTAGGTGAAACAGCAAGAAAAAATTTAACAATTAAATTCAGTAAGTGAACCATCACCAGCAAAGTAGAAGGTGGTGCTGGACAGACCAGAAAACTACCATTGTGTCTCATGCATTTAGAAGTCCAACTGCCAGCCAAAAACAGTGGAGAGAAAGAAGCATCAAATATAATAAAGAAGGGGTAAATTAAGCCATAGTAAGTCTCTAAGTATAAGCTTGTGTACTGCCAGACCATACAAGGCTTTCCACTTGCTAAGTACTTCACAGATCAAGACAGCTCTTTAATACCCAAGGCATTCCAAATCTGAGACTGTCTCTAAAGTTGATTCTCAGCACTTTCTAAGGAATGCACAGAGCAGTAACATCAGGTGTCTGTCCTGATGCAGAAGAACCCATCCAAATTATGCCTCTTATCTGCAGACCAGATTACACTCTTAAGTAAAGCTAAAGCTAGACTTCACCCACCCCTCCTTTTTCTTCTCCTAAAAAGTTGCAGGTAAGTCCACCACATGCAAAGACAGACTACATATTTTTTTATATATATATACATACATATATATACACACACACACATATATATACAGAGAAAGTTCATATATATATATATATATAGGCAAGTTTAATAAAAAAAAAGGACATTAATCCCCCCTTTCTTCCCTCTTCTGTGCCTCTGCAATATTCCCCTTCAAGCAAGTCTTCATCCAAAATTCATTACTTCTAACAAGAAGGGCCTTCATCCCACATTTTTGAGTAAGTAATTATATTTGCCTTTGAAAGGCAATAGGTTTCTATTTTTCAAAAGTTAGTAATTTATTAAATCCTCAACTTCTCCAAGAAAACACACAAAAAGTGTAACAGGAATTCATTCATCTCCTAACAGAAGGAGAGGTAAGGTTGGGATTTTCCTCCCTTTGCATATCTGCAGAGGTATTCTAAAGTAATCCAAAGCAACTTTTACTTCTCAAAGTAATCACCTTCTGAATGTTTACATGTTTGGTTTATGCATGGGATAATCTTGGCAGCACTGTTTGAGAGATCACAAAGTAAATCTAGGCACAACCATCCTGAACATTTATAGCAGTTTGCTTCCTGCCTTTAAGGTCTGTAGGTTCCACTCAGACAAACTCAAATCTTGTTTGCCTTCTCAGCTTTACTTGGTTTTACTTGCAATGCCTCTACCATCACCACAACGCACTTTTCAGGGTGGAATTACCTACCTTCTATTTATCAAGTATTTCCACTGCAAGTGCACCTGACACACAGTAGTGAACAGCCATCTGGAATTCAGTGAACTATTAACTTCAAATCACTCTAGATTGCAATTTATGATTTGCCTTGGCAGGCAGCTAAGCCAAAGTGCTCTGAATCTGTGATGCAGCTTATTTCAGAGAACAAAGACACCAGCTAATCGTCAAGACTGAAATACTCCCACCATCCCCCCCAATGGCTTAGAAAGTAACATTATTCCAAATGGTTTTGTTGTTCAGTTTTGGTTTATGTTTTGTTTAAATCCTACACAATACCTTCTTACATACTGAAGAAAGAGCATGAATACATGCAAAACTTAATTTTAAAAGCTTCAATTAATGCATCCTATACCTTTCCCTTTCCACTCATCCCCAAAAAGCCTTGTAAGCTTCCCTTTTTCACCCCCACACTTGTATAGTACCATGTTACCCAGACACACTCTTCTGCTGCTAGCAGCAATAGCTTTAGAATCAGTAGCGGGGAGGGACTTACACTGGTCACACGACGGTAGATCTGCGCAGCGTTTTGGCACTCAGAATAAGGATACTCAGACGTGGCCATCTCTAGCATACACATCCCAAAAGCATATACATCAACGGATTCATCATACTTCTCCTCATACATCTCAGGGGCCATGAACTCTGGGGTACCTTAAATTAAAAGAACGATTCAGACTCTAAATGTCTCAAAGCGAGCAGAGGCTGCTGGCGTTACTCACCGCAGGAGGAAGCAGATGGGCAGACCTGTGAGACAAGAGAAAGTAGAGGCAAAAAGAAGAGGGAGGAAACCCTTAGTCACTCTGTTGTATCAAAGTACTTTGTGAGTATTTCATTGCAAGGACTTCATGGAGTATGGCATGGAAGGCCTGATGCAATTCTTGCTTCATGTGTGTTAGTTAATGCAGGTATCAAAATACACTGGATCAGGCTGGAGTCAAACAGAACAGAGATAAGAAAAGCAGAAACCTGTAGACTAGCCATAGGCTGCAAACCAAATACTAAGGAGAGTTCAGGAGAGTTATCTTATACTTACCTTTTCTCCCTGTAAGAAATGAGGCACATTAAACTTTGTTTCAAAATTATCCGGCTGCCCTCTGCTGCAAAAGCAGTAGCATTGGTAAGAGCCCATGGCTAGTCTCTGACCTGGTGCTCTCCATCTAGTTTTGAAGTAGAATGATTCAACAAAGGCCTTGCAATGAAAGACTCTATTGTTACAAAGATAAACCTTCATGAAAAAAGGATAAAAAGTAATTTTCTGCAAAGGCCACTCACCAGAGCCCTGTTCTTCACATACTTACCTTCCCATCTGCAGTATAGGCCTACTGCAGATACAGGCATTAGTGAGGGACATCCTACAGTCAAAAATACTCAGAAATACAGAGAGATTGAGTTACAGGCACAGAGTGTGAGATTCAACAAGTCCCATTTAAATAGTGTGCAGAAAATTATCACCCAATGAAGCACCACAGCATCCCCTCAGTAAGCAAAGGGATTGCTTTTATGATCAGGTTTACTTTAAGCCAGAGAGGCAAGTTTGGTTTTTGTAAATTTAAGCACAGAATTATTTCCTGCAGATACCAGACTGAAAATAGTTCTGTACCGTGTAACAGATCCTTCTATAGCCACATTGCTGGCATTCACCATGCTGAACAAAAAAAAGACTAATCAATTTGCTCAAAGGTTAACCATTAACAGACAACTAGATCCAAAGTGCTAACTTTCCAATTACACATTTGAGGATAAGCGTGCTTAAGGGCTCCCCCCACACACACACCTTAATACTTCAAACTGGTTAAGAAGCAGGAAATATTTCAGTGATAGCTTGCAAGATAGTTTACAGGTATACACTGTTGATCCCATTCAGTAATCTTAAGTATAGGACTGTTGAGAAATACCGCATTTGAGTAAGCTCTAAATACTGAGAGTGAGAACAACTTCATTCCTTGCAGTCTATTCACCCAACTACAAAAACAAAGCTGATAAAACCAAGTTTTTCCAGAAGTCACATGACAGACCACACTAACTCCACCAAACCCGTTTCTGACAAAGGTTATTAGCAGATACACAAGATGTGAGCCACTACAAGGCAATCCTTTCCCCAACACACCCTCATAACTCGCACAAATGCACATTCTATAATCACTGTATCACAGTCAGTCCGTGATATATACAGGTGTCTTTGAGACACCTTAGATTTGAGAGTAATCAGAAACTAAGAGATTTAATATTAACCCCTAATGACAGTAAGTAACAATTTGTCTGTATAAATTAATGCTACGCTAAACATCCAAATGTTGTTTATTTGCCAAAATGCATTTCCATGTTTCTTGAAGAAGCATCATAACAAAGCTGAGATTTGATATGTGGTCAAGAGAGTGGTTTTATCAACAATGTTGCACCAAGTTGTTGGGCAGGGTATGCAATCTATACTACAAAATACTGTATGTTAATACACAAATACTAAAAGCACAGCCAAAATTTCAACATGTAATCTCATCAGGAACTAAGAGCGACCTCAACAGCCAGGAAACAAAGCCTATGTGTTTTCAAGCTTTGACCATGTACCATACATTCAAGGAAAACTCTTAAAAGGTTCAAATTTCCCAACGGAAGGGCTCTCATCAGCCTCCAAGACAGAAGAGGCTTACCTATCACACTTTTGGCAAAAGAAGCTCGTTTCAGGGTTGCCAGACCAAGGTCTCCAATCTTGACTGATCCAGTGGGTCCAGTAATGAAGATGTTGTCACATTTTAAATCTCTATGAATAATGGGAGGAGTACGCGTGTGTAGAAATTGTAAGCCTTTCAGTATCTGACGACACCAGCTTCGCAGTACTTTAATTTTCATCACTTTAAATCTCTTCAGATACCTAATGCAAAAAGTAACAGTCGATTAAACAGGTTCTGCTAACAGTAGTATTTTAGGCTATATCATTTGCTGGTATGAAATAAAAAAGTAGTAATACAAATTGCCATCTTACCTTCTCCTTTAAGATCTACCTGGGCATTTCAAGACTTTGATGGAACTACAGGTGATTCCCCCTCCTAAACCTGAACCCTGTTCTTCTAGCTAGGAGATTATAATGCCAGAAGAGAAATGTGAAATGCCTAATACATAGCTAATAATTCATTTGCACATAAAGGACACCCTATGATAATTAAGAGTTGATTTCAAAGTTTCAAGGCATTGTTTCCCTGACAAAGAGTTACAACTACTCTTCATCCATTCATTGAAGAGGTGGGTTTTTGCCTTGTAACCTACAAGTGCTTGAGCAGTTATAACCTTTTCCTTGATTAAATACAGCCAGGTGGGGCACTAGAGCCAAAATGCTAATAACCACCAAGTACTGGGATGTTGCAAATCATGAAGTTATTATATCTTGGTTATTAATAATAGTCCAAGGGCTCCAGTAAGGTTAACAAAGTTACACACTAAAGCTGCTTCAAGTGTACTTGAGTTGTCAAGCAAATTAGAAATTCTTAGAGATCAAGTCCTGTCCTGCACTGGGGAAGCAATCACCACTACAAAACTATAAACAGGTAAGGACAGGGCAGGGAAGTCTTTGAAACAACTCTGCCAAATAACTGACACGGATGACCTCATACATAAAGCTGTATCCCTTTGCAGGCACAATGTGATCTAACTTTGACTGTTCCATAGCCACTTTCTAAAATCCCATTTTAGACGAGTTAAATCTCATATCAAAAATATTTTCCAATGTTTGCGATCAAAGACTATGTTGCTACTCTCTCTACTCTTTAATTTCAACAGATTAGAGATGCTACAAGCTGAGTATCCCATGATAGTGTTCAAAAGTGTTTTCTCACAATCTCTCTTTGCGTAAAATCATCTGAAGTAAAGAGTAGTTATTTCTTCCTTTTGAAAAAGTCTGGACTGAAATACATTTAGAAAGAAGAGCTAACATACTGCACAGAGCAAGGATTTTAACCTTAGTCAGCATTACTCAAAGTCTCAGCTAAAGACTAGTTTAACACTGCTGCTGTAGTTAAACTACAGCTTAAATTAAAAGCAACTAGTTCAGTTATTCTGTGGTAGTGTTCAGCCTTCTCTACATACCCACTTAAATCAGGAGAAAAAGTCTTGATGAATCATTTTAATCAATACCAACATAAAAATGCAGGATAGAAATGTCTCTTAATGTCTCAGTTCAAACAAGCAGCTTGAAAGTTCAGTTCCTAGCACTAATTCTGCTGTGAAAACAGGTTCATAAAAGTAATCAGCTCCTAGTTTCATAAAGAAACCAAGTGCGAAAACAGAATGTAAAGACAGGCAAGGAAAAAGCCAAGCCAAGGAAGGGGAAAAACTGAAGGAGGTTCTGAAACACATCAGCTACCACTTGAGTTCTGCTATAGACACAACTCTCATTCATCTCTCTTGAGCCTGTTCCAAAGATCACATGGTAAAGGCACTTCAGTTCAGCATCTGGAATCTCTAATTACATTCTTGGTTTCAAATATGCTAGTCCCCTGCCAGCTTCGCACTGTTAAAGGACCTGGGTCCAACCATCACCCAGCATCCTGCAGTGTTGCTGTCATTTTTCCATAACACCACCATGAACGAAGTCACATGTCACTGAAGGAAGAAACCATTTAAAAATAGAAACATATATAAAATGCATAAAGATAAAGGCAGCCCTACTAGTCAGTGTGTTTTCCTATTACCATAGGATAGGTCAGGCTTGAAGTGACCTCAGAAGGTTTCTAGTCCAAGTTTGTGTTCAACTTAATGTCAATCATAAAGCGGTTTCCCTTTGCTATATCCAAACAGGTTTCTAGGATCTCCAAAAATGGAGCCTGCATCTTGGGGCAGCTTGTTCCACTGCCTATGACCAATGAAATAACTTCTCCTTACATCAATCTGAACCTCTCTTATCTCAATTTAGACCTATTGTCTCCTATGTTCCCACCAAAAACCACTGTATAGAACCTGACTCGCTCACTCATACGTCCTGAAAGGCTGATGTCAGGTCACCCCCAAAAGAAACATCTTGTTAGGGATGACCAAGTCCAGTTCCTTCGACCCCTCCACACAGAGTGGATACTCAGCACCTCGCCAAATTGGTGACCCCAGACTGAACTTCCTCCTGCTTAATCTACCTTGTTCTTGTCTATTCCACAGGATACTAATGAATTTTTTAAAAGACAGATACAGGATCTTCACACAGAATGCACGCACAGATGAGAAAGAGCTTTGTAATAGCTTTAATGACTACCAAGAAATACGAACCGGGGTTTGACTGTCTCAGGCTTGGTTGTGGGTTTGTTGAGGGGTTTTCTAAGCAGGCTGCCAACCTCTAACACTACCTCAGCTCAAGGGGCTACAGGAAGCTTTAAGCTAACTGAGGTAGTTATTTCTCAGGTAAATCACCTTCATAATATATTCATTCAATGTGGTTTAGAACACACATCACAAGGACTTTAGACAAAACTAGTGACTACTAAAGCAGAGTAACGTCTCTGCTGTCTTCACTAATATTAATAATTAACACTTAATGTAGATAGGTCCTTTTTTGGTTTCCCATATTTTAAGTCCATGACTGCATATAACATCAGAAAGTGGTTCAATCCTTTGCAATGATGTTGTACATTTTTTTTCCCGTTAGTTCAAAGAAGTGTGGAGAATTTTCTCCACACAAAACTAGAAATTTGTCACATATGAATAGCATGACATTATTTATGTGGCTATATAGCTCTAAATCTGTACAAATCTGAAAAAAACATGAGAAAAGCTTATCACAAGATAGCAACAGACCATACTTCTGTTCTTTTTGTTACATCAAATGACAACAATGTCTATGTCCTGAGACTCAAAATAAGGAAAGTATCACTTGTATTAAATGTAGTTAATGTAAACATAATCAAAAGAGATACTAAAGTAATACTGAGACAAATAACATAAGGAAACACAAGTGCTGAGTGCAAATCTAAGAATAAGACACAGGTACATGAAAACATTACATTTCATTGGGCACATTAGAAAAATTTCCATTTAGTTTACCTGTTAAGTCTCAAGTGAAGTATGGAAGGATACCTTAAATCACAATTATAACACAAACTATACAATAGTGGGGAAAAAAAGCACCCAGAAGTTTACAGTTGATAACATTTTCAATTAAAGGCCATATTAGTTCTTTCTGAATAAAATAAAAAAAGACACTCACACTGCAGAGTACAAAATAACCCCATAGCCAGTAAAACTGAGCTACTATTTTCTATGAACACCCTATTTTATACATTTTCTATTATTACTTTATCATCTTACTTACACCACTACATACAAGCCAATCTAAATATTCAAAATCTGTGAGGGGAAGAAATGAGTAAGAAAAGGTGAGAAAAGTTAAATCTAACACTAAATATTCTAGCAAGAAAAATAATTTTATTTAAAGATATCTGTACAAAGCTATAACACCTTTATTTTTGCTCTGAAAAGAGCACATGAAGCAGCAGCGATATTATTTTATCTGAAATACTTTAAATAACCTGATAAAAGTCTTCCCTAAAAATACAGCCATAAAGAATCTTTAGTCTGTCAGTAGCATTTCAAGGGACAAGCACTTCCTTATAACTGCAGTCCAAACTCCCAAAGAGGTTTTTTCCTTCTCTAAAGTATGTCCATTTCAGGCCATCGATAAGCACAGCAAGAACACAAGATACTTACTGGCTAATTTCATCAAATAAGATCACAAATGGTTTCCATTTCCTACAGCAAGTTTAGGATTTGACTACCCCTCCAAAGGTTTAAACAAACATTGTACCAAAACAATGACCCACAATCCCTAAATAAGAAATGCTAGCAGTTTTATTTCCGGTAGATTAATGGTGACTACATGCTCAAACACAAGCTCACATCTCTGCAAGCCTCTACAACACAAAAGCAGAGGTGATTTCCACGCACCACTAGAGGGCCCTCGCAGCAGTTTGGTTTGCTAATGTCTACTTCTAACTGACTTAAAATAGCCCCAGTTTCACTCAACCGCTTCTCAGGTTAAAATTGCAAGAATCCACATTTCCAGCTCTGGTACGTACTAATTAATGAAGATTCAGCTAAACAAATAGGCCATGTCTCTCTTTTTAACTTTTACATGTTATTTGTACTGCACTAAGCCCCAAAACCTTCAAACAGAGGTAGATTTAGAGGTAGGTATATGGTTTGATCTTTATAAACTAGCTCATGCTAAACTGGAGAGAAAAAGTAAACAGTTCTGTCAAGTGAAAATAGAGCATTGTCTTCCTGAGTTACCAAAAGCTGGAACATTTTCTGTATGTGCTTGCTAGGACTTTACAAAGAAGAATGTGACAAGCTCACTAACTTAAATGGTGTTCTATCATACCCTGCAGTTCCGGTAAGACTTAAACATGAATCTTCCTGCAGAAGGTTAGCTAGCTCTCAGCAAAAGGGCTATGTCCTTATCTGTTCTCAAATACTACCTATTTCTAGCGCTCTGATTTTGTGCTAATGATACTTATATGCTTTGGCATGCCTTAATTTACTTACGTTTTCAAAGTTCCAGATGTCATGAGTTCCGTCACAAGAACAATACACTTTTTTCCTTTGACTGTTGACTCCCAGGAATCATAGAATCTGACAATATTGGGATGTTGAAGCCCTTTCAGCATTCCAGCTTCCTCTTTAAACCTTTGTCGCTCTGACTTGGACAGCTTCCGATCCTAACGAAAAATGAAAGGTACACAAGAAAGTTTTGCTTTAATTGTTCCTTAGAGAAGAAGCAACTTGAAAAAACAGCTGGAACAAGAATCAGCAGTCTTAAATGCCACTTGGTATGCAATCATCCTTGAATACCCTATTTATACGATATTACATTACACTCTTTTTTATCATATATTTTTCCTTATTCTCAGAAACTGTGTATTATCTCCTCCTCCCGTTTCCTTCTTCCATACTTTAATAAATGTAGTAATTTCCTAACTTGAGTTGGAAGGGGGACATGGAATCCTCAAGTACTGAGGATTTCAAGAGTAGATAAAACTGAGTCATTTAAATCATCTCTCTCTTATGTTGTAACATTAAAACTAATGGTAACAGATGGGAATCATCCTCCACATGAGAGTAAAGCATCAAACTTCTCTAATATAGCATGTATTTCTTAACTGTAGAAGTGAATGAACAGGATTTTCTTTGATTAAAAGCATGATCTCATGACAAGCTGTACATCTCAAGAGAAAACAGCCTATTAGTGTCACCCAGCATTCTCAGATTACTAATGCTTTACCAATCCAGTGGTCACACCATTCAGAATCATTGGCTGACATAAATTGGATCCATATGCAGTTTGCATTGAAAAAAAATAAAACTGGGTACATTTAAAGTCCAGAATTTCAGAATTGTCATTTCCTAGAGTTATTTAGAAATAACCAGCACCCCTCTGTCAAATCTGAAAAATAGTTTAAGCTAGTTCATGTTTTTGAATTAAGAAGAGATAGTAAACTCATGCAGGCTTCACTTGTGCTGCTCACAATCTCGGTGTTGTCGCTCAAGGTAGTAATTTCTCTTCTCTTTGTTTACAGGTAGGACGTTTTCTTAATACTAATATCTAAGCCATTCTATATTCACTTAGGTGATTAACCATTTTTGAGAGGTTCCAAGTACATTTGAGCACAGAAAAACTTCATTTTCAGTTTACATTACAATTTTTTAAAGTGTAGAAGTCTTTCAGGTGAAAATGTGGAAAGAAGTTTAAAATTACCTCAAGCACCAGTGTCTAAGTATGTAAATCACACACATTTTTATTTGTTAGAAGATGCTACAGACATCTATATACATCAAAAGCATTCAATCCCACTTCAGTGCGGAAACTACTACCACCTCTTTTCACTCCTCCAAAAGCATACTCACACAAACAAATATGTATGTAAAGTGTTTGCAGAAGAGCAGAAAAACTGCAAGCATTTAAGTATTCAAGTCTGCTTCTGTGTTCAGTTTTTTAATACAGAATACTGTCATTCGAACTATCTTGTCCATGTAACAGCTTTCCTTTTATTACTATTGTAACAAAGCAGCACAATTTCTGCTCAAAACCAGTTAATCTTAACAGCTGTGATGCACAAAAGCAGAGCTGCAACAGGTTCATTGATCTTTGGAGACCATACACTTTCCAAGAAACACTCAATTCTTCAAGCAAAACAAAAATCACAACAATTGCTTGTACAGCATAATAGTCTTAACCTCTGCACTTGATCCCTGTAATCCACATTTCAAAACTGGTGTGTAGCTGTAAATTCAATTGTTACATATGAAAACTAGGAACACAGCTCAACAGCTTCTATCACTTTTCAAATTAGCCTTGTAATATGAACACTTGTATCTTTTTTCATCCTGACCCTGGATTTTAGATACATACTTGGATTCAACTTCCTTTATTTGCGCATTCTAACCCTGAGGAGAGGGTCTTGGAGGTACTTGTGGATGAAAAGTTCAACGTGAGCCAGCAGTGTGCACTTGTGGCCCAGAAGGCAAACCGGATCCTGGGCTGCATCAGAAGTGTGGCCAGCAGGTCCAGAGAGGTGATTCTCCACCTCTACTCCACTCTGGTGAGACCCCACATGGAGTACCAGTTCCGGAGTATGTCCAGAGGAGGGCCACAAGGATGATCAGAGGGCTGGAGCACCTCTCCTATGAGGCCAGACTGAGACAGTTGGGGCTGTTTAGTCTGGAGAAGAGGAGTCTCTGAGGTAACCTTACTGTGGCCTTCCGGCATATGAAGGGGGCTACAAAAAAGCTGGGGAGGGGCTTTCTAGGATCTCAGGTAGCAACAGGACTAGGGGGAATGGAGCACAGCTGGAGACGGTGAGATTTAGATTTGATGTGAGGAGTGGTGAGAGCCTGGAATGGGTTGCCCAGAGAGGTGGTTGGGGCCCCATTCCTGGAGGTGTTTAAGGCCAGGCTGGATGGGGCTCCAGTCAGCCTGATCTAGGGTGGGGTGTCCCTGCCCATGGCAGGGAGGTTGGAAATGGATGATCCTGTGGTTCCTTCTAACCCTGACCGACTCCATAACTTCTTCACAGGGAGGGGGATAGGGCACTGCAGGGAGCTGCCTGGCAGGGGGGGCAGGGAGTGGAGTCTCCTTTTCTGGAGACATTTTAAACCCACCTGGACCTGGTTGGGGTGTCCTGCTGTGGCAGGGGGATTGGACTAGATGATCTTTTGAAATCCCTTCTGATCCCCGATGGTTCTGATTCTAAATTATCTACTACAAACACTACAAACCAGTTTTAGATTACACTTTTAAGTTCTCTCCTTAATCTCTGTCTAATCTCCCTTAGAGGCCTTACTCACTTTCCCTACTTCTCTACTACTGCCCCCAAATAGAAACTAACAAGTGCCAGGCTCTTCTCAATATCATCTAGTGATAGAACAAGGGGCAATGGGTGCAAGCTGGAACAGAGGAGGTTCCATATAAATGAACTTCTTTCCAAGGAGGGTAACAGAAAACTGGAACAGGCTGCCCAGGGGGGTTGTGGAGTCTCTTCATGCCTGTGTATGTTCCTGTGTGACTTGATCTAGGTGGTCCTACTGTGGCAGGGGGATTGGACTTGATCTTTCAAGGTACCTTCCGATAATCACTCTTATCAACAAACACACTCTTAACCTCCATGCATATTTTGACTCATGTCTCTCTCTGGTCACATCAATGGTGGTATGATGTTCCTGCAAACAGATCTGTGACATTTAAAACAGACCCTCAATACTTCAGTGCTAGAATAAAACAAACTAACAGAACAAGTCAACATCACCACCCACACGCACACACAAATATATGAAAATATACTAAAACACTATATACTGAACTATTTTAAAGCCATACTGCCCTAATGATCTAAGGCAAGTTTGGACCCAAACACAGGTCAGTACATTCCTCTCAAGAAAAGGCAGCTACATTTTTGCAACCAAGGTAGCACACTACAGGGGTAAAAGTGAACAAGAAACAGCTGCTGTAAAGAGAAAGAGAAATAAGGCCATTTCTTTTTTCTAAGACTACCAATGCATACTACCTTTAACTACCCTCATTTCCTTGGACACACAGCCTATGAATCATCTGTAAAAGAAGGATTTTTCTAATCTAGCACTAGCATCCCTTTAGGGAAAGAAAACTAAAGAAGAACTTACTCTAATATTCAGGAAATATCGTATCTTACATGCCACTATACCAAGAAAACCAATCTATATACGCTACTAGTTATACATTCTAATGCAACCTGGAAAACAGTCAGCCTCCAGACTCACATGACATTTTAAAAAGTAAAGTACACTCTCAAAACATACACTTTGAAGTATACTGTACACCAGAACCCGAAAACACATCAGACTGTAATATCTCCCAGGCTGCAGAGAAACAGACTAAAATTAAGGCCATCTTGTGTTCTACGTTTACACATCCTCTGAGCAGTTACTAATGGGCAAGTGTGACAACTTTGTTTTCTTGTGTAAAGATCCAATTTAAACAGCTGGAGCTACTAAATCTTGAAATAATAGACCACTGTATGTAATTCACAAGATTAAGGAATGGTGCTACCAGCCACATGAGATAAATATGTAGGGAAAGCAGGGAAATAAAATCATCTTGGTAGCCCATCAAATCCACATAAAAGGAAAAGAGGGCATCACCTCCAAAGGAGAATTCAAGAGTGTTTTACAGGATTATGGAAAGGGAACAGCTCTCACAATCCCAAATTATACTCCCAAGACACTCAAAAGCCCACGTGTCCTTCCAACAAGAAGGCTACTTAAGGCAATGCCCAAGTTCACTGAGTGTAAGAATCCAAGACCCTCAGCAATATGTTCACCTCTACACTGGCAGTAAAACTTTTGTGTGGTATCACTCAAAATAAGCACTGCACTCATCCTGCAAGTGAATCAAACAAGCAGATCTATCCACTGCAGCCCCTTTCTTCTTCACTTACAGTACATAGATGGACCCTTTCAGTAGGCATTTGCTGAAATGCAATTTTGCAAAGATTGATATTTCACAACTTGGTGCTGTAGTATCACAAAGTATAAGTTCAGTGAAACAAATATTATGCTTTCTTTGATTTTTGTTTATTTTTAAAACAAACAGCCAGGAACAGAAAGATGTTTTTCCATATGCCTGAGAAACTTGAACATTGTTATAAAGAAATCAACTTTTTATAATAAATCACAATTTTATGAAGAAACCAAGCCAGTAACATGTGGATTGATATCCATATGCTTCCAAGACCAATTAATTTTTTCATTCCTAATAATAAAATCATAGGCACTCTCCATCTTTTTTTACCATAATGAAGAAGCCTCAAGCAGACAAAATGAAAGTTCTACTAATGTTAGGTTGCAAACTTCCAGACTTGTTTCCCACTACAGGTTGAGCTGATACAGCTGAAATATTTAAAAATACACATTGTAGGAGAGCACACTTCCTAAAACAGGTTTAACTATGCTGTAAAGTGGCCATAATTGTTCTTCCTGGACTCACACCTTCCCTGAAAGACTCAAATTTCACGTCCCAGTCACTGGGCTGCCCTACAAACAGACTGAAACATACGCATCAAGCCCACTCTGTTCATTTCATTCATTCCTTTCCACCTACATTAAACCTTTTTGACAAGCCAGGACTAACAGCAAGACTTCCTAGCATGTGACCCACAGCTCTGCAATGCCAGGGGCCTGAAAAGAGACAAATGAAACAATTGTTCACCTCAGCACAATTCAGTAAGCTTTTCTTGATCATTTCCATTTATCCATGTACATCATCTCTGACTTCTTCTACTGGTCAGGAAAGAGCTACCAGAGGTGTTTACATTATCCAATGCAAAGCAGGGATCTTGGTCATTCACGATGAACCAGGTATAGAATTATTCTCTCACTTAAGTACTCAATTTACAGGAGCAGGAATTATGGACAGAATTGTTAGTGCCCTATTTTAATTCCAAAACCACCCCACACACACACTGCCCAGCTCAGCTATTGAAATCTCATAAGCAACAAAAATGCCTATATTCCTTGGATGATGTCTTTCAGCCAAGGCTTAATAACTATTCAGCATCTTTATCCAGTAAAGAAAGCAAATTTCTGGCCCCTAAATTCCAGCTAAGTTGCTCACATAGCCATTGAGTCTACTGAGTAAGTTCTCATACAACTTCCTTTGTAACTTTCCATAGACCTTCTGAGTTCTGTCTTATTAACACCACTACAAGAAATAACACATTTGCAAAGCACATCGCACTACTGCAAGTAACTGCAGACCTGGGTCAGACACATGACAAGTAACTGAAGACCTGGGTCAGACACATGAAGCAGCGGGACAGCTGCCTTAGCAAGCCACTGTACTCTGCTCAGGTAGTCTGGTCTTCATTGACTTGAGCTCAGTTAAGGGTCTCACCTCTACTATCCATTTTTACTAGCTGCTACCAAAGGGCCTGAGCTAAATGCTAGGACCATTCATGAGGCATTAAACACACAGTTACACACAACAGACTTACTGCACTTCACTCTCAAACACATAATACAAGGTAACAGAATAACAAGTGTATACTTTTCTACAGTGTATACCTTTCTATATAACCAGTATACCTTTCACAAACAAGAAATACTTGACAAGAAGAAAAAGATGGGCTAACTCACATTATGTATTTTTCTAAGTACAAGTAACAGACAAGTGCCAGTGAGAACCTTTATACTCAACAGAACAAAGCTGACTCAGAAATCTTCCCATGGTCTTTATCATCTAGAAAGAAGTAAACTCACGGGTGACGGAGGCCAACTTTGTCTTTGGGAAATAATCCAGCTCCATGTGTGAACTGCTGCACAGCTTAGAAAGACATTCCCTCTCCAACAATATTAGAAAGACAATCAGTAAAGACGAAAGAGAGAAAGACATACTTCACATACTACAGACAGTTCCTATTAGCTTTCTGCACATCCTTCTGCTCGATCCAGAAAGTCTGTTTAGCTATTTTGCAAGTATAGTTAGTGGCGGTTGGTTTGTTTGCTGTTGGGGTTTTTTAATAATGTTGCAGCAACACCACGTAGCTTTCAATCTAGCAGATGCACTAGAAAGCAGACAAAAATTAGGAGCAATCAACTGTCTTTAATGGTTTAATCCGAAAACACACAGACATAACAGACTTCAAAGTGCTGTTGAATTATAGATAGTTTACCTTGGTTGTGGATCAGACTATGGGTGCTGAGGTTATACGAAGCAGCGTTTTATCAAGCCTTCCAAATGTCTGGTAATTTGAGGGAAAACACTACTTCACCCAACTTCTTGTTCAGAGAAAACAGTATTATACTGAAGAGACAAATGTTCTTCTGTGTGCATTTCTGCAGCATATGAGAAAGGCTTTGCAAGCCTTTAAGGCAAGGTTAATGAGGGGTCATCAGAAGAGAAGCTAGGGAGACTGTGCTCTGATATTCAGCACTGTTAATGGAACCGAGGCTTTGTGGGCTGCAGTGTTCTCATCCCCAAAAAATCTAGCAGTTAAGAGGAAAAAAAGAGTACAGTGCTCACTGTGTAAGACTAACAAAATATTAACAAAGCATCCACTAATCTTACAAATTGTACAGCATTATAGTTGGGACCTATACATTGAAGTATGAGTGGACAAGCACTGCATCTCATTTTCTGTGTCCATGCAAGAACCACTTCAGACTTTCCAGTGTTAAAGACTAGGTGAAGAGGAAAAAGAAAGGGAGGGGGAAGGGACTGTTCAAAATGCATTTCTGCACAGCAACAGACATGAGAACTCAACAAGGATGTGCAGAGTTTCTTCCATCAGTATAGCTTTCTACAAACCACTGAACACAAAAAATTAAATGGAAATGAACAGCTACTGTTCCAGAAGTATGCATCCATGCCAAACAATGCCAGTTCTTAGAGTCACTCCTTCTAAGATCTGTACTCCAAACCCTTCACCAGCTTCAGTGCCCTTCTCTGGACATGCTCCAGCACCTCAATGTCATTCTTGTAGTGAATCACCAAAAACTTTTCCATCTCTTTCCTTCTCATCTTAGTTTGATGATGGAAGATAAAGTGCTTGAGGATGGGTAGCAGAACAAAACACACTGCTAAGTTACAACTTACTGAAAATGCAACTTACAAGTCTCTAATGCTACGACTTAGCTTTATATAAAACTACAGACAATTCTTAGTAGAGTAGGCAAACCAACCCGAGAAATGTAGCACTTAAGTAAAATATACTTATCTAATTCCATGGAAAAGAGTAAACGTAAAACAGTTACCTATTATGTCTTTCCTGATTTTTTTGTAGGCTTCATCTTACATGAGGTAGTCAAAACACTTTCAGTTTCAGAAAAGTACACAAGTAGTCAGTCCAAGTAAAAAGGTGAGGAATTACTCACATTGTTTGTACAGTTTCCCAGCAAGAAGTATCTACTAGTATATTCTGTGTTTTCATTTCTGGCATTTCAATGCACAACAATAGTAGCAGAACACTAGATTCATTAGAAGGGAGTTAGTTCGTTAAGGACACATCAAAAATTGCTTCTTGTTCTTTTCTTCTTGCCACTGATATTGGTAAACAATATGGCAAACATATACAGTTTATTTCTGCTGCTGATCAAAGGTTAGAATAAAAGAAATTATATCCTGACAGAGATGATACCTGGGTGAACAGATGGCAGGAAGAAGAGGAGTAAGGAAATTAACCTCTCAGTGATGAAACAGGGTTAAAAAAACAGAAGCCTTCAGTGAGTCAGAATTTACTGTGAAGAAGTAAATTATAGGTATCCTGTAAGAATCAATAGTTCAATAAGCTTCAAAAAACAAGAAACACAACTTTGCCTTAACACTGGAGGATCAGCATCTGCAACTAAAATCGATTTTGTCCTGCAATTGCTAAGGTTTGAAGAAGCTATGATTCATCACCACAGGCAGTGGGGTAAAGAACACCACCACCATTCCTCTGAAGTGGTTGCTTCCCACATGCACATATTCAGTAGCACCTGTGCTAGCAGTAGTAGTAGCAGCAGCATGTAAGACACCTGGTGGCAGCAATGTCATAAACTTAACCTAAGCTTGAATAGACATCCTCAGTGAGTCTGTAACAGAAAAGGCTTCAGAACTCAAATTTATGTTTTCTTGCACGAAGTTCTAGCATCATTGAATACAGCTGACCTTTAAATAGTCACATTCATACAGTCCTTCCAGTTCTTTCCAACTGGGGAAAAATAAAGTTGGCTAAATCCTCATGTTTCCAGGACCCCATAATTCTTGTGAGCATTCAAAGTCTAGTACTAGTATTGTTATTACTGTAAAGGAAGTAAGCAGCAAGAAATGCAAAACCAAAGATGCTTTTTTAAAAAAAGACAGGAAGTTAGGAACGCTACATCAGAGATGAGCTCATTGACTTGGTAAGTCATTCTGCCTCAATTCCTCACATGGAACAAGTGGCAGAAGTAGGATCAGAAGTGTAAGGAGCACACAATTACATCTACTATGAAAAGCACAGCAGAAACACACTTCGGGTTCTCTGCAAGATAACAGTAGATCACAGTGTTCCTTCTTTATGTAAGGTCACAAGAAATTTTGAAGTACAACTTCCAATAACAAAATTTATATTTTGCTACAGTAGCACTGTGGGATTTTTGTTTTCAGCAATACCAAAGCCCATTATAGTGCTACACCATACCTAACGCTCAGAGAAAAGATGTAAGCATGCTGTCCTCAGAGACTGGGACAAGCTGTATCTCCAGTCTCTCTTGGAAACACGAGACAAGACAACCTGTACAACTCTAAAAGGGTTTGAATAGTATGTCTGGCTTAGCTTGTGCAGATTTTTGTTTCCACTTAAAATGCCTGGCACACATCTCAGTTTTTCCAGGAAAAGACTCACTACCTGTGAATCTCTAGTGGATTACCAGCTTCTTTTCCGGAGTTGTGTTGTGTATGAGCACACCCATCAATACAAGTCTATACGCTACTGCTCTTCCCAGTTTCTCACATAAGCACAAACATTCAAGCAGGCCAAACTGAAAACTAAAGCAAATTCCTCTTACAGAGAAAACAATGACTAGAACTTCTCAGTACATTGCCTACATTTGCTTTGGCAAGCTGGCACTCTTTAGAGTACAGCCATGAAAACCACGCAGCAGCTTCAGAGTCAACTAAGAAGTACAGTGATACTTTATCCGATCAATTACATATTTTTCTTTGGTCTCCACACAACCTGTAAGTGAAAAAGATTTTAAACAGCAGATATGAAACCTATGGTTTAGATATGACCTCCCCTGGAATCTCTCAGGTCCTCAACAATCTCATCTCATCTAAGAATGGCAAGCAACTGTTTAGGCTTCAGTCATTTCTATTCTAGGGTTGCTCTAGGCAACCCTATGTTTCCTTACACAGAAGCATGGAGAAAAAAAAGATAGTAAAAGCTGTATTCAATTTATTCATCCTAACAGGCTCAACACAAGGAACAGTAATCAAAATGCTTGTCTGTACACAAAATAAAAAGTATTAGAACTGAGAGCTCATCTATTTACTTTCACGCTAAAATTGCTATTTGATCCATGGAAGGCAAATGAGTAAGTTTGCTATGTGATACCAGCTCACAATAAGACTTATGTTTATTACATATAGCTTAAAACAGAATGCAAGTGTTAGCTGAACTGAATTCTTGATGAACTATTAGCCAGCTGGACCATCTTGTCCCTTGGCTCAAATGCCTCATTAAAAGTTTTGAGGATCACATCAACTCTCATTTTGCACTAAATCAATTGCTTTGTCAGTGAGAGAGAAGGTATATCCAATCAGCTCAGATCCATTTTATTACGAAAATGCAATTCTCCATTCAGAGGGTGACAATACTGCAGGAAAAACAGCCTCCTCCACAGTGCATTTTGGTTACTTGACATGTTCACCAGCCACTGCATTAAAAGATCAACTGCAGCTTTTATTGTTTCGCTTATTTCTGTGTGACCACAAGAGTCCTTTTACAAATATGTAAATGCTGAGAAGATTAGAGTGAAGTCTTAATATCAATAAAGGCAAATGCACCAATCAAAAACAGCACAATGCTTCATCCTGTATGCTTCACAAAGCTATTGGCAAAGGGGAAGAGTTATATCCACTATCAGTACACTGACAAGTTGCATCAATATGCTTGTTGGAAACTCTGCACAGGCATCAAGTGGCTCCCAATATTTCCTAACAATTATCAAAGCAAAAAGTACAAAAGGAGTAGTACTGTTCCTGTGCCTCTAATTCCCTTGCAAAGATTCAAGCATAAAGCATAGAAGCAATAAACTTAAATTGTCTACAAAACATTTAAGCAGCAGTCCTGCAAGGCTACCCCGAGCTCCTCCAGGTGCAAAACAAACTCACATCAGCATCAAGTCTACACGCATAGCACACACAGCCTGATTACATCAGAAGAATTATTCCTCCCAGCTTTCCTTCTTTTTCTGCAAGCACACACAAAAAATGTATTTTACCTCATTTAGAGATTTGCAGAGTACTATCAGGTATGACAGAATAACATACAAAGTGTAGGCCTAGTACCAGCCACCAACAGAAAATCTTTTCGATAATCACCAAAGCTCTCCACACCAGGCATCTTGCCTTCACAGACAGACCTCTCATGCAAAGATTCTTCAGATATTCACTGTAAGCCACTCAAGTAACTATCAGATGTTCAGCACGTTATTGGCAAAACAAACAATAACTAAAGAGAGCTCACTCATAGGGATAGACTAAAAAGCTCTGGAAACAATGGGTTTTATGTGTTTTAGGTGAGCTCTCAACACTACCTGGCACAAACACTACTAATAGGGCTAAACTTCAGAAACACAGAAGTCCTAAACACACTGAAGCAGCACTTCACCGTACCAATGATGCAGAATAATTTTTCTATGTTTACCTCACAAGCTGACTTATGAAACCAGGTTCTTGCATCACTTGCACACTTTCTGTACACTTTCACAATGATACCACGTACATTAGAAACAACCATACAAAACGTAGATCTAAAATGTCACTCAAAGTCATGAATGTTTGGGACAAGATCAAATGTAATAGGTGATTTTAGAAATGCACATGTAATATTTCATAGGACAAGGAAACTCAGCACAGCAGAGTCAGGAGAAAGCAAGCACTCAAAATATTTTAACAGCAGGAAGGCAGTAGGATGAACAACAAAGAACACTGGCATGGTGAATCATACTCTGTATCTAGGAACATAACTAGCTTTACAATTAAACCTTGAATATTTTTCTAATTAAAGAGAAAACTCTAATTGAGATGGAAGAATAATTCAGCTCCTATTATCTAAAGCAACACAGGATGATAATAACAGGAAGTGTTTTGCTGTGCAATTGAATCATGATAATCTGCACACCTTGGACAGAAAAGGCTTTACAGACGTTAAAAAAAAACAATCAACCTTAAAATGTTGGATTGACCTGCAAGAAAATGCCATGACAACTAAAACTCAGCATTAAGACAGCTGAGATCAAATTATCAGATTATCAACAGTAATCTCCAAGGTGAATCAAACAACACAGACAGGGAAAAGTGCTAGAGAAAGTTTAAGATTACGAACATTTGGGATTTCTTTCTTAGAATTTGGAGGACTCCATGTGGTAGTACTGCCATTGGCAATGCTACTCTGTATGTAACTAAGGCTTTTTTTCTTAAGAATACTATTGGGAATATCCTGCACTGCCAGATCAACCATGACCTGGAAGGGCTCAGGTACTCACTGCTCCCTGTCTATGAATCAGTTGTTCAAACTCTTACAACTTACCCTAGAAGTCTGGTTCTCATTACAGCGTGCTTTAGCCATATACTGTCTGGCCTTAGTCTAGTGCCACTTTATTTCAACTGTTTGAACACTGAAGGATTTTCTTGAAGACAAACTATAATGCCTGAGAATGTCATGGTCCAAAGGGCCTACCTTAAATGGGTCATCACAACCTGTAAACTACCTTCCCTGCTTTCAATGTACTACCTAATTGTGTCACACTAAAGAATACTAGATACACCACTACACACATAGCAACACACCCCATTAGGGGTTGGAAGGCACCTCCAAAGGCCAGAGTCTAAAGCCCCTGCAAGAGCAGAACCATAGAGCCTAGTGCAGGTCACACAAGACCACATCCAGATGAGTCTGGAAAGTCTACAGAGAGTAAGGCTCCACAACCTCCTGGAGTAGTCCATTCCAATGCTGTGTAACCCTTACAGTAAAGAAATTTTTCCTTATGTTGAGGTGGAGCTTCCAGTGCTGCAGCTTACATCCATATACCAGAATTAATTATTATTCAATATTTAACTATGGTTAATGGTGGAATTTAAGATTAGTAGGCTACCTAAGAGGATGCACAGTAAGCTTGCAACTCTGGACTTCAGGAGAGCGGACTTCACCCTCCTCAGGGATCTACTTGGCAAGGTATCGTGAAGCCCTGGGGGGGAAGAGGCACCCAAAAGAGCTGGTTGCTATTCAAAGACCATCTCCTGCAAGCCGAGGAGCAGTGTATTCCAAAAAAGAAGGCAGCAAGCAAAAACGCCAAGAGGCCAACATAGATTAACAAGGTGCTCCTGGACTTAGGCTGACGCAAGAAGTCTATAGGCACTGGAAGCAGGGACAGGCTGACTGGGAGGAGTACAGAGGACTTGTCTGTGCAGCCAGGATTCAGATTAGAAAAGCATGAGGAGAGATAAAAGTAAGTCTGGACAGGGGAATAAAAGGAAATAAGAAGGGTTTCATTGCATCCATTAGTGACAAAAAGAAGGCTAGGGATGACACAGGGCCTTTCCAGAGGGAAAAAGGAGACCTGGTCACAAGTGATACGGAGAAGGCTGAGGTATTTAATGACTTCTTTGTCTCAGTCTTCAGCAGAAAAGCTCTAGCCACTCCATCCAAGTCCCAGTAGGCAAAGACAGAGACAGGGTGAAGGATGATTCAACCATTTTCAGTGAAGATCAGGTTCGACACAATCTGAAGAACCTAAATGAAACATGCACAAGTCCACAGGACCTGATGAAATTCAGCCACAGGTCCTGAGGGAACTGGAGAATGAAGCTGTAAAGCCACTAACCATCACATTTGAAAGATCATGGCAGTCTGGTGAAGTTCCTCTGCTGACTGGAAAATGGGAAACATCACCCTCATCGTTAAAAAGGGAAAAAGGAAAAAAAGGAAGACCCTGGAAACTACAGGCCAGTCAGCCTCACCTCTGTGCCCAGCAAGATCATGGAGCAAACCCTCCTAAAGGCCCTGCTGACATCTATGGAAAATAAAGATGAGATTGGTAACTGACAGGGCTTTATCAGAGACAAATCCTGCCTAGCTCGCTTGATGGCCTTAGAGCACAGTCAGTCAAGGGAAGAGAAACCAACCATCCAGGTCATCTACCTGGATTTGTGTAAAGCATTTGACACTGTCTCGCACAACATCCTGGTCACCAAACTGGAAAAACACAGACTTGATGAACGGAGAACTTGTTGGGTAACAAATTGGCTGGATGGTTGCACTCAGAGAGTTGTGATCAACAGCTCAAAGTCCAAACAGAGAGCAGCAACAAATGGAATCCCTCAAGGGTCATCAGTACTGTTTAACATCTTCATCAGCAATATGGACAGTAGAACTGAGTGCCCCTCAGCAAGTTTGCCAATTACACCAAGCTGTGTGGAGTGGTGGACACACCTTGGGAAGGGAGGCCATTCAGAGGGACTTGGACAGGCTGGACAGCTGGGCCAGTGCCAACCTCATGAGATTCAACAACGCCTAGTTCAAGGTCCTGCACCTGGGTCGAGGCAATCCAAGGCACAAATATAGGCTGGGTGAGGAACAGATGTAAAGCAGCCTTGAGGAGAAGGACTTGGGGGTATTGGTCAACAAAAAACTCCAACACAAGCTGGCAATGCTCACTTGCAGACCAGAAAGCCAACTGCATACTGGGCTGCATCAAGAGAAACATGAAGGGTAGGTCAAGGGATGCTCTCATGAGACCCCCTGCTGGAGTACAGTGTCCAGTTCTGGAACCCCCAACACAGGAAGGATATTGAACTGTTGGAATGTGTCCAGAGAAGGGCCACAACAATGATGAGAGGGCTGGAGCACCTCTCCTATGGGGACAAGCTGAGAGAGTTGGGGGTGTTTAGCCTGCAGGAGACTCTAGGAAGGTCTTATAGCATGCTTCCAGTATCTAAAGGGGGTCGACAGGAAATCTGGGGAAGAGCTGTTTACAAGGGCTTATAGTGGTAAAACCAGGCATAATGGTGTAAAGCTAGAAAAGGGTAGGTTTAGAAAAGGACCCAAGAGTGGTGGTGAACATCTGGTTTCATATAAGCCAGTAGTGTGCCCAGGGGGCCAAAAAGGCCAACGTGATAATGGCCTGGATCAGGAATAGCATGATCAGCAGGAGAACAGAAGTTACTATGCCCTTGAACTCAGCCCTTGCAAAGTCCCTTCTTGAGTTCTGGGCCCCTCAGTAGAGGAAAGATATTAAGTGGTGGATCATGTCCAGAAGAGAGCTGCCAAGTTCATGAGGAGTTTAGAGAGCAAGTCATATGAGGAGAGCTGGGCAAATTTAGTTTGGAGAAGAGGAGGCTGAGGGGGGGCCTCATTGCTCTCTNTAGGAAGGTCTTATAGCATGCTTCCAGTATCTAAAGGGGGTCGACAGGAAATCTGGGGAAGAGCTGTTTACAAGGGCTTATAGTGGTAAAACCAGGCATAATGGTGTAAAGCTAGAAAAGGGTAGGTTTAGAAAAGGACCCAAGAGTGGTGGTGAACATCTGGTTTCATATAAGCCAGTAGTGTGCCCAGGGGGCCAAAAAGGCCAACGTGATAATGGCCTGGATCAGGAATAGCATGATCAGCAGGAGAACAGAAGTTACTATGCCCTTGAACTCAGCCCTTGCAAAGTCCCTTCTTGAGTTCTGGGCCCCTCAGTAGAGGAAAGATATTAAGTGGTGGATCATGTCCAGAAGAGAGCTGCCAAGTTCATGAGGAGTTTAGAGAGCAAGTCATATGAGGAGAGCTGGGCAAATTTAGTTTGGAGAAGAGGAGGCTGAGGGGGGGCCTCATTGCTCTCTACAACTTACATGAAGGGAGTTTTAGAGAGGTGGCTGTTGGCCTCTTCTCCTTGGTGACTAACAACAGAACCAGGGGAAATGGTCTAAAGTTGAGGCAGAGAAGGTTTAGATTGGCTCTGAGGAAGAAATTATTTCCGGAAAGAGCGGCAAGACACTGCAATGGCCTCCCCAGGGAGGTAGTTGAGTTGCTGTCCCTGGAGGTATTTAAGAAGCATGAAAACAGCGTGCTTTGTGACATGCTGTAGTGGCAGGCATGGAGGGGATTTTTTTGTTTTGCCATCGGATCAGGTATTTAGGCATTTGTTGTTGTAGGTATGGTTGGACTTGGTGATCTAGTAGGTCCTTTCCAACCATGTTTATTCTGTGATTCTGTGCCATCAGGAGGAAATTCTTCACAATGAGGGTGATGAGACACTGGAACAAGTTGTCTATGGAGGTTGTCGATGCCCCCTCCCCACAAGTGTTCAAGGCCAGATTGGATAGGACCTTGAGCAATCTGGTCTAGTAGAAGGTGTCCCTGCTCATGGCAGGGGATGTGGAACTAGATGATCTCTACGGTCTCTTGCAACCTGAACCATTCTATGAATCTATGAACCTTGCAGAATTTCTGAGAACTATGGCTCCATCTGAACACATTTGTGTTTAGCAAGTCCGCATACACACACATACAGCCACGGAAGCTCGAATTGAAATGAAAGCAGTTTGTTAGAAAAGCCATACAAATCTTCTTGTACTGCCTCTCTTGCTTCAGTAGCAACAACTACATTTCAGAGGTGATGACTGCATAAATAGATTGCAGACACTCTGTTTCATTTGAAGTCCTTGCCCACCCCAAAAAACATCCCAGTAAAACAATTCAAATTAAGCTAAAGACAGTAGTATAAAGACACTCAGATCTGGTTTTAGTCTCAAATCCACTAGCTTAACAAGTACAATGTTTACTCCTGCTAGAAAGGCCAGTGAAGAATTCTTTCCCCACACTTGAGATAACAGGCTAAGTAAAACCTCTCTTTCACAGGCACAGACAGGACCCAGATAGATTCTCTGGACAGATACCTAAGAGAACAGTCATACTCATTTTCAGCACAGAAGGCTCCAGCCCAACTACCAGGCAAGAGGATTTAGGTAGAAGTACTACATAGTTCATATAAGCAGCAGAAAGAATCAGTTTCTTCACCCATCCTCTGTTGCCATTCAGGCATTTTCCTCAATTGACTCACAACACATCAAATTTCCAATTAAAGTCTTATGTTGGAATGGTTAGTATCTAGATACATTGATGAGAAACTCACCAAATCCTTCTGAAGAGTTTCAGAGAATTTCTTCTCCTTAAGACCTTACTACTAAAATATAAAATGTAATTTTTCCACAGGAAGGCTAATATCCAAATAAGAGATCTCAGCACTTTAAATGGACAGCTACAATTACAATCTCTTTTAATTCCAGTTATAAGACTACTTTTACTAGGAGATCCAAAACATGAGAGTGTCATTGGTTTAAACGATTTAGAACTACCTAAAGAAAATGCTTCAGACTATTTCAACCACCACAAGGGTTTATGCTAAGAACTTTGAGCTTCTTATCTTGGGCCACTAAACTCAATTACTGATAAAAAACAAGTATTTCATTCACTGATAATTTTCTAGTTGTTCACCTAAAGCATGGGCCACACAAGCACCTGCTGCTTCAACACCTCAAACATTAGAAATAGGCTTTGGTAGGCAGCAACAATTAGAACCAAAAAGCAAGTTTCACAACTCAAAGTTTACAATTAACTGTACCATCAATACTTAACAGCCTGCAATTGTGAAAAGGAAGAGAGCAACAGGCTGACAAACAGGCAGAAGCTGTACAGATGAACTGAGTCTCAGAGTACACCATCCTATCTTTAAACCTGTTAGCAGACTGAAAAATTTATTAACAGGCTTCTTCAAACTGAGTCACAACATATCCATCCATCAGAAACAGGCATTCCCCTTGTGAATTCACTTTGCAAATAATACAATCCAGACTGCACTGCAAACAAAGATGCAGGTCTCCCTTGCCTGCTCTTGCCCTGAGCATTTCACCTAAAGAGGTTGTGCTAGGTTTTCTTATGCCATTTTAATCTCTCCTATGTTTCCATTGCATGTTGACTCTCACTTGTAATTTCCTATTTCAAAGTATGTGTGCTCAGGTAATTCTGGTGAATACCTAGTCACATGCTGCTGAAGGTTCACATAACCCACGTTTGGTTCTACATCTGCAGAGCAAATTAACGCTTCATATAAAGCAAACCAAGACAGTCTGAGCACTTTCAGCATACTGAATTGCTGACTCAAACCAAATGACTCCATTTCAGAATGAGTCACATAGATGAGGCTGTAAGGTGAAAACTGAAATTGAAATTTGTGCCGCTCTGAACTCCTTATCTCAACTGACTTCAGTAAGCTTGCATCTAAATAAGGACTTCATGAGATCTACAGCAGCCATCAGCTTTGCAGAAAAAAAGAGTGCTTGTCTCCAAACTCATGTTCTTTCCAAAGACATGGTCTAGATGTGGCATGATCTAGATGTTAGGTTTACTTGGTTTATTTGGATTTAGTTTGGACTGGATGATCTTTAAGATCTTTTCCAACCTTATCATTACTGTGATACTGTGATAGGGGAACAGGACAGTATTGCAAGAATACAAGCAATTTAAGACCACAGAACAAACTGCAGCTAAAAGTATCCAGAAATTCATTTTTTAAAACAGAGGGAATGATTTACAGGTAATCCAAGAGTTAAGTGCCTTTTCCATTTATAAGCTCCTGCCAACCCTTCCTTCCAAACCACTTTCAAGTTTCCACTTTCTAGGAGAGGCAAACAACATTACACAGAGCACATAGCAGGCTCTGAGCTAATTAAAAAGGAATTCTCATACAGTGTGCTAGATATTAAACACTAGAACAGAACTAAAAGTAGTTAAGTACCACTCTGATTACAGCAACATTTAGGCTGTTTAAACTTTTTGCACTTGTTTCATTTACTTCTATTTCAGAATTTTCATTTCATTTTTATTTTCATTTCAGAACCAATTAAAAAAATACCACAAACATGTCTCTAGACCTGTGTTCTGTACAGAAAGAGTGTTTGCTGGTGGCCCTATTTCATACACCATGAAGATCAAGAGTCCGGTTTGATTGAGCCAGCAATGTATCCTTGTGTAGGATTAGAAGGAAGTTAATAGATCGAGAGAGGTTCTCCTTCCCCTCTACTCTGCCCTGGTGAGATCACATCTGAAATATTGTGTCCAGTTCTGGGCCACTCCGTTCATGGAGGACATAGAACTGCTCGAGATAATCTAGAGCAGAGCCACACAGATGCTGAAGGGAGTAGAGCATCTCCCTGATGAGGAAAGGCTGGGTCTCCTTAGCTTGCAAAAAAGGAGACTGAGGGGTTGACATTAATGTTGAGAAATATAGAAAAGGCAGGTGTCAGGAGGATGGAGCCAGGCTCTGCTCAGTGTCATCCAATGACAGGGCAAGGGGCAATGGGTGTCAGCTGGAACACAGGAGGATACACATAAAGATGAGAAGAAAGTCCTTCCTGGTGAGGGTGACAGAGTGCTGGAACAGGCTGCCTATGGAGGGTGTTGAATGTCCTTCTCTGGAGACATACAAAACCCGCCTGGACATGTTCCTGTGCAACTTGATCTAGAGGATCCTACTCTGACAAGGAGACCAGACTGGATGATCTTTTGAAGTCCCCTGCAATCCTTGATATTCTGTGATTCTGCAACTCTGTGAAGCTTCAACTCAAACCTACGTATTTTAAAAAACACAGAAAATTATAATTGCCAAATCTATTAAATATATAGATCATAGAATCATTAGGGTTCGCAAGGGACCTTGAAAGATCATCCAGTCCAATCCCCTATCCACAGCAGGATCACTTGGACCAAGTCAAACAGGAACATATCCAGGTGGGTCTTGAAGGTCTCCAGAGAAGGAGACACCACAACACCCCTGGGCAGCTTGTTCCAATGCTCTGTTACCCTCACTGGGAAGAAGTTGCTTCTGATACTTATATGGAACCTATGTTCCAGCTTGCATCCACTGCCCCTTGTACTATCACCAGATGACATGGAAAAGAGCCTGTCCTCATCCTCCTGACACCCACCCCTCACATATTTATAGACATTAACAAGGTCACCCCTCAGCCTCCTCTTCTCCAAGCTAAAGAAACCCAGCTCCCTCAGCCTTTCCTCATAAGGGAGGTGCTCTACTTCCTTCATCATCTTCACTGCTTTACACTGGACACCCTCCAGCAGCTATGTCCTTCTTGAACTGAGGGTCACAGAAGTGGATGCAATACTCCAGATGTGGTCTTACTAGTGCAGAGTAGAGGGGGAGAACATCTCAATCTGCTAACAGATCCACCCCAGGATGCTGTTGGCCCTCTTGGCCACAAGAGCACATTGCTAGCTTATAGTCATCCTGCTGTCCACTAGGACCCTCAGGCCCCTTTCTCCTACATTGCTCTCCAACAGGTCAGTCCCCAGCCTATACTGGTCCCTGGGGTTGTTCTTGCCTAGATGCAAGACTACTTAAAGCAACCCTTTAAACTAGAAAGCTTTTTACAGCAAAAGGCACAATTCACATAATGTCTTTGGTTAGAAATTACCTTTAAGATAAGTCCAATCTCCAACCTAGCACTGCTAGGTTACCCCTAAACCATGTCCCTCTGCCTTTTCAATACACCCAGAGATGGTGACTTAACTANTTTCAATACACCCAGAGATGGTGACTTAACTACTGATCTGGGCAGCCTGTTCCAATGC
>VZRI01002900.1:0-34956 GCA_013397515.1 Upupa epops
TCTTCCCAAACCGAGACAACAGGCTATTTAAAATTTTTTTCAAGGTTTCCTTATAATTACCATATTAAACATTCCCTGACCTGGAAAGTTAGTAATAATTTCAGTAAAGCTGAACGACATTAGGTACTTTACACTGAAATATTATGTTAACACATATAAGTATGCCTGGATTCTTTCATATATTAAGAAATCCTTTGTTATTATATCAGCTTTGTACTCATAATATGGCAAAAAAATGGTGACAACCAATGACATATTAATGTAGTATTTTTGTCACTCCCTTTAATAAGTTTATTATCCTGTCACCGACTTGTGCATCTGCATTTCCCTAGTCTTGAAAACTAAGCAGAACAGAACTAATACAGTTTTATTGTGCAAAAGAGCAGAATTCCATGGCTTCTTTCATGAGAACCACTCTTGCTATTCATGTGTGGCATATGTTGTAGGAAATCTTTAACACTGACAAGACAACAAAACAAAATTATTCATAAGTTCATTCCTCAGTTAATCTCTGCATTTGTATGGAAATACAATCAAAACTGTAAGTGGAGTTATATAATTTAAACACTCATTATTTTTAAAAGAAAGTGCTTTGTCTTTCTGTTCTTTAGTAATATTCTCACAGCATTATTTTTCAAATTAATACAATTGGAAAGAAGAGAATGCTGGCTTATTTTTACAGTAGTGTTGCTTAAACTTATCACAGACCAGAGTACTAAATATCTGGCAGTAAAACAGCTTCATTTTAATCTGGTTATTCATTGAAAAATCATCCAAGCTCCAGAATTCCTTCACAGGTTTAGCATAGGAATAAAATTAAACTAAACAATAGTAGAATAATTTTCAATTCTATTGTGATACTAAGTCGCATAATGTGTCAGCAATGGGCATTGTGTTCAAATCAAATTTCAGGTCAAAAAAATAAGTGTTTCTCGCATTAGAATAAAAAAGAAAAGTTTCAAAATTTACAAAGAAATAAACATATTTCAGAGATTTCTTTAAAAAATATATTCTTGAAATATCATAGAATCATTAGGGATTGGAAGAGACCCCAAAAAATGGTCTAGTCCAATCCCCCTGCCACAGCAGGACCACCTAGACCAAGTCGCACAGGAACACGCACAAGGTCTTGAACCTCTCCAGAGAAGGAGACTCCACAACCCCCCTGAGCAGCCTGTTCCAATGTTCCCTTACCCTCACTGTGAAGAAGTTTCTTCTGATATTTATATGAAACTCCTATGTTCCAGCTTGCACCCATTGCCTCTTGTTCTATCACCAGATGACATTGAGAAGAGCCTGGCTCCATCCTCCTGATAAACCCCTCACATATTTATAGACATTAATGAGGTCACCATCAGCCTCCTCTTGTCCAAGCGCAAGAGACCCAGCTCTTTCAGCCTTTCAGTGGGTGTTCTATTTCCTTCATCATCTTTGTTGCTTTATACTGGACATCCTCCAGCAGCTCTGTGTCCTTCTTGAACTGAGGAGCCTAAAACTGGACACAATACTTCAGATGTGGTCTCACTAGTGCAGAGTAGAAGGGGAGATCTGCTAACTGCCCCCCTTCTGGTCCCCCCAGGATGCTGTTGGCCCTCTTAGCCACAAAAGCACATTGCTGGCTCATAGTAATCCTGCTGTCCACTAGGACCCCCAGGTCTCTTTCTCCTCCACTGCTCTCCAGCAGGTCAGTCCCCAACATATCCTGGTACCTAGGGTTGTTCTTACTCAGATGCAAGACTCTACACAATACAAAAATGCTATTTTTATATTGTATAAAATTATGCATAACATAACAAAAACATTATGGAGAGTCTAAGAGTGAGTTATGTTACTGAAATACGTATATTAGTGTAAAGTTTCTATATGATGGTCATAATTTGATATAATGGTATATCAGGTTATCATTAGAGGAACAAAGACAAAATTAATTCTTTTTAATGAGACTTGCTATTTTGTACAACTGTTTCTAATGAGAAAAAAATATTCTGTTGGGAAAATATGTTGGGCTGTATTTTATTATTCTCATATAATGAATGTCTAGATGGCTTTTCAAAATTCATCTGTCCAAAATAGAACATAGAAATTCTGATATGTTTCTAAGGACATCTGAAGTGTACATACATTAACTTCCTATATATATTTGCCATTAGCAATATTATCAAACTGCATTAAAGCCAACATTCCTGTGACACTATGCTAATTTAAAAAGCAAAGAAGTCATTATGCTAAGCAGGTAATCACACAGTAAGAGAGAAAACTATCAAGGGTGGTTAATGCTTCAGGGAAAATCTGTTTCAAAAATTGTTATGGAAAAGTAAAGCATAGACAGAAGCCAAATGCATGACGTTCATTAAACTAAATACTAAAATGAGAGACATGAGAAGTGGATACATTTTCCCTGAAGAAAATTGTCTGCTACCCTTTGGGCTGATGGAGCTTTGTCTTCCTGTCTCTTAAATGCAATTAAATGGTTCTTTCTGACTTAAATCCAAAAAAATGACTTTGAAAACTATGCTCATAAAATTTAGTATGCCAGGTATATATCAGGAAATATATGTGCTCTTACTGTAATTTCACAATCTGCCTAAAAACCACTATTTTTAATAATTCTGCTTTTAGAGTCCTAGACTGTAGTGGGAATTATTTTTTTTTTTAATTGTATGGAGATTGGTCTGTTTTTTGGTTTGGGGTTTTTTTGGCTTTTTCAGTAAGGACGTTATACATGACATAGCAGAATTATTTGAGTTTCAGTCCAGGCCAGATTTTACACTACTTTACATACATATAGGAATGAAACTTAAGTTTTGAGGAGCAAAATTATTTCAAATACAATAAAATAACAGAAATAAATGAAAAGTTATTACAGCTGTAGCTTTGGGGCCTTTGACATTCATTTCTGCAAGTACATTCAAGGCTTCTCCTACCATATTTTGCTTATACTCTCAGGAGTACCTGCTATGAAAGGGAAACAAAATGATGATAGCTCTATTTAAAACATTAATCTCTGCAAGCCTTTCATAAAGAAATAGTAAACACTCCTTGATCTCTGTTCCAGGATGTTGAGATTTAAACCTAGCACCACACAAACACTCGCAGGAATGAGGGATGAGAAAAAGGAGGGCTTGGTTACAGCTTATGCTTAATGGGTAAAAATGCAGTCTCAATAGCAGAAAAAACCCATCACCAAGAAACAGAGATATACATGATTCTTATATACATCTTCCTCAGCCCAGCTTTCTTACCTCCTTTCCCTCAAGGGTAAACTCATTGCAGTCCTTTTGTCCACTGACAATGTGGCATCCTTCCCCATAAGAAACACGTCCTCCATGAGGTTCTCCAGCCAGCATGTAGATTCTGTGGGCTGTGGTCTTCTGTGAGCTGTGGGTTATCTCAACACCTGACTGTTTCAGTCTGTGTCCTTTCTTCAGAGTCTCTTTCAGGAACCATCCTCTGCTTACATGTGCTCTCCTCCATGGTTTTGCAGGAACACTTCCCTTCTGCTCATTTCTGAGGTCTCCAAAGGCCATCAGTTTATCCTCTCATCACTATCCAAAGGGCAATGGTTGCTCACAGAAATTTTTCCTCTGTTCTTCTTTTTCACCAATGTATTCTACCATGTGGGTGCAAGTTTTCTGACAAAGGAGACACAAAGGGGATCTCCCAAAGAAAGAGAAAACAGCAGTAAGAACTTACTCAGTAGGTTTACCGTCTCAAATATTTACTACAAAGGCAGTAATTGGTTCAGCTTTACCAGAGGTGAGTCTGAATATCAGCTAGCGGCAACTTCCAAAAAGTTTCTTACAGTGACCAGCTGGGAATCTCTAACCTCACTACCAACACCATATGGGCATTCTCAGGGGTAGTCCTAGATCTGGTGTCTGAACTTCCTTTGCTCATTGTGTCAGGTAACTAGTCCATTTGCTACCATTACATGACTTGAGATGCAATGCATCCAAAGCACCAATATTGACATTTTCCCTTATGACCACCAGGCCTCAAGATCTCTATGTGAGGTAACTGCAGATAAATGGTTTTTAAAAAACCATGAAAAAAATTTGCTTACAAAATCACTTTCAACCTAATAATCATCCCTGAAAAAAAAAATTTCAAGTTACTGTTTTGGGTGTGATCTCACTGCTGCTTGTCATCTTGATGTGGTTAATGTTAAAATGGGCAAGCCTTGAGATCTGTTCTGAGCTTGGTCTTTTGTCTGTTCTTTTGTCTGTAGACTGGCATTTTACTCAAAGATGCATCCATTCTTTCTTAATGGTCTTATGTCTCATGTTGCTTAAGATAAAGAAACTCCAGGCTTTACTGTCAAGCTTAATTCAACAGCAGAAAGCTTCCTTCCTAGTCTTTCATCATTAATGACAGAGTGGAGCTACAGGGCAAATGTATTCTGCAACAATTCCCTAAACACACTGCTGCTGCAAAGGACTCCTTTCCTAATCTGGATTTATTTTGAAAAGAAAGTACCTAGGCTAATGTCATCTGTATCTTGACAGGTTATGTGGTCTTCATCTAAGTAAGATGTGCATGGAGAACCAAGACTTAAAGAACGTAGAACTGAAAGAACCTGCCCTGTAGTCCCTTTGAGACCCTGTTGGCCATCTTTGCTTAGAATGACCCTAACATGGATGCCACACAGAATGAATTTATAATTTAACTAGAAACCCCATTTCTAAATAAAAATTATAAGATTTTTGAGAAGTACCATTTGCAAAACTAGCCAGTGATCAATTATTGCAAGAAGTATTGTCCTGGGTTATAGAAGCAAGAAGTTTGTATTCTATTTTCATCTGTTGGAAAGCAATTGGGAAGCTGTATGGTTTTATTTTGGTAACTTCAGAAGGGTGGGGGAGTGAATGCCTCGGTACCGGCTTGATTGTTAAAACCAGGCGAGGTTAAATATCGTTAAGTACCCCCCTGATGACCCCATCTCCTCCCATTGTGAAAAATTTACCTGGTATCGGGAAGCAGGGAGGGAAGCGGGAAGGGCCGTGCCGCTGGGCACATACCGAGAGTCAGAGAAAAGGAATTATATTTTTTCCTTTAAGTATCTTTAACGAGTCATGAAGACCCCCATCTCCTGCCCATTGTGAGAGACTTCACAACAGTGGCAGGACACTGAACTCCCCGTGCCAAGCTGCACGTACTGGAACTATAGAAAAGGAGGGGGGTCTCGGCTTCTCAGCAGAGAGAGTTTTCGGTCTCGTCTCTTTCGCTCCCTGCTGCCGGCTNGCTCTGTCGGGACACCTAGGACACTTTATATTCTGACTGGTTGTTTGGGGTGTACGGTTGGGTTACTTCCTTAGTGTTCTTAATAAAGAATTGTTGTTCCTTTTCCCAAATCTCTTGCCTGAAGGCCTTTAAATTGAAAGAATTTAATACCTGTCTTCCCAAACCAAGACAAGTATATACTTTTTACCTTTAGTTTTTTCATTATACAGACTTTGCTTAATGCTCTGAAACATTTTAGGAACTACCTACAATTGGTAGTGCTTGAATGTACTCATGTAAGAAATGTGCTGTTGTAGCTAGTCCTGCTGTTTGTTTTTTTAATTATCTTGATTTTATGCTAGAAAATAAAACTATGTTAGGTAGGTGTGCATGAAATAAGCATTAATCCTCTTACGAACATGTCAAATTCCATGATAGCACTTGACAAGTTGCACTCTTCTGGTTTGTGGTCATAGAAATCTATTGAACTCTTTAATAATAAGTTATAACAATCTAATAGTTTTCCTTACAAAACATTATTGTAAAAATTGATGAATCAGCTTACTAATACTGTACTTAGATTAGTAATACTGTACCAGCTGAAATAGCAAAATCATAGCTTAAAACTTTTAGATAAATCTATTTATAAAAACGGTAGTGAGCCTATAAAATGTGACACATTTACAGATTCTTAAATGGTACTGTTGAAAGATGTTTAGAAATCTAATGTTTTAAGAAGTCCTTAACACCATGGTTATATCTATATTTTAATAAAATGTAAGATAGCATGTATACCTCAACTCTGTAATATGCAAGTTAGTTAAACCACAAAACTCCAAATAAAATTGAGTTGCGAGTTACACTGCAAAGTAGTTTTATAATTTACTATAATTCCCTTGCTTATATTTAAGGATATATTGATGTATATTTTCCTTTTATATTTATAATAATTTTAAGAATAACACAAAAACTATCTTTGGTATTAAAATGCAACTTCTAAGTATTGCAAGGCTATACTTTCATACATTTTAGAGCAAGTTAGAATATACATTAATAGAAAATACAACTTACAGTAACATTATAGGAAACTTTTTTGTAAGGGAACTAATGGAGAATTGCCTTTCTTCTATAAGATTTCACCTATTCTCTAGAATTAGTAGCAGGAAGCTAAAAAAAGCCTTCTAGAACAGGTACTAATTTATAAAATAACTTTTTCACATAAAGGTTAGTGAATCCTTGAGGCCACCTTATAGGCACTGAAATTAAGTGCCTGATGCTGCTGTGATCATAATCACAGATTTTATGTAGATAACTGCTGACTCAAGAATTAGTATCTATGTGATTCCCAAGATACTGAACACTGTCACTGTTTATCTCCAAGCAGAAATTTTCCAGTGATGTTGCAATGTTATCTGGTTTTGATGACAGAATGCTGCGCTTCACCAGATTTTTGATGATCTAGTGGTAAGACCAAGGACTACATTAAATCAATGTTTGTGTACATACATGATGACAAATAATTTATGTCCTTAAATCTAGGGTCTTACAATTTTTTTGATATCACTTACGTTGCATATTTGCATGAGGCATAAATCATAGAACCATAGAATGACTTAGGTTGGAAGGGACCTCTGAGATCATCTAATCCAACCTCCTTGCCATGAGCAGGGATGCCTCTTCACCAGGTGGTTCAAATCCTCATACAACCTGTCCTTGAACATCTCCAGGAAAGGGGCATCCACAACCTCTCTGGGTAATCTATTCCAGAGTCTCACCACCCATGTATTGAAGAATTCTTTCTTAAGCTCTAATCTAAACTTGTTCTCCTTCAGTTTAAAGACATTTCCCCTTATCCTATCACTGGACACTTGTAAAAAGTCCCTCTCCACCCCTGTAGTTTTCCTGCAAATATTTGAAGGCCTCTATAAGGTCACCCCAAAGCTTTCTCTTCTCTAGGCTGAACAATCCAAGTTCCCTCAACTTATCCTCATAGCAGAGGTGCTCTAGTTCCTGGATCATTCTTGTGGCCTTTCTCTGGACTCGCTCCAACAGATCTGTGTCCTTCTTATAGTGGAAACATTAGAACTGCATGCAGTACACAAGGTGGGGTGTCACAGGGACAGAGTAGAGGGGAAGAATCATGTCTCATGATCTGCCGACCACATTCTTCTTGATGCATCCCAGGATATGTTTGGCCTTCTGGGCTGCCTGCGTGCACTGTTGGCTCATGGTGAGCTTTTTGTTGATTCAGACCCCCAAGTCCTTCTCTTCAGGGCTAATTGCAAGCCACTCTGTACCCAGTCTGTATTTGTGTCTTGGATTGCCCTGACCCAGGGGCTGGACCTTGCACTTTGACTTGTTGAACTTCATGCAGTTTGCATTGACCCATTTCTCAAGCCTATCAAGGTCCCTCTGGATGGCCTCTCTTCCCTCAAATAAGTTCACTGCACCACACATCTTTGTGTCATTAGTGAACTTGTGGAGAGTGCAGTTAATAGTGTTTCTCATGTTGCTGACAAATACGTTAAGCAGCATAGGACCCAGAACAGATCCCTGAGGAACTCCACATGTCACTGGTCTCCACATGGACATCAAGCCATTGATCACAACTTTTTGAGTGCAACTTTGTAGCCAGTTCCTTACCCATCAAATGGTCCACCCATCCAGTCCATATCTTTACATATTTAAGACAAGGATGTCATGTGGGACAGTGTCAAATGCCTTGCACAGGTCCAGGAGGATGACATTGGTTGACTTTTCCATATTGACCAGAATTGTAACTGTAGTGTAGAAAGCCACCAAATTAGTAAGGCATGACTTGCTCTCAGTGAAACCATTTTGACTATCACCAAACATCTAATTTTTCTTTATGTGCCTTAGTACAGATTCCGAGAGGATCTGTGCCGCAAGAAGGGGCTGCACAACAACCAATGTGATAAAGCAGATCCCAATTTATTACAAACTACTAGCTCTTTTTATACATTTCTTAATAAAGTTCATACATATTGCAGAAGCCAAGCTCATGATTGGTTAGGTTACATCTTCCCTAGCAACCCTAAGTTATCTTCTGTTTATATAAACATTACAGCTACAGCCTTAGTGACAGGACCCCCGTTTGCTACATATTGCTACTACAAGAAGGGACCTGGTCAGTACTACTACAAAAGGATCTTGTCAGCATTTAGCTTCAATATCACAGTGTCCTTGGTTCCCAGGCTCTCAGCTGCAGGTTCTCAGGCAGGCTCTCAGGCTCTCTTTCAAGGCCTTCTGGGACTCATGTTCTCGGTACCAGTTCAGCTATGTCATGTCCTTTCTCCTGAAGCCGCTCTTCAACAGATCTGTTCCATGATTTAACCTGGCACAGAGGTGAGGCTGACTGGTCTGTAGTTCCCTGGGTTCTCTTTTTTAAAAATTGGAGTTATGCTTCCTCTTTTCCAATCTGTGGGAACTTCATCAGACTGCTACAACTAATCAAATATGATGGCTAGTGGCCTAGAAATGTCAGCTGACAGTTCCTTTAGGACCCATGGATGTATCTCATCAGGTCCCATGGTTTTATGCACCTTGAGATTCTCTAGATATTCCTGGACCTGATCTGCTTCTTTCTTGGGTGGTTCCTCAATATTACAGACCCAGCCAATGGTATCTCTGATTTGGGCAGTCTGGCTCAGGTGGTAACCAATGAAGACTGAAGCAAAAAAGTCATTGAATACTTCAGCCTTCTCCATGTCCACCATAGCCGGGTCATCTGTATTTTTCCAGAGAGGACCCACATTCTCTTTTGTTTTTCTTTTTTCTCCAACATACTTACAAAATCCTTTTCTTTTGTTTTTATTGTCCCTGGACATAATTCTGTCAGGGCTTTAGCTTTTCTAATGTGGCTTCTAGTTTCTTAGACATCTCCTTTTAGGAATGCAATGCCTTTGAGCTTGGAGGAGACTAACCACCTTGAAAGCTAACCAGCTTTCCTGAGCTCCCAGTACCTCCAGGGCTTTGTCCTATGATATGCTATTAAGGTGGTTTCTAAAGAGGCTGAAGTTGGCTCTTCTGAAGTCACAAGTTTCAAGCTTGCTGAGCTTCCCCTTCTTAAGTGGGAAGATTCCATTAAATCTTAAGCTCCAACATCTCATGGTGGCTGCAGCCTAGGCTGCTCATGAGTTTAACATTGCCTACCAGACCTGCCTTGTTGGTGAGGATAAGTATGGGAGAGAATATGTTCAGGCTTGATCTCAATGAAACCAGGCTCTGTCCATGAGGAAGAGTGGTAAACAGGTATCAAAGCCAATTAGCGTTTAGACAAACAAGTATGTAATGCATTTGTGTGCAATTATTAAAGGCCAGAGTTTATGGACTCTGATCTGTGTATAAAAGGAGTGTTCATTTGTTTAAAAAATTTTCTGGATCAAGTTGCATAGTTCGTTCCCTTCATTGCCAGAAATGGTGACCCCGACACGATTTGATGTGATAAGGGGTAATTTCAACCGCAGACCTCAAGAGTGACCAGCTAAAGATATTCACAATGGAGATTGGCAATGCAATTGCTGGAGAGAGCTGCTTTAACATTGACATAAAACTGATCAACTGGATTAGAGGTGAGCAGCTGGGAATATATAATAAAAATGGGTCAGAATATGACTAAAGAAGAAAGTTCTATTTTTGATATTCTAATGTATATCCTTAAGTCTCAAGGTGTCCTCTTTGACGATCATAAAATTTGTATATTTCTCATGTGAGAAACATGAGAGCTACTTAGGAGAATGGGGAGCAAACCCTGATTGATGCTGCTATGCATGAACATTCCACAGCACAATCTTTACTTTCTACATGGTGTCTGGTTAAGAAGCACTTGAGAAACTTAAAATAGACTGAAAAACTTTTGCCTCTGCTGTAGCAGCAACTTCTCTCCAGAGGCAAGAAGAGAGAGGCTTGTCTCTACTAAGCCTCAGCCTACAGATTCTAAAATATTTCGATCAAGTAACCCTTTCTTGCTCAGAATGTTGGCTTCTGCAACTCTGATTTTATTACCACCAGCTCTGGCTGCCTTGGCAGTGCAGCCTCCCCCAACATATTTTTTAACAATCTCAGGGTCTGAGGTGCAGTTCTCTATGCCATGTAGCTTGGGCTTGGGGGTCGGCATGTTGACCACAGCCTACCAGGTGGTCTAAAGTAATATTCCATAAGGGGTACCCTTGACAACAAAGCAAAAATCTTGCACTTCAGGCTCTTAATATAGTCCCTGATTTGAAAAAAAAAACCACTCAGTCTTTTGTGATTATCAAGCAGGGAACCTCTGAAACTTTTATACAATTTTTGGACAGCCGAAAAGATGCCATAGATAAGATGAAAAGCCAGATGTGTATGAAACTCTTATGCACATCCTGGCATTTGAGAATGCAAATATGGACTGAAGAAATTATCTTACTCTTGCAGAATCCCACCATCTTCAAAATGATAGAAGCCTGCGATAAGATGAATTCTGTCACACAAGGCATGCAAACTATGACAACTAATATTGCCTCAGCAGTCACCTCTGAAGCTGCAGCTGTTTTGCGTAGCAATCGGAAATGCTTTGGTTGTGATGAGAATGGGCATTTCAAGAAGGACTGTTTTCAACAACAGCTAAATAATAGATGGGGAGCTGTCACTGTACCTCACCCTTCAGTTATTTGCCCCAGATGTTGCAAAGGTTTTCATTTTGTTAGTCAATGTCATTCCAAATTTGATATTGATGGTAGAAATTTACTTCCAAGAAATCAGAGATAACACCAGCACAGCACACAGTAGAGGCACATGATGACAATAAATGCCTCTGCACAGGCTGCACAGATCTCACAGACCACACAGGCTGCACCAACTGCACAGATCTCCTCCATGCCACAAGCAAGAGTGCTGGCTTCTATGTCACCACAACCTCTGCAAATGGACCAGACCATTCTCAAGGTCCCACTTAAAGCTTTTGGACCCATCAGTGATGGTTTGAGTGCATGGTTGGTGGGTTTTTCCAGTACCACCATGCAAGGTCTGTTTATATGGCCTCGTGCTATTCATGCAGATTTCACAAGATGGTTACAAGCTGTGGTTTATACACCCTCTCCAACAGTTCACATTCCTCAGGCAGTTGTATCATTTAGTTGATACCCTTCCAAGTCTGTGTGCCCTCCTCAACCACAGCTAAGAACAGAGGGGATCAAGGTTTTTGTTCAACAAGTCTACCTGAAATACATTGGACTCAGACTGTGACAGACTCTAGGCTTTTGTTAATATGCCAATTGCTTTTAAAGGGATGAAGACCAGACTCCATCAAACTGCAAGGCATGATAGATATGGGAGCAGATATTACTGTCCTATCTGCCCAAAATTGACTTCCACAATGGCCAGCTGTTGGAAAGTATTTGCAGAAAAATGGGCATCCTTTGAGCAAGTCATATGAAATGTTAGCGTGACTTATTCTGAGATGGTTAAAACTGAATCTAACTGTATATTCACAAGGAGAGATAGCAAACTTCATGTCAGCTGAGGAAGATTGACAAGCCTGGTGGAAACAACTTTGCCACAGACCACTGATTACTACACTCCTGATTTTTTGTTTTTAGCCCAAGGTCATGGTTGTGAAAAGTCTGAGAGGATGTGTTGTTTTAACTTGTCAGACTATAATGAGTCAATTCACAAGAAGCTAGCCTGGTTAGAAGATCCACGCACGGGGTATTGTAAAAGAAGACAGCCCCTTTGATGTTTGATTTCAATCCCTATTCTGGAATCTTCTGGCTTTTAAACTTAATTAAGGAGGTTTTGTGTGTTTTAGGCATTGTTTTACTTGTTCTTATATTGTTTAGGATAGCTTATGGATGTATTATGCGAAATATAGAACAAATGACCACCAAAGCCTTGGTTGTGCAAACAGAAAAAGGGGGAATTGTTGTAGAGTGGCTTAAGGAGAAGGGACATGGGTCCCTAGAAATGTTGCACAACCGAGGCTTTGATGATAATCATGAAAGTATAGTTATGAAATAGGCAGCTAAGTATAAGGAGGTAAACAGTTAAGTTGTAGGTTTTAGATCCTTGGCATAAGCCAGGCTGCCAGCATGGGTCAGGGCCCGACCTGGATACCAGCCAGCAGCATTGGCACCTTAGCAGAAGTAAAACCCGGACATGAGAGGAAGTTAACCCTCGCTGAAGCTGCAAGCAGGAGGGGTATGAGAAGATGACCTCTTAGGCTGTGGCAAATGATATGACAACTTCTACAGTGTAACCAGTAGAATAAGGACAACGGTCAAAGGTTTGCTATAAAAGCCGCTGTAGTAGGCTAATAAATTTGAACTTGCTTTATCACTCATATTGAGTTGGCCTGTATGTTCTGCTGCAGGAATTTCCCCCACAGCCAACTATCAAGGCACAGGGTTCCTTAGCAGGCATTGAGGGTATCACAATGGCATGACAAAACAAGCATTATATTCAGACTGTTGGCCCCAAAGGTCAAACAACTACTATCCAACCATTTGTTTCTACAGCTCCCTTCAATTTGTGGGGGCACAACATACGGGAACCTTTGAGGTAGTCATAGCGTCAGAGTCACCATTTTTATAGGAGTGACTGGGATACAGTCTGCCTGTTGTCCAAGCTTAAATGGTTAAGAGAAACACCTGTTTGGAGTGACCAGTGGTCACTGAAGGAAGAAAAAGACCATGCATTAGAAGGACAGATTGCAGAACAATTGTGACAGGGACATACAGTTCCTAGTAATAGCCCATGGATACTAATATTTTTGTAATCAAAAAGAAAAATGGAGCTTGGTGCCTGATATGTGATCTGCAAAAAATCAATGAGGTTATGGAAGATATGGGACCACTCCAGCCTAGAATGCCATGCCCAAACATGATTCCATGGAACTGGGGCATTGTAACTGTTGATTTAAAAGAATTTTTTCATCATACCTTTGGATATTAATGATGCCCCTAAATTTGCATTTTCTGCATTAACAATGCAACACCTTTAAGAAGATTTCAATGGACTATATTGCCACAGGGGCCAAAGAATAGTCCATCTATTTGTCAAAGGTTTGTAGCTCAGACATTGTCAGAAATTAGGCTAAAACATCCTTTTTTCATCATTATATAGATGATATTCTTTTTGCAGGAAAAGAGACACAGCAACTCCTCCTGGTAGTTAAAGAAGCTTGTGTTGCCATGGAAGAATCAGGCCTACAAGTTGCCCAGAAAAGATTCAGATTTATCCCCCATGAAAATATTTGCAGTGGAATATATTAGCAGTCACAATAGAATCCCAACCAACCGAACTACAAATTTATGTAAAAACATTTAACAATTTGCAGAAGGTTTTGGGAAATATCAATTACATCAGACCTTATTTGGGTATCACTAATGCAGATTTAGCCCCTTTGTTTGATCTCCTTAGAGGAGATAACAGCACTGACATCAGCTTGAAATCTTACAAGTGAGGCTATACAAGCCCTTGAAAAAAGAAAAAAGGCCCTCAGAGACAAAAAGGCCCAGAGGCAAATGGAAGGACATCCTACATGTTTATTTGTTTTTGTTACTTTGAATCAAGATTATGGCTTCATTGAACAATGGGTAGCTTCATGTTTGGACCCTCTCGTAGTCTTAGAATGGATTTTCTTACCTTACCAACCCAAAAAGACTATTCAAATTCAAATGATTGCTAACATTGTCATGAGAGGAAGAAAGAAGGTTTTAAAAATACCTGGGAAAAAAACTCAGAGTATATATGCTTCTATAACAACTGAATATTTAAAGTGGTGTCTAGCTAACATCTGTGTGTTGCAGATTGCCCTGGAAGACTCCAATGGATGCATCAACGTCCATTATGCTTCTCATAGGTTGGTGCAAATATGTAAAGACATAGTGCTTGTTTCTTTCCCTCTTTGCAGCAAAATGCCTGTATCAGGGGTAACTGTTAACTGATGGGTCAGAAAAAAATGACAAAAGCAATTTTAACATGGCATGATGATCAACAATGGCAGGACCAGCTCAGGCATTAACAACCTGGAATAAACTAGGATGCTGGTTAGCAAAACAAATGCAACTTCACAAGCACTGAGTGGACTTTTGTTAGATGGTGATTCAATTTGGCATGCAACACTTCAAAATAGATATTTTATTATTAGTCCAAGGACATGTGAAGATTTTGAAGGAATGTGTTGTATGAATTCATCTGACATTCTGAATCAATTTGTAAAAGTATTCAACAATTCAAAGAAGGATTTAAAAAATTGCAAGTGGATAACGGCCGGAATTGGTTAGACAGCTTATTTAATGGATGGGGATTTTTTGGCTGTAATTAAAACTAGTTTAATGATACTAGTAATCATTTTAATAATCTTATGTATTGTACCTTGTCTTTTACAAAGTATGCAATGTGTGATGCAGAGAATGGTTGATCGAGTATTTTTGAAAGAAAAACAAAAAGGGAGATATGGGAGAGAACTTGTTCGGGCTTGAAGAGAACATGTTTGGCTTAATCTCGATAACACTAGGCTCTGTCTTTGAGGAAAGGTAGTAAATAGGTATCATAGACAATTAACATTTAGACAAACAAGCTTTTCTTAAAAGCCACAGTGTATGGACAACCCTCTGACCTGTGTATAAAATAAGTGTCTGTTTGCTTAATAAATTGTCTTTGTTGGATCAATTTGTGGATTGTGCCTTTCATTGCCCCAAATAGGATCCAGCTATGCTGCACTCCTAGTCAGCTCATCCACCACTTGTATCAAAAAGTTATCATCAATGCACAGGAGAAACCTCTGGGACTGTGAATGGCTTGCTATATGGGTATTCCAGCAAGTGGGCTGTTGAAATCTCTCATGAGAGCTAGGGCCTGTGATTGAGAGGCTGCTATCTTCTGCTTGTAGAAGGCCTCATCAACTTCCTTATCCTGATCATGTGGCCTGTAATAGACACCCACTACAGTATCTCTCATGTTAGCATCCCCCTTAATTCTCACCCACAAACTCTCAACTTGCTCCTTGTCCACCGCTGGACAGAACTTAATACATTCCTTTTCCTTCCTTGGGAAAGGTAACTCCCATTTGAGGCTTGCAAGCCTGGTGCTGTGTATGCCATCCCATTGTCAAAAAGACCAAATTTGTGGTGGTGACACCAGGCACAAAGCCATGTATTAACAGATTGACTCCACCTGATTCTCTCAATGTCACTACTAAAAACTGAAAGGAAAGAAGAAAATATAATCTGTCCCCCAGATTCCCTCACTGACAATCCCAGGTTCCTGGAGGCCCTTTTAATAGATCCTGGACTGCAAGCTGCAGTTTCATCTCATGGAAGATCACTAATAGGTAGCAGTCTGTAGATATTACTAAATCATGAAGTTTCCTAGTCATGTCCCTAACTCTTGCTCCAGGGAGACAATATCCTTCCCTATGCTGAAGGTCTACCCAATATATTGGACCCTCAGTTCCCCTCAGAAGGGAGTCACCTACTACTATAACCCTTCTTATTTTTATTTTACTGATTTTGTTGTGATATGAGTGGTGGGCTTAACTCACTGTTGAGAAACTTCAGGAACAGATTGCCCATTGTCTACATCCTTACTTGGCTGGCCTTTCTCAGTGCCAGAGCCTCATTCCTGTTGTACAGAGGTACATAGAGGAGTGATGTGGGCAAGGATGGAGTTCACTTACCACTCTGAACATAAGCATTCCTTTAATTATTAGGATTTAGGCTTTTGCCTTTAGCCTGACAGGGGAGGGATACTGGGACCCTCTGATCCTGGGTCTTTTCCATTGGGTTCTCCTGTTTCTGACTTCACCAGTCTATCTCCCTTTCAGCTTCCCTGATGCTTTTTAATCGCTCAACTTGTCTCAGCTATGTCACAATGCTGAGCAGGATCTCTACCTGTTTGCGCTGCACACAGCAATTCTCATAATTGCTATCCGCTGCCACCAACAGTCCCTGGTACTCCCTGCAGCCTGTGACCTGGACAGCAGTATCCTTCTGTGAGAGATCCGTCTAGTTTCATACAACATTTTGGTGAATTTTGAAGCCACAATATTCTGCCTACCTGAGCACCTACCTAAAGACCCGTAAGACCTGTCAACTGGGAGAATTTCTGTTGTTCTCCATGCTCTCTACCCTTCCTACACTCTGCTACACCACACAGAGGCTGAAGCGTGCTTGGGATGGCTGAACTTGCCTAGTACATTGTCAGAGGATCAGCATCCTGCCCTACATTCTGATTAACAGTGGGAGGTGCTGGCTGTGCCCACGCTAGTTAACAACTTTACCTTCAAGCTGCCAACCCCTGGCACAGGCAAAGTACTTTTCCCAGCGTCAGAAAAACCTCAAAAGAGAGTTTTGTCAGACTTTTTGCCTCAGATCCCTTCCCCAGAGCAGTCTTACCTCTCCAGAAGCTGGTCTCTGTATCAAGTAACTTTTCATTGTCCTACCCCTCCCCCCCATCCCAGGGAATCTGTATTTGAGTGAGCAGCCATGTGGCACTAGGTTCAAACCACAACTCTAGCTTCACACCACTACCTGATTAAGAATTCCTCGTCTTTCCTGAAAGGCCTCTTTAATATCCAAGACTGCTACAAGGTCTCCCTGGAACCTCTTCTCCAGCTCTCACCAGCTGGCCACACTAGCCAGTCCTGTGACAGACTTGCCTTAACTACAAAAGAGCTTGGGAACTGAGACAAAACAAAGAGGTCTTGCTCAACACTTATGGTCAGAGGCAAAAGATTATGGTCTGTGGTGTGGCTGTATTCTTGTCCCTCCTTTTACCCAAACAAAAATGGGACTTACCAGAGAACAAAACACCAAATGAAAAAAAGAATCAAACAGAGCACCAAAGCTCACCCAAACTTACTGTCCTTCCCAAGTATACTCATTCACAGAGTCACAAGTTGACTGAGCAAAAGATGGGTTTTGCCAGGAGATGGGGATGTTTCTTTCACAAAACTTCTTACAAGGACCATGCTGGCCCTCTATTCCTGCTATACCAAATGATCAGTGTATTTCTTGTGCTGAGGTCTCTAGGGCTGTGTACAGTACTCCAGGTGGAGCCTCAAAAAGGGCAGAATAGAGGGGGTGAATCATCTCCCTCAGCCTGTTGGACAAAATCCAGCATGCAGTTGGCTTTGTGGGTTGCAAGCACATAGTGCTGGCTGGTGTCTAGCTTTTAATTCACCAGTACCCACAACCTCTTCTCTGCAGGGCTGCTATCTAACCACTCATGGCCCAGTCTACACCCAAGTTTGGGATTACCCAAATATGGAATCTTGCACCAAAATACATATACATACATGTGTATTTATATACTTATGTCTGCAAGTACATGAAGGATAGTCCTCTGTAAAGAAAGGAGATTTATCTTGACAGTTAGGCACTAATGCAAGTGAAATTACACTCATCTATTTGATGTATAATATTCAAACTGAATACTTGTGATTCCCATAATTCCTACATAGTCTTAAAAATACTTGATTTCTTTTAGTATTTCTCATTGGTTTGTCATGGTTTGTCACAGTAATACAAATCAGGACAGACTGCGAGATAACAGTGTGACATATTATGACTGAATGGCAATGTGACTTTATACATCATGTCAGAAATTTGCATTAAACATGTGATATGTCTTGAACTATCAATATGAATTTCAAATAGTTAGTATGGTTTTCAGTTTGCATGAAAGCTAGAAATTCCAAGTGTGTACTGCTGTACTGGGGGCTTTAGCATATTTCAGTTAATCAACAGTTACAGACATTTGGCAATATGCTATCAATGACGACTCATTCAAACCATCTATATAAAACCATCTAAAATTTTACTGAAAGAATGACAAGCTTAAAATTAAAACTCGGGTATCATTTCAATCAATGTTCAATCAATAGTCACAGCTTTTTCCATAGCCTCCTAAAATATGCAAAGATATATTGGTTGTGTGTCCTTTTAATTACTGTTCCCAGATTTTTAGCTACTGATGCTGCCTACAGATGGCATCATCTTAAATTACTTTCACTGCTCATTTCACTGAAGACTCTTAAGGAGTGATTTATTAATCACCAAACAATTTTGCTATCATTTCAGTTATAATTAAAAAATAAAAAAAACCCTTATATTCAATGGCTTTATGTACCGATACCTTTTTTCCACTCTCATAAAGTGAATTTTTACAGCACTGATGTTTATTTTACTTCAGATAAATATGGATACCTCCTTGTCCAGAAGTCTTCAAAGCCAGTTTGGGTGGGGCTTTTTGCACCTTGTTATAACAGAAGATGATATAGCATCTGACTATAGCAGAGTGTTTGTCTAGACTATCGGTAAGGTACCTTCCAACCTAAGGCATTTCATGATTCTCAATGAAGTATTTTTTTAGGGTAACTGTTCAAATGTGATTTTAGCTAAACTTGAAATATACCTTTAGAAATGTAGGTTTGGAATATGCATGATATAATATGTCTTGACATAGAGAGGAATGGTAAAAACACTTGGTCAGAGCACATTGGACTCAGCTGGGACATTTGGTGAGATGCAAACCACTAGCCTCAAGGACCTACTTATATTTCTGTTTCGTGGACATGATGAATAAATTTAAGGTAAAATCTCAATTGCTATGGAATCAATGAAAACATTTTATGACTAGCTTTGATTATTTTTTCATAACAGAAATTTAACAACTTCTTTTCAAAGTTAAATTAATGCAGTAGCAATATAACATTAAGCAAGCTAGGTGCGTGGTGTTTCTGACCATACATCATAATTCATAGCCACATTTGATAATAATACAAACAATTGATCTTTTTTATTGCATATGAAGGAGTAAAATCTGTAAAAGATAGCTAACAGAATAATACAGCATATTTGTCTGTTACTAATATGCTACCAATACAGCACTGAGGAAAATAAAACACTTACAAAATATCTATTCTGTCTTCTCAGTAAGGTCTCAGCTTGCAATGTTTACTTCATAATCTCAGTAGACTTTATGTTATGCATAAAAGTATTTGAGGATTAGAGGCTGAACATTGCAAATTGCATCTATGCAGTGTTCTGTAGAATAAGATGGCCTCACTATACACTTTGTGAGTATATATATAATTTATTATGAAGCTAGAAAAGTCAGTGAAAGCAATAATTTTTAATCTAAAAATAGTTTCAAAATTTTTTGAATGGTTTTGCTTTTGAAGTTTTCCTTTTTGTTTCTTCAATTGTATATATTTGCTGCAATTGTGGTATGGCCACTGGAGAATTTTTTTCTCTCTTTGATTCTGAAGACTACTTTAAAACCAACCTAAACAATTCTTCTATATCCTTTCCAACTTGAATGCAAGATGCTCCATTTCAGTTTTAATGGAAAGAAAACAGTGAGGAGTAGTTTCACTTTGAAGTAAGTAATTTATAAGCATTAAATTATTACATAACTTTTGGAATATAAAATACATTTACAATTTTAAATATTTTTTGTACATAGCTGAGTTAGGTTCATAGCTTCAGGTCTATCAAAGTTTTCTTAAGAAATGTGCTATGAACTCTTTGTATTTTGCTCTGCTTTATGTCTCTCAAAGTTGCAATGGGAATATTCTTTTTTAATGGTTTTGCACAGGAAACCATACTTTGTTTAGTGCAGATACTGTTCTTTAAAAAAGTAGATGGCAGCAACTTCCATCAGCAACTCATGTTACTTGTCTTACTAAAGCGTAGAGTGGTGTACAACAAACAGGAAGATAGATGTTTCTGGAGAAAAGCATTTCTCATTCAACTTCATCATAAAATTCTTTATAATCTACCCTCATTCCCTACCCTTGAAATATCAATGTGCAAAATCCAATTGTGGCAAATATTGCCAGAAAATGAAAGATGATTTGAAATTTTGGTCAGATTAACTCTTCTCAATTTCAAAACCATTTAATAAAGCTGACTGGTTATGTTACCAATTCATTATCTTATTCTACAGTATTATAATTTTTTTTATTTCATATTTTCAGCTATTTTATAAAGTAACGGTTGTAGTGTCTGGAGTTTTTTTCCTTTGGTTTTAATTCTTCACAGATTTTTTTTCCCCCTTCTCTTTACAATTATCATTTAAAAATATACAGGTAAAGTTCTGATTTTATGACTTCAGTTACCTTCTTCGTAACAGAATTTGCTACCTAAGTTGTGGTCTAAAGACCAATAAATAATTGGCAATATTAGAATAACTTATGGAACTTTCACTTCAGAATACACCTAGGATATTTAGGCCCTGGTAAGGGGGTCTAAATATCAGTCTTTCTAAACATGCTTGCTTCAACAGTCATAACATTTCAGTCTTTCTTTTGATACAAAGACTTATTTAAAACCCCAAAACTCCCTGTGAAGGAATTTACAGATAAATTTACATTTAAAAAACTTATTTACATTTTTAAAACTGATAAAAAAACTGTGCAGACACTGTCTTAGTTTTAAGAGAATTGAGAAAAAATCTATTTTTTGTTTTCCACACATGCACATGTTTCATGCTCTGATGATGATGTTAATATCAAAACCGTGATGTAATAATATATGACACTGCTGACATAACTCAGTATGATTTGATTTAGTGCAAGAATTTTGAATTTTCTTCTTTATATACTTCCCTGAAATAGTAATCTGAACTATTTTAGTAGAGCTGTAAGTAGACACCACAGTATCATGATCTCTTTCCTATTCTCAAGCTTTCTTAGAGTAACTAACACAGTGTTCTCAAAGATAAATGCACAGAGAAGCTTATGAGTGGGCAATTTCTCTGCCTGCTCCTTACAATACTCTTTCAAATTTTATATGTGATTAAATTCTTCTTATTTACATTTGAGTGTTTCTCATCTGAAGAAAGGAATTCCTCTTAGTTGAATTACAATTACACTAAAATTTTAATTAAAAATACAAGCAACAATAGTTCTCTGCAAAAACTTTTTGAATTTGCACCTTCTACGGTGTTACACTCCTTTCAGAGTCCCTCTGACTCCTGGGGCCAAGTTAGTATTCATCAAAAAAAAAAAATAAAAAAAAGGAAAAAACATTACAGTGAGTCATTACTGTCCTTACCCAAGAGAGGGATTGCCATATCCATTTTTTCTTCTTTTTAAATATTAAGTTGTTTTGTTTTCATTTGTATACACTTGCTAACATTCTCTGTGCTCTGTTCTTTCTTCACTGCTAATTCTTTCTTCTGCTAATTTAGTAAGTACCAGGCATTTTACATGTGTTTAAAACATTATTATAATTTCCTTTCTATCTCTAATAGTAGCTTTACACAGTTGCAAAGTTTATACTGCTTTAATGAAATGTATTTGACTGCTTATAACTTCTCATATCCTTGAAGCTTATTTCCCCTTTTCATGCTTTCAAGGCTCTTGCTGTTACCTCATGTTTCCCAGTCTTGTTCTAAAGTCATTGGTGGTTCATTTAATACTGAAGAATTATGCGTTATTAACATTAAATAGGAGAGTGTGTGTATGTGTATGTACTGGTTTTGGCTGGTTTGGATAATTTTCATCATAGCAGTTCATTAGGCTTCACCTATTAAACTGCCTTCATCTCAGCCCATGGGTTTTCTCATTTTTCCTTAATTTTCTCACCCATCCCGCTGTACAGGAGAAATCAAATGGCAGCACTCAGCTGAACTTCCTACCATGCATATACCACAGTATGTGCCAATAAGTATTAATTTGAACAAGGGTACAAAGCTACTCAGAAAATAAACTAGTTTGGGTAACTGTGAGCGGGTTTGAGATTTTCTGTGGTGTTTATAGAAACAGAGCAGAGCTTAAGGTAGGTTGAGAAAAGTCAAGGAAAATCCTGCCATGTCTCTCCCCAAAATAGAGGGTGGAGATCTCATACATAACTAACATATTTGGTTTTTATGGGGAACAAGACTTGTTCACCAGTCATTCTGTCAATTCTAGTTCCATCAGCTTCTCTTGGCTCTTCTGCAACCTTTGCTCTGATCTGTTAGATCTTACTACTTGAACTTTTTCTTGTATTCCTACATATAAGTCTGACTTTAAGGCAAGTACTATGATGTCTTTCTTAACGGTTGCAACTTTGTGGTTGCAATAGAACTCTGCTTTGGCTACTTTTTTTAAAGTTTCATAAAAAATAACCAGGAAAAACTACATACAGAAAAATAACTGAAAAATAATGATGTTGTCTTAAATGTGGTCTAACAGGAATTGGAAAGAATTTCAGGGATCAGAAAAAAGTTATCAAGTATAAGTGGTAGATGTAGTAAAAGACTGAATCAATTTAGTATAGGGACAAAATTTACTAAGAAGCAACAGGTTGATCTTCAACAAAATACAAAAATCAATCTTTTTTAGAACAGCTTTTTAAAGTCTATATTTTTAATCAGCAGAGTCAATTTGACCTTCTAAATGATTATGGTTTGCACAGGAAAAAATAGGTCTGCACACTTTACAAGTTCTATTTATTTGCTTTTTAATATTACAAATATTGTTTTTTTATTTTTATGTTTTCAATCTCTCATTGTATATTTTTATGTGTATGTTAGTACAGTAATAATTTTATGTATGTGTAGGAACTATAACTCAGAGTGCTAACTCTGAAATTAAGTCACATGTGCTGAACTCAAACTCAAATTCAGAACTATCATTATGTATTATAATTACTTAATTTGTAATTAAAAAATAAATTAATACGCTCATACTCTAAAAAGATATTGGCTGCCTACCACTGCATCATTGTATTACTTCTTAATGCAGTGAACAATAATGAACACATAAAGATTTAATAAAGGAAAGATTTAATAAAGGAAATATGTTGAAGCACATAATATAATTTCCTTGTAGATAGATGATTTAATTTTTAATTAAAACTTTGATTATCCCTTTATACATTTTCCTGTGAAAATGTATCACACACCTGTGACTAGCGATTAGACACTTCTCAGTAAAGTTAAAATAATTCCTGAATCTTTTTTTCTAAATGCATACTGAGCTCATCTCATACTATTAAATTTATTTCATAGGAAAAAAAAAAAAGTTTTTCACCCTAAAGTGACCCATGGCCAGTCTAGGGGGATTGTATATGAGCTGTGAATTTTGCTAAGATTTTCATGTTGTCAGGAATGATCAGATGTGTCTGAGAATTTCCACAGACAGATACTTTGACACCAAAAGGTAAAGTGTAGGGGATTTGCAGAATCACAGAATTATTAAGGCTGGAAAAGTCCAGCATATTCATAGATCAGGGTGAAGGGACCTTAAAGACCATCTAGTTCCAACCCCCCTCCCATGAGCAGGGACTTCCTTTACTAGACCAGGTTGCTCAAGGCCCCATCCAATCTGGCCTTGAACACTTCTGGGGGGGTGGGGGGACAGACAGCCACAACCTCCCTGGGCAACCTGTTCCAGTGTCTCACCACTCTCCTCTGACTTCCAGTCTAAACCTACCATCTTCCAGACCTAACATCACCATAATCACCATGACATTAAGAGCCACGTCCAGTCTTAAACATCTCTGATGATAGGGACTCCATCACCTCCCTGGGCAGTCCATGCTCTTTCCATGAGAATGTGCTTCCTAAAAATCCAACCTAAATGCCCCCTGGCACAGCTTCAGGCCATGCCCTCTCATCCTATCACTAGTTGTCTAGGAGAAGAGCCTGAAATGAACCCTACTGATGACAACTTCCCTTCACGTAGTTATCAAGCATAAGATCCCATCTGAGTCTCCTCTTCTCCAGGCTACTATACCTATTGGGCAATCAGCTAATAATTCTAGCAATGTGTGTCACTCACAGTATAGTCTGAAACTGTCACAAAATATTTTTTCAATTATTATTTAAGACAAAAATGTTCCACCATATTTGCAGGATTTCAAAACTGTTGTAATTTCATGGTTGCAACAACAGACTGCTGATAATGTAGTTGCCATTATAACTGCTTAACATCAATATTCAGATTCTCTGTTACTGTGATTTGCCATAACGATTTGTGAAAGAGGCTAAGCACATTAAAGGTAGCAGATATGTGACATAGACTGAAGTATATTAACCAAAATATATTTATATTTAAAACATATAAAAATACCCACTGAAAGAAAGGGGGGAGATGTTGTCTTCAAATAGCATATTAAATCCACGTCAGATGAAAACCATAAATGAGCAGAATTTTTCAGTAGCTAGCTGAAAAAGAAAAATTCTATTGAATATAAAATAAAAAGGAAAGCAACTGCAGTCATGAAGATGGAAGCATATAAATTCTTGTCATATTGTCTCTGGAGAGTAACTGGGAATCTTACACCTAGCATTTTCAGTTTGACGGTAGGTAGCAATGGCTTTATTCTTATATTTTTTTAAAGAAGGATTGAATGAGGTGATGTTTGTCTTTTTTATTTTGTTGAAGTTGAGTTTAACTGTTGTATTGATCACAAAAATAATTATTCCAATAAAAAATGACTTCTTTACATGGTACCATCTTACTCCATGCTGGCTCTTTCTTAGGCACTGGTATTATTTTCTTGATGATTTTCTATTAATCCACACTGGCACCACTGAAACATTTTTATCTCCTTTATTCTCCCATGAGGAATAACAGCCTCACCAAACACTCTTCATATGCAATGAAGAAACTAAGGTGGGAATAAACTGTTTTTTCTCTTTTAAATGTACTTTTACATTTTGTTGAAATTGTTGAATAAAACCAATCTTAATAATCAAGAATAAGATAAAATAAAATAGTGAGTAACACTGTCTTAATATTTTGTATTACCTTTTGGTATTCTACGGCTTTAGAATTATAGCTGGGCTTTCATTGCCTAAACACAGGCACATGTTTTCATTTAAGAAGGCAACTAACAAATACAGCCCATCATAAGTACCATGATCATCTAGAACAGAGCTTGAAGCCATTCAGAGATGTCTAAATATAGAATAGATATTTCGGTACGAGCAACTCAGTTCTGAATACCCTCTATGTGATTAATAATAATATATCAGAAATACAGTCCAGCCCCTCATTGTATTATTTTTTTAAATAGTATGTTATATGTTTAAGAAATTAAAAGAGAACACAAAAAATATATAAAAGATCCAAACAAATGTGAATATGGAGAACAGTTCTAATTTTTTTTTCAGTAGAAAATAGGACATTGTCGAAATTGTTGCTAAATTAAATGGTATTTAAGCAACTTCCCTATAACAAGGTTATATATTGTTTGCTCAGATATAAATACATGCCACTCTTCATTATATATTTCTTTTGAAAAAAATCAATAGAATTTTTCTGTCTTTAGCTGTTGTAAAAGCTGTTAAGTATGGTAGTAGAGTTAAAGATATCTATTTTGATGCTGAAAGTGAGAGACATATGTTAAAAATGAGACTAACAGGATGCTTATAGCTCAAGTAGAGCTTCATCAATCAACTATTTCCAAGTTTTGCACACAATTTTCTTCCAGGTGGGTCTATAATGTTGCATTTAGTGATTACAGGCCTGACACCAAAAGCCCAAATAGCCTACGTGCTGTACACTGAATGCTTTTAAGAAGCTAGACAGGTGCCCAGACAGTACCTTTTATGTGACTTAATCCAAATCTTAACAAAAGGTATTATCCCATGGGGAATATTTATAGCCCACTACCTACTATTACAGAATGAGCCTGAGACTGGTGTCAAAATAGCATTCTATCAGCAGTTACCAAAACTAAAATATGTTACAATTCCCAGGAATTTCTATAAAACATGCCCTGCTGCATGCTTGATGTTAAGCAAAAGAATCAAAGTGTGCAGACTTTGTAGTGCTTCACATTCCCCCTCTACCATAGAATAGAGATAACCAGATCTTCACCTGGTTCTTATGTCTGTTCTGGCCACCAGATGCTTATCTGTGGTTTGTCAGCAGTTCTGAGCTTTACAGTTTCCTATTGCCAATACTATGTTACTGAATACAGCAGGATTATTTAAGGTTGAACTGGGTTTCTATCTCTACTTATAGACTCACTTGCTAGAAACAGAAAATTCAAAGATGTGTAGGAAAAGTATAGAATTACAGAATTGTTCAGGTTTGAAAAAATCTTGAGGATCATTATATCCAACCTCATAGTGCCTAGTCTACCATTAAATCATGTCCCTAAGCAGCACATCCATATATCTTTTAAATAACTCCAGGGACAATGACTCAATCACTTCCCTGGGCAGCCTGTTCCAATACTTGACAACTCTTTCAGTGAAGAATTTTTTCCTAATATCCATCCTAAACCTTCCCTGACACAGCCTAAGTTAATTTTCTGTTGTCCTACCATTTACTACTTGGAAAAAGGGACTGACCCCAACTTCTCTACATTGTCCTTTCTGGTAGTTGTATAAAGTGATAAGATGTCCTCTCAGCCGCCTACTCTCCAGGCAAAACAATGCAAACTCCCTCAACTGATTCTTTTATGACCTTCACCAGCTTCATTGATCTTTGGATGTGCTCCAACACCTCAATGTCTTCCTTGCAATGATGGCTCCAAGACCAAGAGCAAAACCAGGTCCAAATTAACAACAGAAATCAGTTCCACACAAATCATGGTCAAGAAAGTATTTTTGAACACGACATAATTTTTTTTTATATTTAATATTCTTTAATATTCTATTTTATGAAATCATGTGAAAAAGCAAAGTAAGTCTTATTCTCTGTTGAATTTTCTTCCTTATTCCTTGTAAGAACTTCAGTCTGATAGTGAAAAGAATATTTTTCTAAGGTTGTCAAAATTACCAGAGCCAGAATCTATTTTGTTTTTCCCCCTCTTTTTTCTTTAAAATATTTGTCAGTAGGAACCAGAATTAAAAAAAGCCATGACTATCACTACCAGAATAAATGTAAATATATTCAGCAGTCATGGCAATATTGTTTTGAAGATTGTTTTCATTAACAAACATAAAATAAATCAGAAAATTACCAAAAAAGAATGTATACTCTCTATGTGGAAACATATAACTTGATTATAATTTGCTATTTATCTTTGTGAGTGAGGGGCACTTCAATTTAGTGGAAATGCTCTGGAGAAATGATTACTTACTTCAACATGAAGGACAACAGGTTAGGCCTGTCAGCATTTCACCACAGGTAAAGCTTGGAACAGAGAGCCAAAACACTTTCATGTGTATTATTCAGGTTCCACTTCAGTTGTATTCCTAGGTTTTCACTTGAGATTAAATGGAGTATGGGTTTTGTTTTGCATTTTTGAACAAGACAGCACTCCATGTGAGAATATCTTAATTCCATCCTGTGCAAGTTTTTATATGGTGCTCATTGCTGCTGCATCTGAGCAGCAGTGCATTAAAGCAGGAGTAACATCTGTGCTGTGCAAATTGTCATCTTCTTCACAGATATGTTTGCAATGCAGTTGTTCAAAGCTATTATTTTCAAAAGCTTATAGGCAGATACTAACTTTGTAATCTGTTTATTGTTGTACATAATGGTGATAAAATGTAAATTGCAAAGACAAAGTCAAAGAAAAGAACCTTGAACACATTACAGAGAGGAACGCTATTTGGAATCTTTCATGACTTATGAGAAAACTCTTTAAAAATAAATCTTCCTAATTCTTTCAAAAAAAAACCCCTGACTTCTGGAAAACTAATGTGAACTCTTATATTTTAATTTTCTAAGTGCTCTTTTTTAACAAACTTAGAACAAACATTGTGTCTAGCACTTTGCTGGTTCTGATGAAAATTATAACTACTCTCTTAACAGTAAAAAAACTGTTTACCCCAAATGCCCTCTCTCTCTCCATTTAAAAAACTAGTAATGATCCTTGACATCTTCTCTGCAGTATCCCATGTATCCTGTCACCTTCTTTAGATTCTTTCATCTTTTGGTAATTCTTACAGCTGCACTGACCTTCCTCCAACACTGGATCTAAAAATCAGCTTGACCCTCCTAAAATACAGACAAGATTCAGAAGTCAATGAGAAAGCTGAATGCACTCTGTCATTTTACACAACTCAACAATAGAAACTCCACAATAAATATATTAATGGTATTATATTTAGCTAAATTTTCAGGAGTATATTTACAGGATTAGTAACATTATGCTATACAGGATTTAGTCCAACGGACAATTGATCATAGTTTAGATGCCAAGTACTCACTTTTAAAAGAAGAGAAAAAATAACACCAAATATTTATTCCCTTTAAATTCCTTTATATTCACAAAGCATATAGGAATGCCATATCCTCCAAGCTTGCAGACTTCTGGTGAAATTTTTCTCCAATGACTGATGAACTCACAAGTCATAGTGACAAATGGACAGGCTGATGGATAGTGTAATTTTATAAACCCTCTTTTCTTGCAAACATATAACCCATCTAAACAAACAATAAAAGAAAACCCAACCCAAACTTAGGCCCATGAAGAGGGGAAAACCCAAGTAATAGCCAACAGAAGAACAACTATTCAAAGTAAAAAAGTCAACAGAGAGAGCTAAAAAGTGTAATCTTCTGAATGTTTAGTGAATTGCCAGAGCTGCTAAAGCATAAATGACCTTTTCTTTTCACTTGTTTAGTTCAGCTTTATACATTTCTTAAAACCATTAAAGATAATCAAATATGAGTACAGTCATTCAAATAGATCTAGTCCCAAAAGGGAATAAATATCTAACAGAAATCTTAAGAGTAGCAGAATGTTACTTGATCCAAACTACATTGGTTTCAGTGGAAAGATTTACAATTAATTCACTGGATATTTAATAAAGCCACATAACCACATATGTAAAAGACATTTTAAAAAAATTTCTTTAAAAAGAAAGCATGATTTACAATACTAATAATTCTTTCATAGAAATTCTTTTTTTTTTTTTTATAGTGGTTGAATTTTTCAAGTGAAATAGACTTTACAGATATAGAACATTTGAAACCTAAACCTTTTTAGGTAACAGAATCATGAGATTCTGACTGCTTCAAAATGTACATTTCTTCACTGTGCCTGTAACAAAGCAAGTCTCCATATAAAATTATTTAAAACCCAACACCACAGAGATGTTCACTAAAACATACCTTTGGTGCATGAAAAGATACAACCAAAAAGCTCAACAGTGAAGTCAAAGGACAGAGAGGACATGGTCACAGATAAAAGACAGTCTTTCTTCTCAGGGCTACTCTCAATCTACTCATCATCCAACGTGTACCTGCAATTGCCCCAACCCAAATGGAGAACCTTGTATTTGAACTTGTTGAATTTCATTAGGTTCAAAGAAACATATCTCCCTGGCCTGTCAAGGTCTGTCTAGATGATAGCCTTTCCCTCTTGTGTGTTAACCACACCACACACTTTGGTGGCATTGGCAAACTCAGTGAGGGTACAGTCAATGTCACTGCCCATGTCAATGACAAAAATTGGTCCCAAAACTGAGAAACACTTGTCATTACTGATTTTCACTTGGGCATCAAAACAGTGGCCATAGATCTTTGAGTCCCATCATACAAACAATTCTTTATCCTCTAAGAAGTGCATCTTTCAAATCCATGTCTCTTTACAGTAGAGACAAAAATGTCATGTGGACAGTGCACAATGGTTACTTGGGAATAAAAAAAATATATCTCTGAACATCCTCCCTTCTTTCTTCTCCTTTCTTGAGGTTTCTTTCTCAATGCCCACATCTTTACATTATTGCTAAGTATGATCATTGTTGGACACCATATTCTGACTGTTTTCTTTATTACTGTATTACTAGCAGAATCCTAAACCCAAATGTCAACAAGGATGAGTAGATAGGAAATTTGTATCTGGCTATAAGCTCCAATATCACTAACTAGGACATTAATCTTGGTTACTTGAAACTGTGCCCTGAGAAGCTTACAGAATGAGTACACTTATTCTGAATGTGCAGAAAGCCTCTGGGTGAGGTATTCTTGAAGTATTCTTTCACTTGCTCTATGAACACTGTGAAAAATCTTTCTACCTCTGGGCATTGAGCCCAAAGATCAAGAAGACAAAAAAAAAAAATCCAATACAATTCTTATTTTGACCTTGGGTAACTGAAGTATAAAGATTGATTTGCCATTGCTTTCTGGCCAGCACTGATTCCTTTGCCTAGTACAGCAGCAACAGAGCACAGTTTGCATGCTACCACTAAATCATCCCAAAATTACATTAGCATAGTTTGCATTTATCTATATTTTTAATGTACTGTTTATAATGGCCATGATGGGAGTAGCACTGCCGTGACTTATCTTGAGTAGAAAGTCCAGCTGCATACTATGAAGCAATATTTTATTTATCTGGTCACAGCATGCACTGATTTCATTACATTACACAACAGCTAGTGGAACTTAGCCATTACAATTATTCTGATGCTTTTTTGTGTTGATGCTATTAATCAGAGAATGTTTCACCCGACATTTTCCTAGCAGTGGAAACTTTACAATAAAGCTAAATTTTAAGCATTTGAGCAGCATTATTATTACTTACTAAAGTAATAATTTCCAAAGGGAGATGATGGTGTTAAAAGCCCCACAGTCTCACACTATAAAAATTATATAGTCCCTGCCCTGAAGAGCTTACAGTCTAAAAGGCACTAACCTTAAATTAAAGGAATTTTAAGTGCATTGAAATGCATTATTTCGCAAGTGGGATTAGAAAAAGCAAAGCAAATGACTGGTAAATATTCTTTAGTTCCATTTTTGGGAAAAATAGTGTTTATCTCAAGAAACTTTTACCTATTATCCACAAACTTCTGAATATAAAACGGCCTTTTTTTCACATAGTTCAGCTGCTGAAATAACAAACATTGCTTCTGATCTTCCTTTTTATTTACCATAAAACTATAAAAGTTGACTGATAAATTTGCCTTGGCATGAACTGTAGTTGTGAGAGTGTAGCTCCTTATAGCAACCAGGAGGAAAATCTCCCAGTCAGACCACAAAGTCCCTATGGGGTTGCAGTATTGACTTGCAACTGGATGGAGGTCTGTGTGTTCCCACAGCAGCACAAATTTTGCCTCCATATCACATGTGCTAGACTTGGTCCTTGGTGAAAGTGCAAACTGACTGCTTCATGGTGAAAGATGCAAGAAAATCATTGATGGACAGTTTAAACAGCTTTGCTTTCATAGAAATCCAGGACCAAGTATAGATTTTGTAAGTGAAGTGTTTAACATAATATTATTTTTGTAGTTGTCAAAAGCTTACAAGGAAAGCTTAAAATCATAAATGTGTACAAAACCAGATCAGTCTGTAAACAATGTTTCTGCAATAGAATACCTTAAAAAAATCTATGTATAATAGCATTCTGACTTTTAGCTTCAAATTTTTGTTTGCTGTGGAGGATGGATCTTAGGAAGTTCTTTATCATGGAGGTCTCAAAGCTGTACAAATACTGTTCAGTGACCAGTTTGAGTCCTCTTTTCACAAGAATAGTGAAATAAAAAAAAAACCAAAACCAGAAAAACCCAAAACAAAATGGATCACAACACGTCAAACCTTTTCTACCCTGAACATTCTGGAAATATTCTTTTATGGGCACCTTTAACATGAAGTCTGTGATATTCAGCATATTCTACTTCTCACAGTTTAATATAGCTTTGGCACAGTAAAAAGAGTATGCTTATTAACACCAATGCTTGAATATCAGTACATTGGCCAAGCCTTAACAAAGCAACACAGGAGACTATCAAAATAACAATGAACAAGTACATTGTCACAAGTATTCGTGTTAGCAAAAAAGACAATACAAATTTAAGTGGCAATGCCTTTTTTTAGAAGGAAGAGGCCTCAAAAACTAGTAAATCACTGGTTCATCACTATCAGTCCTGCTCTGCTTTTAAGGCTGTTTTAAACTGCATTAGGAAATGAGAGACCATATTCATCTGAGGAGATTGATCCATACTAGATTAGGTTTCCCAAGCTGTCTTAGAAATACCTCACACAGCTAAACTTATTATATTTTTCTGCTTCTCTGTGCAATCTAGAAAAAAATTATGTTTACTCTTTGGAAACTCAATCTTGCAGCGAACCTTGATCCTCTCAAGTGGGTATTCCATCTTCACTTGCTATATCAGAAAATAAATCAAACATGTTTTTGCAGGAAATACTATATTTTCTTTTCCCTTACATCTGTCAAAGCTTCCCAGGTGATCAGAAAAATAAAATAGAGTATACACAGAGAAGCTGGATATATGTGTGCTGAATGAACACTTTCAGTGTCAGAAAATTACTTGATACTATGTGCTTGTTAGGATAGCATAGAGGAAAAAATTAATACATTGATTTTTGGAGAAATCCTGCTTTGTGCCTTATAGCAGGCATCAGATCACGAAAATGTTTTAAATATTTCCTAGAATAATAATACAAAATGCCCATTTAGAACTGAAAGGTTTCTTGAAGTCAACTTTTCTTTTCAGTGATACCTAGGTAAAATGTTTCAAAGTTTGTTGTTTGAAAAATTGCCAAAATATAGGTAATGTACGCAAGATAGTTACATAATATCGAAAAGGTATAAAACACTACTATAAGTTACCAATATTTATCTTCTAGGTGATAAACAATCAATTATAAAGAATTTTGTATCAGTATAGTTCTACATCTTTTTGAGTTATGTATAAAGCTTTATATGAATTTAAGTAAGAATTAAGGTTTTAAGCTGGTATTCCTGCTATTGAAGTCTGTTGACTTCAAAAAACTGTAATTTTAAGTGACATATAAAGCAATTATTTCACAGAATAAAGCAAAATAAAGTATTGAAATATGGTAGTTTAAAAATGTTCAGAAAGAATAAATCATAATGTTTTAGAAAACCATTTATTGAAAAGAAAGATAACACCTGCAGTTAGTAGTGTTTGTGCAAAGACAATTGTCCCTTTAAGAAATGCAGCACTGCCCAATGCATTCTGGATTTTTATACCCTGTATACTGGGAAAATCTGGTATTAACAGCATGGCACATAAAACCATTATGGTTCAACATATTAGCTTTTGGTTTACATTGCTGAAATATTTGTTCTTGCAGTGAAGTTATATCACAGTTTCATGCTCTGATTTCTTGCTGATTGACACCTCTGAACACTGCATATTGAAAGTACATCTAAATCACAGAATGTTATGGATTGGAAGGAATCTCAAAAGAACACCCAGTCCAATCCCCCCACCAGAGTAGGATTGCCTAGATCAGGACACACAGGAAAAGGTCCATGTGGGTTTTAAACATCTCCAGAGAAGAAGACTCCACAATCTCCATGGGCAGCCCATTCCAGTGCTCTGTCACCCTCACTGTGAAACTTCCTGTGTTCCAGCTTGCACCCATTCCCCCTTGTCCTATCTATGAATGAGACTAAGAAGAGCCTGTTTCCATCATCCTGACACTTGCCCTTTCCATATTTAGAAACATTAATGAGGTCACCCCTCAGTCTCCTTTCTTCCAAGCTAAAGAGACCCAGCTTCCTCAGTCTTTCCTTATCAGGGAGATGCTCCACTCCCTTTGCCATCCTTGTAACTCTGCACTGGACTCTCTCAATCAGGTCTGTGTTCTTCTTGAACTGAGGGGCCCAGAACTGGACACAATATTCCAGATGTGATCTCACCAGGGCAGAGTATAGAGGAAGGAGAACTTCTTTTGATCTACTAACTACATCCCTTCTAATCCACCCTAGGATGCCTTTGGTCTTCTTGGCCACAAGGGCACATTGCTGGCTCATGGTCATCCTGCTAGGCATTGTATTTTCAGGCCTCTCTTACAGAGAGTTTCAGAAGATTCTGTAGGAAAGAACTTATTCCTTCAAGTACTGAATAAAATTGGTAGAAAACAGAAAAGGCTTATAATTGGTGCAAAAATCTGAAAAATTTACAGCAAGAGGCTGTATAATAAATATATATTCAATTTCTAAGTACTGTACATTTGTATTTATATATATATGGATTTATTTATTAACTTCTTAATTAATTTCTTTGTAGCAATTTATACTACAGGAACAGAATGGACACAAGCATTGACTATATTAAAATTTTCATTGATTTCTTATCTGGAGTGGGATTCATCTCACTTAGCTTTACACAGGTGTAATATATATGAATGTATCTGACTAATCTGATACTAGTTAAATGTTTCTGAGCATGATTATCTTATTTGTTACATCAGAGCCTCTCATTTGTACCTAAGAGCAGCAAGTGGCAGCACTTGTTTATGGTGTGAGCAGGTGAAGGATCTACTCAGCATAGTGACAGGACTAAAAGAGATGGTAGAGAGGTTGAGAAGCATTAAGGAGTGTGCTGGGATCTTAACACAGCAGTGAGGAGGCAGACTAGAAGGTTTGTAGAGTGTATTCAGGACTGTCTTTTGTTTCAATTAGTGGATGAGCATACCAGAGGTGAGGCTTTTCTTGATTTGCTGTTTGCAAATCGGGCAGACCTGGTGGGTGATGTGGTTGTCGGAGGCTGTCTGGGAGGCAGTGATCATGAAATGGTTAAATTTACAATAAATAGTGGATCAAAAAGAGGACTGGTAGATGAGAGGAAGGCTGTGGATGTGGTTTACCTAGATTTCAGTAAGGCATTCGACACAGTCTCCCATGATACACTCCTAGCTAAGATGGCAGCAAGTGGCTTTGACAGGAATATTCTATGCTGGATCAGGAACTGGTTGGATGCACGAGTCCATAGAGTGGTGGTAAATGGTGTTGCATCAAGTTGGTGACCTGTTACTAGTACTGTTCCCCCAAGGGTTGATGTTAGGTCCAGTCCTGTTCAAAATCTTCATTGATGATATTGATGATGGGTTGGAATCCATCATGAGCA
>VZRI01002900.1:42657-66092 GCA_013397515.1 Upupa epops
TGCAGGGGTAGGCACTTCCAATAGTCAGGCAACTTTCTTTCATGGAAGCTGACACACTGGCTACTCCTGTTCTTCAATCATAATCCTTGCCTTGCTACTCCTGTTCCTCAATCACAATCCTTGCCTTGCTGGAGTATTGTTAAACTATGTAGTGCAGCTCTTGATCTGATGTTCCTAAATAAAGGAACTTCCAAATAAATCTTATCCCAATTGGATAAATCTTTTTCCAAACTGGATGCTATCTGAGCCCTGAATATTTCTGGCAAAATATTAGGTAATGAGCTTCATTGACCTGTAATTTAACACAGTAATCTGAGCTTGATTTGTCTATTTCATCCTTTGTTTCCAAATACTTCTTCAGTGAATATTATCTTTTCCATTCAATTCTTTATGTGAGGTACGAGAACAAATATGCAGGGAGTCATCTTTTCCTCATTTTCATTCTAAGAAGAAATATATTAATAAATATTGACATCTCTGATGATATCCTAAGCTGTAAGTCAATAAAACATAGGTAAAATGGCAAAGAGATCAAGGTCGTCTGTCAATCCCATTAGGTCTAAAACATATGTAAATTAATAATAAATATGCATTTCCAAAGGAATAACTCTATAACTAATCTCACTCCAGAGATTTGGAGATTTGTTACTGAATGACCTCACTTTCAAGTCCAGCAGAATACATTTCAGCCTTCTCTCCACTTCTCTAAAACACAAGTGCTTTGCAATGAAAAAAGAAAAAAAAAATCTAACCTGCATTTGCCCCTTGCTTGCCTAACACATTTCATCACATTTGAAATATATTCACATACAAATTTATTAACAGTTTAGTGCCTCAAAGATGTAGATTTTTGGCTTATTAGTGCTAATAAGCTTTACGAATTACTTTTTTAAGCTCTACAACCCCTTTACGTGCTAAGAAATCAAAGGAAATTAAACTATTTAAATGCATACATATTTATATATCATATGTTTCATAAAAATAGTGAAATATTTCCTTCTTGAATTTTCATGGGATTAAACTGTCTTTTTCTCAGAGCAAAGTAGTGGTTGCTGACCTATGTATCTTAAAAATTTAATAGCTTGCTGAGGAAGTACTAGGTAACTTCTTTAGATACTCTATACTTGTACACCTCTTATGAAGTGCTCAATCTGTTTATTATATTTCTTATCCTTCACAGAACGGACAGTTCTGAATATACAGACACTACAGGTTACAGACACTGCTTCACTTAGCAAGTATAATGAGTAGCCATCCCAATTACAAACAGAAATAATGAAATTCCTGGCAGAATAACAAAAAATCTTGTAAAGGAAAGAGCTTTATGAGCAGTATAATAAAATGTACTGAAAGTTGTCAAACACATTCAGAAAATGTTATAAGAGGGAAAACAACTTCCTAAAGGTATAAATAACCACACTGGCAAGTGAAATAAATGGATAAGTAGATTTCACTGCACTGTATTCCAGTTTGTGCCCATTTTTTTGTATACTGTCTCTGAACATCACTGAGCTGAGACTAGATTTATTTTCTTTACTATAACTCCCACATTAATAAGAAGCCACAAAGCCTTTTTTCCTTCAGGCTGAATAGTCCCAGCTCTCTCAGACTACTCTCATATGACAGATGCTTGTCTTCTGCTGAACTTCAATTTCTTAATCTGAGACAAAATATGTTTACTGTAATGGTAGTCAAACATTGGAATGGGTTGCTCTCTACTGAGGTGTTCAAAATCTGACTGGACACCATCCTTGTCAATCTGCTCAACCTGTTAGTGTGAGAGGTTTGGATCAGACAACTTCCACAGATCCCTTCTGACATCAACCACTCTGTGATTCTATAGTTGTCTTTGTGGTCCTTTTAAAGACTTCCTCTAGTATCATTGTATCATAGAAACAAAGAACCATAGAATAACTCTTGTTATAAAGGACCTCAAAAGATAATCTTGTTCTTGTGTTGTTGAGATCAAACCTATTCTGGTGCAACTTGTAGAAGATTGGACAAAGGAATGAGAAGGAAAGACTGAAGTTGCATGTTCATCTTGAAAATTTAGCTAAAGCCTGCCTTTGAAGATCTCCATGTGGCTTCTTGTGAACATAGGCCCTCCATCCTCTTTTTATCTTAAGTACAGGAATACTATGATGAGATTCCCTTCCTGACCTTTCTTTTCTTCAGTGAGAAAAGATCTAACTATTTCTATAAACAGCAAATACTCCAGTTCTTTGATAGTTTTCCTAGCCCTCCTTTGGACGATTTTCACTGCACTGCTAAGCCTGAACCTGGACATAGCTCTTCAGGGCTTAAACTTGGACAATACAGGAAACAATAGAAATTTTTACACTGAGATTAAGAGAAGCTGAATCTGATCATGTATGCATACTTCAGTTAATGGAAGTAAAAGAAGTTTAGAAAGACAGCCCATCCCACTCCAAACTAGAGTCCACACCAAAAACTTATTTCTCTTTTTTTTCAATTTTTTTATTCAGAAAATCTCCTTTGAACAATTAGATTTTAAGGTATACTTATTCTTTTTCTGAAAAGTCTCGCTCTGTTTTCAAACTATTATTTACATAAAATATATTTATTTACATAAAAAATAATAAAATAAAATAAAATAAAAAATAAAATAAAATAAAATTTATTATATTTACATAAAATTTTATTTACATAAAATATAAAATTGAAAAAAAAAGTGACAAAAAGATCAGTTAATATTCAATGATTTTACTCAGAAAAAAACTCTTTCATAACAAAAACTAAAATGAGACAAGATGGACAATTTTTTGCAACAAACAAAGCTTTATGCGTCTGTTCATAAGCAGGCATGTACAAGTTTTGTACAGCTGTCAGAGAGGCAAGCTAGCTAGGCATATAGACTTTACACCTGTGTAAAGAGCTAATATTAGACTAACACCTTAAAACTGATACTAATCTAGGAAGATGGCTTATCGAGCTAGACTGAATATTATTTTTACTAGAAATTTTTAAATTTGACTTACAAGAATAGCTTTTAGTTGAATATTTTTTTAAATCCTTCTAAAGGTCTTTGTGCTTAGATGAAGGTCCATGGTCTTTCAGCTATGCTAAAGTGAATAAAGTATCAAATGCATAATTGTCAGAGAGAGTATAAGGCTAGGGAAAGGCAGAATCTTCTAAGGATAAGAGAACAAACTTTTCGTCATTTCAGATATGATCATAAACAAGGTTTCAGTTGTTATAGCAGCAGTAAAAATCTTGGTATATTTGTATCCTTCTCTCTGCATCTCTAACCTTTGACCTGCATACCAACCTTACTTTCTACCTTTGTATCTGTACAGCTTCATATAATTTTGAGATTGTCAATTCACGTATTTCTTTTTAATGCAGACAAACAACACTTTGCAAATAAACCAGCAAAACTGAAAAAAGAAACCCTAACTTTGTCCACACAACTAAATTATGTCACATAATTGCAAGCACAGCTAAATACTCTATAAATGTGGAAAATCCTGTAAATGTTTCTGATCCTGAGATTTCAATACTACAGCTATTTACACAGTAAGAAACAGCTGAAAACAACTATTAGGTTTTGTTCTTCATCACCCGTTTGTCATCAGCACTGTGGTATCTCAAACAGAACCAATATACATTTGACAATCTTACTGCACCTGAATTCTGTAAATTTTTCACAAAATTTTACTTATTAAGTAACATATCAAAAATGATGATCAAAACTCATGTGTCTTACCACAAAAGAATGTCCTGGTCTGAAATAAACAGAACTGGTTCTATTGAGTCATTTTAATTTTAAGGCTAAGTAACTATACTGTCTGAAGTTAATGACATGTTTGTACAGATGGTGTCTGCTTCTGCCTGATGTTCACAATTGCTACTTAGAATTGAAATGCAGTAAGGGTCTTGTATTTGTTCTTGTGAAGACCAAGGTCACTGCTAAATCTTTTGTATCACACTGGGGGTGCAGTAGGTTAGAGACCATATGCATGATAGGTGGCCTAAACTGACTAAAAAGATATGCCATTCCATATACAACGTATTTGGCATAAAGCTGAGCTACCACAAGTGCCAAGCCCTCTTCTTGAATGGCTGTTATCCAAGGAGGATTCTGTCAATTCTGCCTTCAATCTCAGTCCACATCTCCCAGTATGCAAAATGGCTCTTAGTCACACTTGCTCCTATGGACACCAGGATTAGTGCTAAACCTTGTGTGCCACAGTGAGGATTCAGTAAACTAGAAGCCACACCTGCAAGGAGGGGCAGACAAAACAGGTGATGTTACACTGAAGAAACTAGTATTTGATCTGATATACATCATATTTTGTATAAAATGAAGGACCACAGTGTCAGCTCTCTTCTCTTGCCCTTTTGTCTCGTCTCTATTTTCCTCAATAGCCAGTATCCAAGGAGGACTCTGCTTATTCCGACCTCAATCCAAATCCATGAATCAAGTTTCAGATTCCAGTTCCTGCATAGAGTTTTGTCTGCTGCTGAGTCCTGTCTGTGACTTCCACAGCATCTGCATCAGTGGTAATAATCATACAATTGATAGTTGTGTTCAGTATACATTTTGTATATGTTACATATTATTATTATTTTCATTAATGTTACTGTAGTCTTCTTTTGCAATCCGTAAGACTCCCTTCTTCCTGTTCTCTTGCTATTTTGGAAAGGGAGGGAGGTTAACAGAAAGCATCTATCATTCATCTTACAACGGGACTGGATACTGCTAATCCATTTATTTGTGTATGTATATCCCTGTTTGATTACAGACTTTTGCCTTAAGTAATTATGCTAGCATATGGATAACATTTTAACTCTACCAATGATATTTAAAGCTGTTACTGCATAATCCCTAGAAATACCCTTTTACTGATAGAAAGGGGAAGTATATGTTGACTGTTCAGATTGTATTCATATCATTTTTTTTCAGTCATAGAACAGCATATTGCTCTCCTCATTCAACTGACTCAAAATTCCAATCTTCCCTGCATATCAAAGATTTTCAAACAGTCATTTGTTCCTCACTCTGAATTTCGTATATAGATTTTTGTTCCTCTCAGTTACAGCCCATTTCTGAAATTTAATTTCTCTATCTTATGGTCAGACTTTTAAGACACAGGGATCCCTTATCACTGGGGAGCCATTATCACAAATTTTAAATCCAGATATGCCCGCCTCCAATGAACTGTGCCTGCAAAACAGCATTCTTGGTTCACATCACTAGGTGCTAATGAAGTAAAAATAAAAATATGTGAATTTAGGACCAACTTCCTGAGATTTGCACAGTATTGCTATAATGGAAAAACAGAATAATATTTAAACAATAGAAAAATAATTGTGAGCCATGTGATCAAAGTCCTGTACTCTTGAGTTGGGTGAATATCTTCATTTGTCTGTGTCATCTGAACTGGGATATCAAAATACTCTGCAACTTCTTCTAGCCCATATGCATGTTTTTTTTTTCTGAAAGCAATCAATTACACTAGGTTATCAATGCAAATTAGATATCCCCTACTAAGGTGTTGTGACCTAGTTCATGGGTTCACTGAGATTTGGGAGCTAGATACCATATCTATCCTATAATTAATGCAGTAATACCATAATTTCTAGTTAATATCCCAAAGGATCTCAGAAAGCTTTCTGTTCTTCCAGTGCTGTGGTAGGCTATGTTTTTGTGGAAATTTGTGGTTTAGTTTGTTTGTCTATTGTTTTGTTACGGTAGTATTTTCTCAAAACCTGTTGCTTCAAGTGTCAAGTCAAATCAAAGTTATGAAGAGAAACTTGATACGATAAATGAAAATTTATCAAAGTACATAGAACTGCTGATGCATTATACTTAGAACAAATAGCTCTTGTTCCTGGTTGCATATTTGCTGATTTAACATGAAAAGAAAAATGAGATTGTAGGTAAGGAACTACAATGTGTAGTTAGAGCCTGGCAGGATATTTTGGTACTGGGAAGGTGAGTTGCTGGCATAGACTTCTGATAAGAAGCTTCAAAGATGGTTAGTCATTGTCAGACCCTGATCAGCAACAAGAGGAATGGTTAAAACATAATAGGCAGAAGCATAGGAGTAGAGGTGTATGAGCAGTCTGCAACTTCCAAAGCTGAAGCACCTTGAGGTGAGAATAGAACTCAAACATAGATACTGCAGCTAATCACCATCACTCCAATCCATGAGGCCAACTATGCTGAGAAACTTTCCAGATAGATGGACAGAGTCACCAGAGATCACGGAATCATTAGATTTGGAAGAGACCTCAAGACATTATCAAGTGAATCCCCCCTGCTGAAGAAAGACTGCCTAAAGCACCTTGCACAAAACGAAACCTAACAGCACCACCTTGAGCTCAGAAAACACATATTGCTGCAAAGCAGAAGTTTCTCTGAAGCAACAAAAAATAAATGCCCCCTCCACTTTCCAATCTCCATCTCAACAACCAAGAGAGAAAAGAAAAAAAAAAAAAGAAAAAAAAAGGAAAAAAAATGAACTAGGTGTAGGGAGAAAAATTATTTAGAAGACTGAATCATGACAAAGGGAAAGATGAAGGAAAAAAACACAGGGGAGCAGAGGAGTTATAAATGGAAGGATGATAAGGGGTAATCTTTTTACCAAGTCTGCATGGCAGAGAGTAACAGGGACAGCAGATGCTGAAGAAAAAAAGAGGCTTATTAGTTGTGCACATTTTTATATGGCTATGGGAATGGATATTATTGGTTCTGAGTTTGATCATGTGATGGAATTGGATTGGCTCCCCAAGCTGTCATGTCACATCAGGGGTCAGATCCAGGATATCTAGTTGCTTCCCTAAGCCAGTATCTGATTGGTTTCCCCGTGATTTGGTTTTTCTCTTCTTTAAGTTAAATGTGTTTTGATTTTCCACAAATTAAGACTTTCTCTTTTTGCCTCTGACTAATAAGTGACAAATTATTTTTCTCTGTTGTTTTCAGCTCATTAGCACTTCCAATGAATTAATTAATTATTCGTTGAAGATCTGGTCATTGTGGCCAGCAGGTAACACACAGTTCAACTAATATTGTATCACATATACAGTGTTCTATAATTTTATTATCTACACATATTATAAATTAAAATATTGAATTTTCTGTCTTTTTCAGTGGGATGACAAAATACTAAACAACTTCAATATTAGGACCTCTCCAAGAAATTCAGTGTTGGTAGGATCTGTTGTTGGCTTTATTTGTGAAATGGTTTGTATCTGATTTTAGTATACTATCAGTATCATGAAACTATGTCAGCATATTCCATATACTTTCTTCTACATTATCTTAGTATTGAAAAGAACAACTACAGCAAGCAAGAGTGAAAGAGCTTGGACTTTTAAAGATGTGAACCAACATTAACTCAGCCATTCCGGACTTTTGTATTAAAAAAGTTTTTGTTCACCTACTGCTTTTCATTTTGTATTATATGTTTTTCAGATGTTGATTGGTAAAAACTTTTCATTAGGTGAATTGATCATAAATTGCAAATGAACCATTACATTAACTATTCAGCTTTGGCAATGTAGTTCTTCCCAGAGTATCAATGAAGACATTGACAGATGCACTAGACTGTCCAAATGCTTCAACAGAGTTGTCCAGAGAAATGAGCTGTACTCCATCTGCCATTCTACACTGAAGTTGGTCTCTCAGTGTCATATCTGTCATCCTTGTGTGGATCATTTATACATGCTGGTGCCTTTCAAAATGTCAATTTTCAATTAATTTTCAGAGACGTTTTCTATTGCCACTGTGATGCATGCAGTAGTGTTTCATTTACTTTTTTCTAATATTAAGCAATAAGCCAGTGAAGAAAATAAAGAACCATAAATCCATGAAATATCTTCATTCACTTTCAACATTCATAGACTAGTGGAATTGGATGTGTTTGATAGGGTCTTTAACAATCATCTAGTCTATGTTGGGGTTCTGTGTGGCAGGGGTTTGCTAGTAGGGTAAGGGGCTTCTCGCATGACTCATGTAAGAAGCTTCAAGAAAGTCTCACATTGCAAGACCTGCCTCTGTCCAAGTCTCAGACAATCAATGCCTCTGTAATAAACATTATTAAGAGAAGAAGACAGACAACTACAGGCTTCTTGCCCAACCCAAGATTTAATGACCTCTTGTTTTGGGAGGTCTTTTTTATTTAGGGGAGAGTAGTAAAAGAGATACAACAATGTAGACCTTTTGGTCAGTGAGAAAGGAGGAGAAAACATCCATCAGCACATCCATTTCCTCTCAGCCCAAGGTGAGAAGGCAAGCTGCAAAACTACTGATAATAAGTAGGAGGTGAATGTTGTCTTCACCTGGTAAATTTTCAATTTTAGATGTTAAAAAATTGTAGGTTTTTTTAATTATTCTACTTTTCTGATACGACTAGAAGGAAAGTTTTTACTATGCTTTCTGTAAGTGGCCTGTTTTATGCCTTTCACCTTCTGATATGTATCTAAGTTTCAACAAATATTCTTTGATATTCTTGTTATTGTATTGTCTTAATTTTAAAAAACTTTAGTCAAAATTCTTGTTAAGCAAGACATAATGAAAATGACTAAAGCAGTTCAGCTTGACATATGAAAACATTAGGTCTTTTTCTCCAGAATGTACATGTTTAGCAACACCAAAATAATAACAAAATAAGATGAAAAAAAATAAAATTAAGAAAAAAACCAACTACCTCTCTCTTTGTAAAAAACATTCCAAAGGGCACATTTCCCTTGCAGTTTGCCTCGTTACATTTTGTTTTTCCCTTCCCTCTGTGGTCTGCTGCCATTTCTCATTATGTTTTCTATCTCATTGAAACTATATACTTCTCTGAGTAGGAATATTTTTTCTGGTTTTATTCTTAAAGCACCACGTGTTCCTATCATGTCATATAAAGAGGAAACCTTATTTTTAGTAACAGTGGCACAGTGCATTTGAAAAAGAATGCACTAGAAACTCAATAATTAGTGTTTGAAACAGCAACAATAAGAATCAATTGTGATATGAAGTGTTATAATGCAAATGATATTTAAGAGAACAATTTTTCAAAATCCTTCTTTGTTATATGACTATAAACAAAACAGAAGTCCTTACTGATTAAATTACATTGTCAAATTATAATACAGCCACAAATAAGTAGTTACTCCTTAATTTGTGATTACTTCAAAATCTGTGATAATTAGGGTACTAAATCTTACCTGCCACTACAGTTTTGATTGATCCACTTACTAATAAATTTTCCTGCTTAGGCAAAAAGATATCTCTTTCCTCATCAATCTGTTTTTAAGCATGACCTTGTCTATACTCTACTGTATTAGTGAAAATAATTGCCCACAGTATGAGATCATTAGTGACTGTTCATTATGCAATGATTATAAATTTCTAGTTTACAAACCAAATACCCACATTTATGACAGTGACAGTGGCCAAAAAACTATAACTATCCAAATCAGAATCACAGAATCACAAAATTGTGGAAGCTGGAAAAGATTTCTGAGATCATCAGCCTATGACCTAAAGTCACCCCAATAAGATAGACCAGGGCACCAAGTCCCATATCTAGTCCTTTCTTAAACACCTCCTGGGATGGTGACTTCACTACCTCCCTGGGCAGTCCATTCCAATGTCTAACCACCCTTTCCATGAGGACATCCATTTCCTAACATCCAACCTAAACCTCCTTGAGCATAGCTTCAGGCTATACCCTCTCATCCTACCACTAGTTGCCTGAGAGAAAAACTGGACTCCCACCTGTCTGTAACTTCCCTTCAGGTAGTTATAGAGCGTGATAAGGTGCCCCCTGAGGTTCCTCTTCTCCATGCTAAACAACCCCAGCTCTCTCAGCTTCTCCTCATCAGACTTTCTCTCCAGTCCCCTCACAAGCCTCATTTCTATCCCTGGACCCACTTCAGTATCTCAATATGCTTCTTAAAGTGAGTGGGACAGAAATGCACAAGGAAATGCTTCACTCAAGGTGAAGCCTTACCAGTGCCCACTATAGGTGGAGAATTATGTCCTTAGTTCTGCCGGCCACACTACTCCTGATACAAGCCAGTTCAGTGAGCCACACTGTTTATGTTACGAGCCAGGATGACATTTTCCTTTTGTGTCACCTGGGCACACTGCTGGCTTATATTCAGCCAGTTGTCAATCAGTACTCCCAGGTCTCTCTCTTCTTACCCACTCTCCAACCACTCATTGCCCAGTCTGTAGTGCTGGAGGGGCTTATTGTGACCAAAATGTAGGACCCTGCACTTGGTCTTGTTAAACCTCATCCCATTGACCTCTGTCCATTCACCCAACCTGTCCCGATATCTCTACAGCATCTTCCATCCCTTCAGCAGATCAACACTCCCCTCCAAATTGGTGTCATCTGCAAATTTATTAATGGGAGATTCAATCCCCTCATCCAGATCATCAATAAAGATGTTGAATAGAGCTGTTGAATAGCACTGATCCCTAGGGGACATGACTGCTCACTGTAGACCAACTGGATGCTGCACCATTCACAACTACTCTATGTGCTTGGTTATCCAGCCAGTTTTTATCTTAGTGAAGGGTGCACCAATCCAAGCCATGGGCTGCCAGCTTTTCCAGGAGGATGCTGTGGGAGACCATGTCAAAAGCATTGCTGAAGTCTAGGTAGACCACATCCACACAGCCTTCCCCTCATCACCTTGTGGCCCATCCAGTCATAGAGTGAGATCATGTTGGTTAGACAAGAACTTATCTTCCTAAAACCACGCTGGCTGGGCTTGATCTTCTGCTTGCCTTGTACCTGCTGCTCAGTGACACTCAGGATGATCTGCTCCATAATCTTTCCAGGCACCATGGTCAAGCTGATAGGCCTGTAGTACCCTGGATTCTCCTTCCAACCTTTCCTGTGTCTGAGCACCACACTGGTCAACCTCCAGTCATCTGAGAACTCCCCAGTTACCCAGGACCAGGATAAATGACAGAGAGCAGACTAGCTAGCTGTTGCACCAACTTGTTAAGAACCCTGGGATGAAATCCATCTGGACCAATAGACTTTGTAGGATCTAAGTGGCACAGGAGTTCACTAATTACTTCAACCTGAATTACAGGAGGGGTATTCTGTTCCCCATCCCTTGTCTACCAATTCAAGAGCTGAGTTAACCTGAGGATGTCCAAGAGTATTGCTAAAGACTGAGGCAAAGAAACTGCTAAGTCCCTCAGCCTTTTCCCTGTCTTCAGTTACCATGTTACCCTCCCCTTATCCAATAAGGAGTGGAGATATTGCCTGGCTCTCCTTTGCTATTAATGTCTTTATAAAAGCACTTTTTATTATTCTTATTATTATTTATTGTCCAGAATAAGTTCTAAATAAGCTTTTGCTTCTCTAATTCTCTTTCTACATGACCTTACAATACCCTTAAACACATCCCCCTCTTTCCAAAGTCAATATAGGCTTTTTTTTTTTTTGCCCTAAGTTCCTGCAAAAGCTCCCTACTCAGTATATATTTTAAAGTATCGTGCTTTCATGGTTCTACATTTTACTACATGAAGTAAGATTTCCTAGAATGTTAATTTATATACAGGTTCTGCAGTTGTCAGGTTTCTGTTAGGATTTTGCTTATTTAGTATTACAGTGTCACAGTAATGATGAGGCTGGAAAAAACCTTAAAGATCATCCAGTCCAACCTAAAGCCAACCAAGTAAACCTAACATCTGACATTTAGATCATGCCACTCAGCACTTCATCCAGCCTAACCTTGAACACCTCCAGAGAAGACGACCTGACCCTCCATGGGGAGCCTGTTCCAAAATCGGATCACTCTTTCAGTGAAAGGCTTTTGCCTTTTCCTAATGTCAAGTCTAAACTTCCCCAGATGTAGCTTAAGACTGTGACCTGTTGTCCTGTCTCCAATGTCCAGGGAAAAAAGACCGACCCCCGCCTGACCATAACCACCTTTTTGGTAGTTATAGACAGCAATAAGATCACCTCTGAGCCTCCTCTTTTCCAGGCTAAAGAGACCCAGCTCCATCAGCCTTTCCTCGTAGTGCTTACCTTCCATTTACCTTTCCTTTACCATTCTAGTTATTCTTCTGAGGGGCCACAACTGAATGCAACACTCCAGGTGCAGTCTAACCAGTGCCAAATACCGGGGGAGGATAACCTCCCTCTCACTTATGGCCACACCGTTCCTGATGGAGGCCAGGATTTTTCATTAAGACCAGAGCTCTGTCACACTGGTGCACACCCACCAACTTTGAACCCACCCCCCTTCAAATTTAGTTTAAAGCCCTCTGAATGAGCCCTACTAATTCCTGCCCCAGAACCCTTTTTCCCCTCTGGGATAATCCTCTCCATTGTGAACCTGTAACATCTGGTGTCTTACAGAACCTGTCATTATTAAAGAACCCAAAGCCCTGCCTGTAACACAAGTCTCAGCCAGATATTAATGGACTAAGTCCTTCTGTTCCAGCCCATGTCCTAACCCCAAAGTGGAAGTAGTGAAGTAAACACAATTTGTTCCCCAGATTCTTTTACCAAATGTCCCAAGGCCCTGTAGTCCCTATTCATTCCCCTCAGGCCACAGAACACAACTTCCTCCCCACCCGTCTGGAATGTATTGTTCAATGCTTAACACAGGGTTTTTTTCTTATCAGTTTGTTCTGCTGGTTTTTTAGGGGTGTTTTACAACATGTTGTCTTATTTTGATGCTTATGAATTTCCCTATACCTGAATGCAACATTTTATGACCTTTTGATATCCTAAAATAAATGAGCACTCGCGGTCCCTCTTTGCCATAACACATACAAAGTTTCATGTCAAGTTAGATCTAGAATAAACTGAGGGATGTGTGGATGTGGGTTTTATCACTAGTTTTTAGCTTATCAGTTTGGCTTTGATGAGGGAGAGATTATTGTTTCTTAAGGATTGTAGATGGGTTTTGTCCAGAATTTTTTGTCAGTCTGTTGTTCTTAATACCTTGCTTAAACACAGTGCAAAATGAAGAGTAGATAAAATGTATTGGTTTTTTTTAGCCAAGAAAGTAAATCAGAGAACTTTTAATTCAGTCACAAAAATAAACTACAGCATTATTTTGTATTTTCTTGCAGGTTAAAATATACTAAAAAGGAAAATTACTAGCAAAAACTATTTAAAGTGAATATAAAGCCTCTGAGAATTCAGAAAAGTAGTATTTAAATTACCTTACTTATCCTCTTAAAAAGTGGGTAGTCACACACTGCAGGTAGAAAGCTGGAGACAATTAGAAAAGCAATCTGTGATTTATAATCTAATTCTAAAACTATTAGAAATATGAAATAAACCAAATTCTAAGGCTTATTCTTTAAAACCTGTTTTGTCACAAATATATTTGACTTTGTCTTTTCCTAGCTTGCTAAAGTCTTTTTTTTTCAGCAACTTTTAATGTTACTGCAACATTTCCACTTAGAGCCATCTTAATATTAGTTAGTTGTAATATAATCCACTTTTATCTTGCAGAGTTAATTGCCATTTTATTCCCTTATTTGCATAGTTTCTGTTTTGCATTCTACTGCTTATGAAAACAAATTTCTTTGTTGCTTTCATAGACCCTTGCCTATGTCGGAAAGAAATACTTGGAGCCCTTTCATTCTTTTTGATTTTTGCAGCACAAGCAGACTCTCTTTTCTAGAAAAATATATAAATTTTCTGAAACTATTTCAGGACAACATTCCTAAGTAGAAACTAGAAAGAATAAGGGTAGAAAAAATTCACATAACCTAAAAAAATTCTGAATGTCATGGTAGTCTTTAGCCTTAACTAAAAACATATGCTTAAAGCTATGTGCTTTTCAAATTTGGTGAAGAAAGATTCAGGTTCTAACTGAATCTGTAAGATTAGGGATGTCATTCTCCCAACTGTGCTTGGCACATGTGAGGCTTCACCTCAAGTACAGGGAACAGTTCTGGACCCTTCGCTTTAAGAAAGATGTTGAGGTGCTGGAGTGGATCCAAAGGAGAGCAATGAGGCTGGTGAAGGGAGTAGAAGAAAACTTTTATGGAGAGAGGCTGAGGGAGATGGGGTTCTTTAGCCTGGAGGAGACTCAGGAGCGACGTTATCATTCTCTATAACTACATGAAGGGAAGTTATAGACAGGTGGGGGATGGGCTCTACACCCAGGCCAAAGTTTTCATGCTTTCTGATACACACTCTAGAATGGGAAGTCTGAATAAGACTTAAATCATCTAGAGGAACAAGACAAGTTTTATAGCTAGACTACCTTGGAAGCCTCTTGTAAATATCTAGACAAAAATTATTTTTATGTTGTTTTAAATGAAATTGCCTGAAGTAGATATGTTGAGTGGAAAGTTTCATAACCTAAATATCTGAATTATTGTAAAGATTGTTGTTTGGGTTTTGTTGCATTTGTCTTGTTGCCTCCACTCTGATTTCAGAACAGCTTAATCCAAGATGTATGTACCAATACACTTGTGACTGAAACCTTCAAACAGAATTTAGTAAGTCTACATACAGATTAAAATTCAATAAGTCAATTTTAAAATAGCTCAATTTTTCCATGTCTGAAACAGTTTAATTTTTTCCATAATACTGTCAACTTTAAGTAACTTTATATGTTTATGTATAATTAACTCGCACTGTGAAGAATTATGACTATGCTGGCACTGAATTTAATTATGAAAACTTTTGTAAAATTATACTTTGAAATTTACTAAATTCCAGTAGAACCAACATATTTTTAAAAATAGTGAGGAAACTGTATCACAGTAGGGAGTAAATCAGATAAATATTCAAATTGTATTCATAAGGAAATACAAAATTTTCTAAGGTTGCAATAAAGGCACTGAAATATAGCACCTTTTTACTATTACACTGGAAAAATGGCATATGAATCATTTACATAAAAAATGCATCCTGCAGAAAGGCTGTGCTACCTCCATTCTAAAAATCAATCATGTCATGTTGCTTTTAATGTGAATTAAAGGTTCATTTTTAACCTAATAAGATCTATAAACATGTTCATCCAATAATATACACTTTGCTTGTGGTTCCTACACAAGACTCAAGAGTATTGTTCCAATTCCAGTATCCTAAATTAAAAAAAACTTCATTTAAGAATGAGATTTCTAATACTGGAAAGACAATCACAATATTTTTTTTTAATTAAAACAAGCTATGCTGAAATATTTTAAAATTTTAAAATTATATTTCATAAATATGATATATTATACACACCACAGATAATATTACAATCACAATTACAACATAGTGTCTTTCTGATCAGGTGAGCCATTGATATGTTTGTTTTACCTTTACAGTTCTAAACATTTCCTCTATATTTTCAGACGTACAAGAAATTGAGCTTAAGGGAATGAGCTAGCTCTTTACTTCCTTTCATAACTAGCTTTATTTTCTTAATGAAATACAAAGGGCTTTTTATTTAGAAAAGACCTAAGTGAGAAAAAAAAAATTAAAGGCATCATAAAAATAATAAAATTTCAAAATGTAGTCACATGTGTTTTAGGGTTTTTTTCTACCTCATCATTTATGGAAACCATCTGAAAGCATTCTGCTTGCACTCCAGATTTTTCTCCAGAAAAGTACAAACCTTCTGTAGGAAGATTCATATTTGAACAGAGTCTTTGTTTGCAGTTACTTTTCAGCCTGAAAGATAAACTTTCAAGTATTTTACAATAGGTGTTCACATAAAAGATCATGGCCTAAGAATTTGAAATAATGAAGTAACTTCTAGGACACAATTAATATGCTACATTTAATAGTCTAATACTATCTAATATGACCTAGCTACTAGTTCCAATATTTGACCACAATGGAGAAATTCTTCCTAACATTCTACCTAAACCTCTCCTGGTAACTTTAGACAATTTCCTTTCATCCTATCACCAGTAACTTGGGAGAAGAGACCAACCACCTCCTTTAAAGACTAGTAAGTTCTTCACTCAACTTCCTTTTCTCCAGACTAAACAACCACAGTTCCCTCAGGTGTTCCACATAAGATTTGTCCTTCAGGCCCTAGCTTTGAACTTGTTTCAGCTTCTCAATGTCCTGAGGTGCCCAAAACTGAATGAAATACTCATGATAATGTCTCATTAGTGCTGAATACAGCATGACAGTCACTTGTATAGTCCTGCTGGCCACAGTATTTTTGATGCAGGTCAAGATGTTGTTAGCTTTCTTTGCCACCTGGTTCATGTTTTGATGGCTTCCAGTTAACAATCCCCAGGTCCAAGCAGTTCTTCAGCTACTCTTCCCTAAACATGTAGCATAGACTTGTGAAAGAACTGTAGGACTTGGCACTTGTTCTTGTTAAGCCTCATACTATTGACCTCAGGTCACTGATCCAGCCTGTCCAGGTCACTCTGCAGAGATTTCTTAACTTCAAGCAGATCGACTCATCGTCTCAATTTGGTGTCATCTGCAAATTTGCTGGAGGTGTACACGATTCCCTCATCCAGATGATTAGTAATGATGTTGAACAAGACTAACCCAAATACCAAGGCCTGGGGAGCACCACGTATTACCATCTCTCAACTTGATTTAGCTCCATTCAACACAACTCTGAGCTTGTCCATGCAGTCAATGTTTTACACCTGTCCAAAGCCATAAGCTGCCAGGTTCTCTAGAACAGGTGTCACATTAGCATGCATTCTTGTGGATGGACACCACATTAGCAAGCTTCAAGTCATCTGGCACTTCAGTTGTTATCCAGGAGCATTGATAAATGGAGAGTGGCTTGGCAAGTTCTTAGCCAGCTCCCTCAGCATTCTTGGATGGATCTCATATGGCTCCATAAACCTGTTGGTGTCAGGTGTCTTAGCAAGTTGTTAGCCGATTCCTCTTAAAACTGTGGAAAGTGTATCCTGTTCTCCATCCTGTGTGTCTCCCCTGAAGCCCCATCTGGGCACATGCGCCAGCTGTGATGGGCACAGCACATGCAGAGGTCATGACCTTCTGCTGGGTTGAAACCTTTGATCCTGGGTAGAGTTGGCAGAGATTGTAAGACCTTTACTGTGCCTCCTTCACTGCTGTGCCAACTGGTTTCTTGTGGCAAAACTGTATTTCAGTACCTCATAGTCAACCTCACAACACTCCCAGCCACTCACCTCTCAGCCTCACACCTAATTGTGCTCAGGTCTTCTCTGTGCCAGCTGTCCAACATCTTCATCAATGGCCTACATGAGAAGATAATGTGTACCTACAGCAAGTTCGCTCATAAGGCAAAACTGGTAGGACTACTTGATTCACTACGCACCAGTATGGATGCGGAGTTGTCCTGCTGCAAAGCAGCCCCATGGAAAAAAACTTGGTGTCCTGATGGTTATCCATGGGGCAGTAATGTGCCCTTGTTTCTAATGGTATCTGGGAATGCATCAAGAAAGTGTGTCTAGCAGGTCAAGGGTAGTTCTCATTTCCCCCTACTCTGCCCTGATGATACCACATCTGGAGTACTGTACCCAGTTCCTGAGTCTCCAGTTCAAAACAGACAAGGAACTAGCAGAAAGAGTCCAATAGAGGGCTGCAAAGATCGTTAAGGAACACCTCTACTATGATGAAATGCTGGGATAACTGGTGCTGTTTAGTCTAGAGAAGAGAAGGCTGAAAAAGAATCTTATGAATGTCTATAAATATAGTCTTGGGAATCAAGAAGGGGACAGTAGTGCAAAGTTGGGGATGGATAAAAGTTGAAGCACAAGAATTTCCACCTCAACATCAGGAAAAACTGCCATGAGAGTGACAGAGTACTAGAACAGGGTGCCCAGAGAGGTTGTGGAGTAGTCTCCTTTGGAGAATTTCAAAAACCTTCTGGATGCATTCCTGTGTGACCTGCCCTTAAGTGATCCTGTTTTTGGTGGGGGGTGGTGAAGTAGATGATCTCCAGAGATGCCTTCCAACCGCTACTATTCTGTGAGTCTGTGATCATGAATGTAGAGACTGACACCAACCTACATATATTGTTACAAATAATTAGCTCACCTTAAAAAAATCATACTGGATTCTCAATTACCTTGAAACATAAGTATGCCATTTAGATGAGATAGTAAGTTGATTTCTGCAGCAGTAGTTAGTTTCAAAGTATAGGAAAAAAATATATGAAATATATTTTCATATGAAGAATTATGTTATTTATCAGGAATCATAACATTAATTCACATAATTAATGCTTAAATATATATTTCTACGTTCACTAATAGATATAGAGCTTTATAAGACACATATTGTACTAGAGAAAAAAGTTAATTTCAATTCCAAAAATCTTACAGGGTCAGGGGTTTTAATTTTAATGGAGACACTGCAACAAAGGTATTTTCTCTTGACAGAGAAAAAATTAATTCTAAAGTACCAGGGCACTCACCATATCTGTAATACAAATGAGTTTCCAAATATCAGCTTTTTTGTAGCCTTCCTTTCTTCTAGATGAAATGACAATTTTGAATCCCTATTAAGCCTGAACTCTATTTTAAACTCAAAGGAAATAAAGTTATCCTCCATTAAAAATAAAACAAAAATTGTTTTTAGCTTTTGAGGTTAGTAATACTTATGTTTTCAAAGACATATTTCAAACTGCACCTTGTAAGAAGTAAATAATAATGCAATTATTCCATGTTGAAGGACTCCATGAAACCACTTTACAGAAGTAAAAGGAATTTTGGGACATGGGTAGAAATCTTCTGCATTCTACTAATTAGTAAAGAATAATGTAGCTCCTAGAATAAGCAGTACTGTGTAGCAAAAGGATGTGATGTGACATTCTTTATATTAAAAGATTTTCAAGGTTGTCCTGTGTCACAGCAAGATACCACTCCCAGATGCTCCCTTCAGAATGGGATCCTTACTATGTATAAGGCACACCCCCTTACTCTCAGTTATGTCTTTTAAATGCAACACTACCAAAAGTATGGGAATTTTTGTTTGGTTGGGATTTTTTTACAATGATTTCTTTGCTTCAGTACAAAATAGATGTAAGTCATACTAACTTACTTAAGAAAGGAGAAGGAAATCAAAGAAGACAGAAGCAAAAAAATGCTATAAGCCTTTTTTCAGGTCATTCTTGACACAGTTATAATGTACTGAAGACAGTGAAAAAAAAAGTTTGTACCACTATCATAATTTACTCCTGAGAATGGAAAAACAATCACTGAAATAAATCAACAGCATAAATCAACAGCAATAAATAACAAAGACAAACCACAAGAAAATTCTACTGCTTTAAATATTAGGGTTAGGCAGCAGAAATTCTACAAATTTTATACAAAAGCCTTGGGTTTTCCTTTGCTGACTTAAGACACCCTCAGGATAAATGATGGTTGATACCAAGTGCTTCTGAGAGTTGCACAAGGTTGTGAATGTTTGCTGGCCCAGTTTCTTCAATAATCTAGACTGATTTACAGTATTGAGAGACGCAGATGAAAGCTTTTGATTTTACTAAAGGATCTTCAGAGGAAAATGCAGCCTATTTTGATTTCAGTTTATGACAAACTTATGTATCATCTTCCTAATTCCTTTTCCTCTGCTGTCTGCAGTACAAATCCTCTGTTTCATCTCACTGCTGATGACAAGGTTGCTTACATTGTCCTATTTTGTCATTTGACATGTGCACACTTGGGTTTAATCCTGACAATTTTGCAGACCCAAACCCTAATCCAGCCTCATCTTTCCAGAAAGACCTAGCCATTTTGAAGAAAATCATATTTTCTTTGAAAAATACTATGATTTCATCTCTGACATCCATTTCCATGCTATGTAAATCACATCAATTTCTGATTCTTTCAAAATATGTCCCCTGTATCTCTTAGTTATTGAAGAAATAGGCCTTAGCACATTAAATTCCTCCCTAAATGCACATTTTGTTCTTCACTAAATCTTCAGATTCATCATGAAGAAATGGTTGGAGAGAAACAGTTAAATATTCCCTTTGTGTGTGTACTTAACAGTAATGGGCTATTTGGTGTGTCTATGTATTAGTGATAAATACAAATACAGGCGGATCTATTCTGAACATCACAGCACAACACTCTGTAACAGAAGGGTTAAAATGCATGCGTTCTATATACAGTGCTCAATTTTGATAGCTACTGGTCTAATTTGATTAAAAATCGAGATATGCTGTTTTCTTTTTTTCTGTGCATATATATGGGTGAAGTAAGTCTCCACATTTCTTTCTGTAGGCAATATTTTTCATCTTTCTGTTAAATATTTTTTATACAGTTTAGTTTGCAAGGTTGTGCGATTTCAATATCACAATTGCTTTTATGCTGTATATTCTGCAGGTATAGAACTGCAGTTGGTAATAATTTTATGTTGAATGATGGGAGATTAAAAAATAATACATCCAAATATGTACTAAAAGAGGTATTTTAAAAACAATTCAGGTTGTTACTGGTGGAGTCGATTTTGCTAGCAGTTCTATAAATTTATCTGATTTGACTTCAGACACACAGGGTCACTTTAGAGAATGCATAGCCAAGCAGAGGCATCCAAGTAGAAGAAAAACTGATTTTCACCAAAGCAATTAAGATCATCTTCACATTGACATATTTTTATCTTGATTTCCTAAGAATAGACATTCTGGTGCATTGTTTAACTGAGTGCCTGTCAGTCAGTCATCTGATACCTTCAAGTCCAGTGACAAATTGTAACTAATACTGAAGATTTGAAAGATACAAAAAGTCACCAAGTGTCAAGCAAAAATTCTTTAAAGTGGATAGTGCTCCTTTAAGATTTCTTAGTGACAGAAAAGCTAACATATGATCAAGACAGTTCTCTTTATTTTACAGTGTCTATTAACTCATCAGCATGGTACTGGAAGTCAGTCAGCACATGTACAATTTGGATGTAGCTGCAGCACAACTCTATACAATCCCGTTTTGATGGGACAAGGAAACAAAATGAGAATTTTGGTGAGTAATCTGTCACTGGAAACAAACTGGAAATATTATCCAATCTTGCTTCCAGTGTTTCTGTGAAGTTATGCATCATAGAGGTTTCTAGGAAATAAACACACAACTTCATATGAAGATAGGATTTGTAGTTTGCCTCTTGGAAGAGTTTATATACTCAGATGATTGAAAAAACATTAAATTTTAGAATTTATTTGTGTCCACTTGACAGTTGTCATACTTTGACTATCTAAGCCGATCACATAACAGTTTTTTGATTCTTAACTACATGTTGAGCTTTTCGTCCACAAGCCCCCCCAAGTCCCTCTCCTCAGAGCTACTCTCCAGCCAGTCACTGCCCAGCCTGTATCTGTGCTTAGTATTGCTTCATGCCAGATGCATGACCTTATACTTGGTCTTGTTAGACCCCATGATGTTAACTTATTCCCACCTCTCCAGCCTGTTCAGGTCCTTCTGGATGGCATCCCTACCCTCTGGTGTGTCTGCTACACCACACAGCTTGGTGCTGTCAGGAAACTTGCTGAGGGTGCGCTCAATGCCTCTGTCCATGTCACCTACAAAGATGTTGAACAAGATTAGTCTCAGGACTGATCCCTGAGGGACTTTGCTTGTCACTGGCTTCCACTTGGACATGGACCCATTGACAGCCACTTTTTGAGGGTGGCCATGAAGCCAGTTCTTTACCCATGTAGTGGTCCACCCATCAAACCCACGTTCCACCAGCTTGTAGACCAGAATGTGATGTGGAACAGTGTCAAAGGCTTTGCTCAGGTCCAGGTAAATGACAGCAGTTGCTCAGCCCTCATCCCTTAATATTATGACTTGTTCATAGAAGGCCACCAGGTTTGTCTGGCAGGATTTGCCCTTGGTGAAACCATGCTGATTGTACCAAATCACCTAATAGAGAGGGGTTTAGCCATCTCATCTGCCAGTTCTCTCAGTACCCGTGGGTGTATACCAATGGAATTTGTAATTATATAAGATGTAAATCTGTGCTGCTATTAAGAAATTGGCTAATACCAGTTGTCATTCCTTTACATCTTTAATTGCTTAAAGAAACTTTTCCTATTCCTTGACTCTGAGAGACTATTGAGAATTTTATTGTAGCAGAGCTGAAGGAAGAATATATTGTGGAGTGGAAGATTAGATCACTCATCAGAAATGAAAGGAGTGACAAATTTAAAAATATCAATTTCTTCTCAGTCTACAAATTGCAGTTTCCAAGAAAACCTAGCAAACAAACATCAAACCACCATGTATTGGGTTGTGGAATGTAAAATTTGTATTCTATTCTCCTCTGTTGGGAGGATATGTGGTTTTATTTCTTGCATGGGAGTGGGGGGGGCCGGGGTCTATNTGTTTTCCCACGACGAACAGAGCTGCTGCCGTAGCTGCGCGGCCCCTGGCCGCCGCAGACACCTTTCCTGCCACTCCCTGCTGCCTCCTGACTGCTGTGCTTTTCCTTCTGCCCCATCGTTGCTGAGGGAAAAGAGAGCCATATCCATCGCTCCAGGAGAACCCGGCCATCACCCTCCCTGTCAGGTGGACTCTGTTTGGGGTCCCTGGAATCTTCTTTTGTTTGGTTGTTTTGAGTATACTGTTAGTGTTTCTTACTGTTATAATAAAGAATTGTTGTTCCTTTTTTCCCAAATCTCTTGACTGAAGGCCTCTAAATTGAAAGAATTTGATACCTGTCATCCCAAACCAAGACACACCACTAAAAATATCCCTATGCTATAAAATTATAAGATGAAATACAGGTTTCCTATAATACTTATTTCCTAATTACTTGATGTTCTCAAGATGTTTTGGTTAAGCACTGTGAGGTACAGCAAATAAATGATTACTTTTTATGTATTATTATTCTCAAGAAAGGTAAGAATAATACATGCATATTTTTTAGGAAATAAAATATAATCCAAGTGAGACAACTGATCTTTGCAATGTCTGCAAACACTCTGTATTAAACAAAAGGTTGGGCTGAAGCATTCCTCCTCACTGGAAAATGTGTTATGATTAAGCTGAGGAGAGCACTCTTGAGAGATGTGCAGTAGAATGGAGTCCTGTAGGGTGGCAGGCAGCTGATGGTAAGGTGTCCCTCAGAAACTGGAAAGAGGTGGAGAATCTAGACTAGGATGGGTCATGGCCAAGAAATGAAGATTTGAGCAAGAAGAATTTGGTTAGGCAAGACAGAGACCTGCATAAGAACGGACTAGGGTCTGCTTAGTACTGTACTTATTTCTCCTAGACATTGGTATCACTGGCTATTGATGAAAAGTGACAAAAAAGAATCAGTTTGTTTTCTGTCAGGGGAGATTTCATTCCTGATGTGTTGTTTGGCTGCTTTTTCTCTTTCATCTTCATTATGGATCCTGTCACATTTATTTTATTTTATGCTTTTGATGGCTATCCAGACACAGCAGTCCTCCTTTCTCCCTTCCACACTTTTTTCACAGCACATTTCCCTAGGGAATGTACCAAAAGACTTTAAGAATTGTAGGAGTAGCCATGTCAAATGCAATTAATAAGATAATGCCTTCCATGTTGTCTTGGTTTGGGAAGA
>VZRI01002901.1:5589-26103 GCA_013397515.1 Upupa epops
TCCTCTCACTCTTCTGGCGGCTTCTACCCCCTTGTCAGCCCTCCCCTCCCTTAGCCAGGGCATCCGGGTTGGGAGAGGGCATTTCCACAGCTCCCCCCTCCCCTCAGGGTGCCTTAGGCCTTCCCCCCTATCCCAATCCCCCCCCCAATTATTTGGGATAATAAGAACTGATTTGGGGCTGGGGGTCAAAGCCTGGCCCTGTAGGCGCCTTCTCATACCTCGGGTGTCATGGTGCTGGGGGGAGATTTCCTTCACTGCAACTGCTTCCCCATGGGGAGCCGAACCCCTATTTTTTTGGAACCCTCTCTAGTGTCATCCATCTCCATGCACCCTCATATCACTGAAAGGGAACTGTGACCCCCACACTGTGCTTCAGGATCCTTCCTGCAGCCTTTTGGGTGTGGTGGGGGGGAGGGGATGACACACGGACAAACAGGCGGACAGAGTGATTCACAGGAGGCAAGAGTTTATTATTAACATCACGGTATTGAGAAGTTTCTCCCCATTTGCCATTGATTTCCTTGTCGTCAACCAGTTTAGTTCACCCAAGTCAGGGAGTTGAACCCCCATGACCATCCTGCAGCCCCAAAAGTCCCCCCTGGTCCCTGTTTTCCAGCTGGGAAACTCATCCCTGTTTCCCATCTGGGATTTGGGAAGCAGGAAGGGTTGTGTTGTCCCTCAGAGAAGCCTTTTTCCTCACAAGAAACCCTTGAACTTTCCTTGCTCAGTTGGTTTTGCTGAGCAGACATTCCTTCCTGTTTATCCCTGATCTCGAAAAGCCCTGGTGGAGCTCAAGGAAACCTGCCGGGAGAGGAGGAAACAGAGAGAACTGTTTTCTGGAGCCACCCAAAGAAGCAGGAAAGGACAATGGGAGCTATGGACGCCATCCCAAGGCCAAAATGAGGAACTAGGGACTGTGTTTTTGTTGGGAGTTGACTCTAGTTTGTCTTCCAGAGCTTTGTTTGTCCCATGTATTCCTGGCACGCCCCATGCTTTCCTTTCCCCTTCTCATCCACCTTCCCCACTCCACCCCCCCCACCCCCCCCCTCCAGGTAATTCACACCTGTTAGTATAAACTGATCAACCGGCCAGATAAACCACAGGGCATAAACTATTTGCTTGCCAAACTGTTTATACAACAGATAAACTCCCTGACTGGGAGAGAATTTATTCCACCAGAGGTAGGATATGGAGGAGTTGCACCTTTTTCCTGTTGCTGTGAGCTGGGCCCACTGGCTTTTCCATAGGAAAAGAGGCTAAAATCATGAAGGTATTGGATTAAGGAAGAATGAGAAGTGTGGATTTGTTCTGATTTGGTGAAACGAGAGGCTGTCTCCTTCATGCTATGGGATGGTTGGATCCCAAGCCCCCATGCTTGGAGTGGTGCCTGGTGTTCCCAGAGGAGTTGTGTTTACGCTCTCCCTCTCTGGTTTCTCTTGGTGCTTGTCTTTCCAAGGAAAGGCTATGTTGGACAGGGAAACTTGTTCCAGCTGTGTCAAAGGACACCGGAGCCCTCAGCCAGAGAACCTGCCAAAGCTTCATTCCATGGCCCGAATCTTCTCCGAGCTCCTCTGTCTGTCAGTCAGCTCCTGCCCTGTGCTCCACTGACCTGTGCCAGGCTGGAAATGCCTCCCCTGGCCTTGTGCAGGAGAAGGAGCAGCTGTCATTTCCTTGGGGCTGTCTTGCTGCATAGTGTTTACCAAGGCCCTTCAGAAATCCTTCACCAGTTCAGCCCCTAAAAAAAACCCCCAAAGCTAGAAAACATCTCCATCTCCTTCAGAATCAGGGTGTTGCAGTAGAGCTGATGGGATCCTGGGGCATAAAACAGCACTAAGGGTTCTTTGCTCCCACTAAACAATCCGTGCAAGGCATTAAGCCCCCTCTCAGCCTATTTTGTGGGGTTTGGAGGATTCACTCCCCACTGTGTCGAGGGTGGGCAGAGAGAGTCTCCAGAGTCATGCCATCCCTGATGTTGCTCACCAGGGTCATGACTAAATGAAACTGGAGACATCCCAGTTTGGAAGGGGTTGGGCTGAGGCAAAAACTAGGCCCTGAGGTGACTCACAGAGAGCCGAGGCTGCTCGTGCCTCATGGCAAAGGAACTGGCTCCAGCAGAAAGTAGGTGCCACAGTGCCTGCTGCATCATGCTGTGCCAGGAACTACCTTTGTTCCCAACATCTACCTCAGTCCCACTGCTCCGAACCTCCTGATAGCAATCAGACTCTGCTTCCCACCCCCCACCCTCCCCTCCCCGTTTAGGTTATGGGGAGTTACTGCTCAGCGTTGCCTGGAGAAGTCACGTTCCCCCTCTACCAGACATCCAGCCACTGCTTCCGAATTACCCGTGGGTGCAGCCTGGGGTTTGCTCAGTGCTGATTTCTCCTTGGGGTTTTTTTCCCCATATATGGTTGTTTCCAGTAAATTCCAGGCTGGGAAGAAGCAGGGAGGGGGGCGGGACGTGAAGGGATTCACAATGGCCCCTGCAAAAGGACAGAGTGTTCCTGGTGTGCGGTTGGGAGCGGGAGCCCGGAGCGGAAAAGGCATTTCCTTTGGGGGGGTTGTTTATTGTACAGGGAGCAAATCCTAAATAAATCCCAGTACATCTGGTTTTACTGAGGGTGGACGGTGTCTCTGCAGCTGGAAAACCAGGGACTGTGGGACACAGGCGGCTTCTGGAGAAGCCAGTACTTGTTCCTAGCTGCTGGCGTTGGGCTGTGGCCATGGGGCTGATTCAATGTCTAAAGGGTTGCCAGAGGTGTTGAGGATTCAGTTCCTAGCTCCAGTTGGTGGTTTCTGTGAAGACATTGAGTTCTGCAGGACCCAGCAGAGCCCTGCTGGCTCCCTTGGATGCAGAAAGGGTTTCTAGGGATTCCTCCAAAACAGTTTGGGAAGCTCACGGGTCTCTTTGAGGTTTGTACTGTTTCCACTCCTGCTCATAGCTCCACAGTTTCATAGCACTGTGTGAGTTGTGGGATACCCTGTGACAGACTGGCATGGTTTGAGGTTCCCCTTCACCTTCCTCATCCCCACAATGGGGAGGAGCAGAGTGGCTGGAGACTGGCCAGGGGAAAGGATTGGGAGGGGGGGGTGTTGGTCACCAGTGGCTGGAGATGGGCCAGAGGGTGGCCAAGAAGACCAAGGACATCCTGGGTTCTGTCAGCACCAGTATGGACAGCAGGAGCAGGGCAAGGATCAGTCCCCTGTACTGGGGGCACTGAAAGGCCTCACCTTGGCTCCTGGTGTCAGGTTTGGGGATCCTCAGTGCCAGGAGGATATTGAGGGGCTGGAGTGTGACAAGAGAAGGGGCTGGAGAACTGAGCTGCAGCTGGGAGAACTGGGTGGAAGGTTAACTGGAGAAAAGTAGGGTCAGGTGAGATCTCACTGTCAACAACTCCCTCAAATTCAGGAGGTTAGAGTGGGATGGGAATTGGTCTCTTCAAGAATAAAGAACAGGATGGGAGGAAACAGTCAGCAGGGGAGGGGGACCAGTTTCTCCCCCCAAAGGATCCCAGGCTTGGTCCAGGCTGCCCATGGCAGTGGGGTGTCCCCATCCTTGGAGGGATGTCTGTGCCCTGTAGCTGTGAGGTGAGGGCCAGGGGTCGGTGAGGGCCAGGGGTCAGTGGGGCACTAGCAGCGCTGGGGCAGTGCTGGGACTCACAGGAGAAGCTCAAAGGGCTTCTCCACCTCAACCATTTTTTGTTTCTTTGAGGACTTTTCCCCTAGAGCCCTGAGTTTCCAGCTCCATCGATGCTCCAGTTCACCCTGAGACCTGATCCTTTGCTATGCTGGGATGTCTTCACCTCTGTGTGTTCCTGAGAGGAAGGGAAAAACATTGCTGAGTGTCACCAGCCTGCAACAAGGGACTGAACTCATTGTCTATACACAAAGACGAATTTTACTTCGGAGCCAGGGAAGTCTCGTGTCTGTCATCTGCTCTGGGCAGGAAGACTCAGTTACATCAGATCTTTCCCTGGCTGGGAGAACGTGACCTCTCCTGGGCTGCTGGTGCACAGCAGGATTGATCCAACCCATTCTTTTACTCTCTTGGCCCAATCTTTTTTCTACAGGAATCAAGCCAGCTTGTTGCCAGCTCCATCCCTTCTTGGGCCAACTGAGTTTGCGAGGTTAAAAAATATAATTGAGCAAAAAATGACCTGTGCTTCCATCCCTCAGGAGGCTCCAGCGAGTTCTGCAAATTCTGAGAGCAGAGAAGTAAAGTTTTCTTGCTTTCTAGAGGCCAAATCCCCTCTGGTGCTACCAGAACTGGGGCAAGGGGATCCTCCAAACACAGTCAAGCTCCCTTATTCTAAGAACCACGTTGGGTGACTGAAAGCAGGGGGAGGAGAGTCACAATCCTCTCCCAGACCTTCACTGATCCCACAAGGCTGAAGGACATGGTGTTTGGGGTGAGGATGGACATCTGAAGCTAAGAAGGTCAATGGCTTGTATCAGCACTAGTGTGGCTGGCAGGACCAAGGAGCTGATCCTGCCCCTGTACTGAGCACTGGTGAGGCTGCACTTTGGGGCAGTTTGGAAACTGCAGGACAGGAAGTACAAGGAGGGACTGCAGAGGGGGCAGAGAAGGGCAACTGGGTTGATTGGGGGTCTGGAGAACAAGGCTGATGGGAGAGGCTGAGGGAGCTGGGGCTGTTCAGACTGGAGAAGAGGAGGCACCTCACTGCTCTCTACAGATTCCTGAAGGGAGGGTGGGGTGAGGAAGGGGTCGGCCTCTTCTCTCCAAGGACTGGAGACAGAAGCAGAGGAAATGGGATCAAGTGGTGCAAGGAGAGGGTCAGGTTGGATCTGAGGAAAAGCTTCTTCCCAGAAAGAGTAGGGAGGCCTTGGAACAGACTGCCCAGGGAAGGGGTGAGGCACCTTCCCTGCAGGGGTTCAACAACCGGGCAGCCAGGGGGTCTGTGGTTGGGGGTTGTACAGTGGGCCGTCGGACTGGGTGTTCTGGAAGGGTTTTTCCAACCTGGATGGTTCTGGGAATCAATCGTTCTACACTGGGGCTGTGGAGATACTGGTTCTGTCGAAACCCTTCCCATGCCTTGGGTTGGGTGGACATCTAGAGGCCTCCTCAGGAACGGCACTGGTGGAGCGTTCTTCCACCCAGTTTTTCCTGTTCCCTGGGTTATTTCTGAAAGGGAGAACAGCTTTGAGTTTCCCTCTATGAATTTAGAAGAAGGAGTGTCCACATCATGAGGACAAGGGGAGGCTGAACCCCAAGAGATCTGCTGCCCACTGGCTGCTTCTCTCTTGTAATTTTGCTGTATTTTGAAGTTATTTTTAATGTCAGACGAGAAGGAACATGAGGAGGTTCCACACCCAGACCTGCCCATTCAGCCACTGTCCCAGTTCCCCACCAGTGATGATGTTCAAGGCACTGACCGTTCTGAACATGAGGAAGCCAGATCTAACTGTAAACTTGGCCTCAACCTTTAACTTCTAGTAATCAGAGTGAGATCGGTTGTAAGAGGAGCAGATTGTCCCAGACTCCTCACACCTCCCTGCCAGACCTAGAGTTGGCTGCTGTTGACAACGACCATCCCAGGACTGATTCAGCCTGGGAATTCTTGTGCTCTAGCCACCCAGAATTGGCATCTTGGATGCAGAATGACCCAAACTGGGCTTGGGCTTGAAGTACCGGCCAATGCTGCCGGTGTCTTTTTTAGCAGGTGACGACACATGCTCGGGAAGTTGAGGGCTCCATCCAAAATCTACTGACGTCAATGGAATACTCTTGTTGACATCAGCGGGGCTTGGATCAGTGCCTACATTCCACTTCTTTATTCCAGCCTGTGATCTGTGTGGGGTGAAAGGGCTCTTCCCTTCTTAGGGACTTCAGCAGGTCTTCACAGAATCCCAGAATGATGGAGGCTGGCAAAGCCCTCTGAGGTCCTCTAGCCCAGCTGAGGGCCCCTCATCACCTCAGTGGCTACACCAGGGCACTCAGGGCCACAGCCAGGCTGTCCTTCCTTCAACACCTCCAGGGATGGGGACTCCCCCACTATCCTGGGCAGTCCAATCCAGGCTCTGAACCCCCTTTCCAGGAGGAAGGGCTTCCTAACATCCAAACTAACCCTCCCTTGGCAGCCTCAGGCTCTGCTGTCTTCTCCTGGTGCTGGGTTCCTGGGAGAATAGCCTGACCCCCTCCACTAACTGCAACCTCCCTTCAGGGAGTTGGAGAGAGGGAGAAGGTCCCCCCTGAGTCTCCTCTTCTCTAGACTGAACTCTCACTGCTCCCTCAGCCTCTCCACAGCAGCCTTTCTCTCCAGTCCCTTCCCCAGACTTCTTGTTCCTCTGGCCCTGCTCCAACCCCCTAGTCTTTCTCTTGAAGGGAGGAGCCCCAATCTGGTTTCCTCCACAGACATCAGGTGGAGGATGCAGAGGACGGAACAATCAGGAGAACAGACGCATCCCCATCCAATGCTGAGTGTGATCTGTCCACCTTGCTGGACCTGGCCAGGCTGCAGCTCAGGTTTAAGTATCACACGTGAGGGACATTGTTGCCTTGGCTGTGACGTTCCAGGGCTCCCCAGTACCTGCTCCAACCTCAACTGGAGCTTCAGACATCCTTGGGCTGCTTGGGATGTTCCAGTTCATTCTATTGCCCAGTGTCCTCTCTTCAAGTTGCATCTGGGCAATGCTCTATTCCTGTGGTTTAGTTTTGGCCTCAGGCCTGAGAGGAGCAGGGAGCTGACTCAATGACTCTTAGGGGTCCCTTTCAGCCTGTGATACTCTGGGATACTCACAGGCTTCAAAGGTTGTGGTCGGATAATGTGTGAGGGGCCTCGATCCACCTTTCACAGGTAGACCTGGGAAATCTGCTTTTCAATGGGAGCAAAACTCTCTCGGCTCAGTTTATTGGCTCCTTTGTGGATGGGATGTAAGGAAGAGGGAATAACAGCTCCCCTGGGTGAGCACTGATTGTGCTCATCACTGGGACAGAGCCAGTGTCACGCTACCAGACACATGCTGAGCTGTGCCCCTGCCCTTCCATGGCCCTGTGCCCAGGGCTCATACAAGATCACTGCCATCATGTTGCTGGTGGCTTCTGAGGGCTCTTCTGTCCCTGTTTTATGATGCTGTAGGTACCAAGAGGCTCGATCTTGGGGGTGAGTGTGGACCCCTCCACTACCAGGCTCCTCAGCCAGCAAAATCCTCAGCTTTCCATTAGGAAAGTCCCCCTTTCCCTGGCACTGCTGCAGATAGAATCACAATGATAAAATCATTGGGTTGGAAGGCACCCCCAAAGGGCATCCAGTCCAACCTCCCTGCACCAAGCAGGGCTAGCACTCACCAGACCAGGTTGCCCAGAGCCCCAGCCAGCCTGACATTCAGTGGCTCCAGGGATGGGGCCTCCCTCTGGGCAGCCTGTTCCAGGGATCCCCCACCATCAGCTTCAACTTCTTTGTCCTCAGCTCTGCCCTCACTCTGCCCTTTTCCAGCTTCAAACCAGGACCCCTCATCCTGTGGTTCCCTGCCCTTGGGAACAGCCTTCCCCAGCCTTCTGACAGCCCCTGCCAGGGGTGAGAAGGTTGCTGGAAAGTCCCCCTGGAGCATTCTCCTCTGCAGCTTAGCTCCCTCAGCCTGTGCCCAGAGCAGAGGGGCTGCAGCCCTCTGAGCATCCTTGTGGTCTCCTCTGGCCTCGCTTTAACAGCTTCAGCTCTTTCTGCTCTTGGGGCCTCCAGAGGTGGCTGCAGGACTCCAAGGGAGGTCTCCCCAGAGCAGAGCAGAGCAGATGAGAGCACAGGGGTACAATCCCCTCTCTCAATCTCTGCTCACACTTCTCCTGATCCAGCCCAGGGTGCAGTTGCCCTTCTGGCTCTCAGGTTCCCACTGGTGGCCCCTGGCCAGCTTTCCATCTCCAATGGCCAAAACCTGAAGGATGATTCTGCATCACAGATCCTTCAAATCAACTGGGTTGGAAAAGCTCTCTGAGCTCCTTGAGTCCAGTACAGCCAAGTCCCTACTGCCCCCCAACCCTCACCCTACATCTCCAGGGCTTTGAGACCCTTCTAGGGATGGAGACTCACTCCCTGCCCTGGGCAGCCTGGGCTAAGCCTGGAAATTGTTGCTCATGGACATCCTGGGGTTTCCATGGGGACCTGCAACCTCCTGCAAAACTGTAAAGCATCGTGGTGAGGCCATCCAGCTTCTTCTCCTCCTTCCCTGCGTGTAAATATAGAGCAGGGAGCGCTCTGAAGCGATGGAGCCGGGGGTGGAAGGGGAGATATTATTATCTTCACCTGCTGCTGCCGACCAAAGCAATAAAGAGACAGATGACAGGAAGTGAGAGCTTCAAAAATAGAGACCTTTAATGTCAGAGCTCCTGGGGATTAGTGAGAGCACCCTATGAGAAACAGAGGAGCCCTCGAACGCGTTGCCCCGTGCATATCGGTGGAGGGTGCATGTCCAGGTATCTAAGAAACATCCCTATGTTGATTAAAGAGCATAAAGAGTTTCACCAAAGCATGGATTTTAGCACTGTACAGCATCGCAGTCCCTCCATCCATGGGTTATTGGCAGTTCTTTTCCCTTGAGCTACCCAGATTGCTCCCCTGTTGCCTCAGGACATTCTGCAAAGCTGCACGGGGATGGCAATGGCAAAATGCTGACCGTGAGCCTTGCTGATGCTAAAAAACCTGAGTATTTGCATGTGGAAAACAGTGATTCTCATTTAGAACTCTCTGCTTCACTTAAAGCCTCTAAAATATAATGAACACCTTGTTTCACCTCCATTTGTGTTGATTCTCTGTCCACCCACACAATTGTGTGGCCCTTTGCCAGCTCCATGTCTTCATTAATTCTCTTCTGCAAGCAAAAGCCCCAGTCTGGGTTGGATTTGAAGTGTGTTGCAACAGGAATGAGCCCAAAGGAGAGGGATTCGGAGGGGTGTTTTTTCTCCCTGAATCTCAGCGCTGGCCCAGAGTCTGCTCCCGGCTACATTGGATCCCCAACAGGTGTCAAGACAACAAGGGAAAATAGCAACAGTGGCTGGAAGTGTCGGAGCCCTGAGGCTGTGCAGCTCCCAGCACTGGAAATGATCCCAGCACTAAACCAGGGAGAGGAGGAGGTGGCAGGAAACAGGTGATCCCTACCTCAAGACCCTCATGACACTCTGATAACCTACTGCCTTGGTTCACTCTTGTTGCTTTGGGGGGCAGCTGGGGTCAAGAGGCTTCAGACCCAGCAAACATCATGTTTTGACCCTAAGACTTGGATTTGGGGGCTCTGACCCCATTATTTCTGAGCATGTGCAGTTCCTCAATAGAAGTCCACTGGAGTAACACTAGGAAAAAGGTGTGAAGTGAGATTGTGGGGTGACTTTGGGGTGCAGAGAGGTTTTCTTCACCCCACATCTTCCTTTGCCCTGGCTGCAATGTCACTTTCTCTAGAAATCAGAGAATCCAGCAGCAAACACTATGATCTGCCCTTGGGAGAGGTTGGATCAGCACCGGGTTCAAGACAGTGCTGGATGTGCGAGGACAGGGGATGCAAACCAGCATCTCCTTATTGTTTAGCTCTAAAGGTCCTCATTCTTCTGCAGGTCTCTGATTCCTCATTGACACAGAGCTTCCTGTGTGGCTCCCAAGTCAGCACCTCCCTCCAGCATGGCTGGAGGAGTCCCCTGTGCTGGCTGTAACCCCAGCAGGAGCTAAAAGTGTTCCAAAACAGCCCAAAGACCAGAGATTAAGAGGAGGAAGATGAAGGAAGAAGAGGAACATGGGCAGCCTGCCCCAGCCTGGAAGATATGCAGTTTCTCAGTGTTGGGCAGGAAGACCCTGGCATCCTCCAGAGCCCCGTGAGCTGCCATGGTGAAGTTGGCATCTCCTGAGGTCACCACATCGAAGACACATGACTGGAAGTAGACATCCTCCACAGGCAACATCTCCTTGCAGAGCGCCCGGGCCGCCTCAGCTGCCACACGCCTGCGGCAGCAATCACTGCGGGAGATGCGCTGGCTACGGGGGCAACCTCCCACGCAGAGCTGCAGGTCTTGCTCCTCCGTGAAGGCACGAGCCACCTCCTCAGCAGCCCGGATGGAGAAGGAGAGCTGGCGGCCAGCCTGACGGATGGCGATAATGGTGCCAATGTAATCGGCACGGATCTCCACGTGGCGCCCAGGGCTGCGTTCATGGATAACCAGGCTGCTACCGCCTGGCCTCTCACCCCCGTTCACCGAGCCATCCTCGAAGGCTGCCGGGAGGTTGTCTATCTCAGCCTGGTAGACTTTCTGGTCAATGCATTCCTTCATGTTCTTGAAGATGATGGTGAGCTGCAAAGAGTGGAGCAGAGAGTGTTGAATCTCCGTGGCTGCATCCCTACACCAACAAAAGCAGATGCCACACAGCTGCCTTATCAATCTCTGCCCCAAACCCTCTCTCCCACATTGCTGCAGCCCTTTGGGGAAAGCAGGAACATTCATTTCTTGTTTTCTTCTTTCTTGAATCAACCAGAGCCCAATGGGACCCATAGACCACACTCTAACCCATCTATGGCCACCAACAGGAGCATGTGGAACTCTTGGACCCCACAGCGTGGGTTGGAAGGGAGCTCAACGATCATTGGATCAAAGTGTTTGGTTTATGGTTGGACTGAAGGAGCTCAAAGGTCTTTTCCAACCTCAGTGATTCTGTGAATCACAGAATAGCAGGATCATAGAATCATAGAAGGATCGGAGTTGGGGGGGACATTAAAAGACACTCAGTTCCAAGCTGCCTGCCATGAGAGTCAGCGACACCTCCCACCAGACCAGGTTGCACAAGGCCCACTCCAACCTGTCCCTGAACACTTCCAGGGAGGGGGTTAGGGAGTAGGACGTGACAGAGACTTCTGGGATCACCCAGTGCAACCCCCCTGCCAGAGCAGGATCCCCCAGAGCAGATCCCACAGGAACAGCCCAGGCAGCTTTGGGATCTCTCCAGAGCAGGAGACTCCACAGCCTCTCTGGGCAGCCTGGGCCAGGGCTCTGGGACCCTCCTGAGCAAAAGGTTGCTATTAATGGGTAGGGGGATCCTCCTCTCTGGTCCCCTCAAGCCCTTCACTTTCTGCCAAGCTCTGTCCCAGAGCATTACCCTGTTAGTAACTGTTGCATTGGACCCCTTTGCCACTGGCGAGCTGGTCGCTTGCACAAAGAGGTAGTCATTGTCCAAGAGGGGCCAGGAGCCTTCTACTCGGCAGGTGTGGAAGTCATCATGGAAGGTGCGGATGTGGGGGTCCCCAAAAGCAGCGCAGTGCTGATAGCTGGGGAGCTGCCCGTGCTTGTAGACAAAACTCTTCTCATAGTTGCAGATATCAAGCGACTCAAAGGCCTGATGGTTGGGAGCTGGCGGCCGGGGTCGAGGAGGTGACGTGGGACCTTCTTTTGAGCAGTTGTTCTGTATCATGAGGTCCTCAATGCCATGGACAGCTGAGTGGTAGGCCAGGTCTCCCCGGCATGTGCGAGCTGTCTTACGGGTACAGTGGGAGTAGGAGCGGAGGGCCTTGCAGTACTCTGCATTCCGGTTGGAGCTGCGAAGGTTGAGGGTGGCTGCCACGTACTCTGAGTTGCAGCGCAGGATCTTGCACTGGGAAGAAACTGGGACAGATGGGATAGCTCAGGGCATCCCAGTAGAGCTGTAGGGATGGGGAAGGGCAGTCCCTACTCCTCCCACCACCTCCCACCATCTGGTCCCCTCCAGATCTTGTGGTGGTGACAGTTGTTAGAAGCAGTGCAACAGCTAAAGGGGGTGTCAGGAGTTGGGAGCAGGCTGCTCCCGGTGGTGCCCAGCACCAGGACAAGGGGCACTGAGCCCCAACTGGAAGCCAGGAGGTTCACCCTACCCATCAGGAGCAACTTCTTCCTGGGGAGGGTCCCAGAGCCCTGGCCCAGGCTGCCCAGAGAGGCTGTGGAGTCTCCAGTTCTGGAGAGATCCCAAAGTCACCTGGGCTGTTCTGTGGGATCTACTCTGGGGGATTCTGCTCTAGAGAGATCCCAAAGTTCCCTGGGCACCATCATGAGCACCTGCTCTAGAGGAACCTGGGTGAGATGATCTCCAAACATCTCTTCCAGTCCCATCAGTCTGGGATTTTGTGGAAGATCTCGGCCTTTGGCTGTGCCCTGCTGTCTCTGCCTTCTCTGGGGAGATAATGGAGCTTTTTAGGGCTCCCCCAGGGACAGGGCAGGGGCTGCTCTCAGTGCTGAGGCCATCCTCGCAGGGTCAGGGGATGCTGGAGGGGCACTGCCTGCTGTTCCCTCTGAGACTGGGGGCTACAACAAGAAGGTCTTCTGCTTGGCCACCTCCCAGGAGGTTGTCCCCTCCCTGTAGCTCCCACCCATGTCCCCAGTAGTTCCTTACCATTCCCACAGAAGAGGAGTAGGAGCAGAGCTGGGAGGAAGAAGTCAGCATTCTCCAGCTGCCCTGGGCTCCCCATTCCAATCCATGCAGAGCCTGGGGAAGTTCCTCACCCTCCAGCTCCTCTCAGGTTCTTCATTCACCAGGTCCCTAGGAGCAGAGGTGAGGTGGGATCTCCGAGGTGGTACCAGCAAGCCTCAGGTCCCTCCTCTCCAAGATCGTTTGAGCAAAATCCTGGTGGGTTTGGGGGTTTTAATAGCTTTTTAACAACAGTTTCTCTGTCTGGGTGAGTGGGTGAGCAAGGTAAAGCTTCCAGCTGCCCTTGGGGTGAAGCTCCAGGAGGCAGGAGAAGCTGCACAGCAGGGATGGGAGCAGCCCATTAGCACAAAGAAGACCCAGCGTGTTGGGTGCTGCTGTTTCCACCAATCCCAAGAATTGGAGCACAACTGACAAGGGAATAGGAGCTGAAAAGTCAAATATAAGGGTGATGGCCACCCCACCAGCACCCCTGGGTGACAGCAGCACCTCTTCCTCCACCAAAACCCCAAATCCAGGGACTTTCAAAGCCAGGGAACATCCTCTCAGCTACCTTCTACCTTGCTGCAATGGCTCTGGGTGTTGGGGTATTGTGAGGAGAGCAGGAGACTCTGCAAACGTCCAGGCAAAAAAATCAACCTCTCTTGGCATCATCAGGGCTGGAAACTGTTGTGGGGTGGCCAACAAGGGGTGGCATTCAGGCTGGAAGAGTTCTTAGCAACTTGTTAGTCAAAGTGCCTTTTCCAAAGGTTCTTTGGAATCTTCTGTGTGTGAGATCAGCCCTTTAGGTTTATTTTTGCTCCCTTGTAACTGGTTGGAGACATTGCTGGTGGTGGTGGTAATAAAGTCCCTGTGCCTGGTACTCTAAGCAGCCTGAGGTGCTGAGACCACTGATGCCTACATGGTGGCTTCTAAGGGACCAAGAAGGAGAAGAACCAGAACTTCCCTTTTTGTTCCTTAAGAATCACAGAATCATCAAATCATCAGGCTGGAAGAGATCTCCAAAGGGCATCCAGCCCAAACCCGCTGCACCAAGCAAAGCCAGCATGCCCCAGACCAGGTTGCCCAGAGCCCCAGCCAGCCTGACATTCAGTGCTCCAGGGATGGGGCCTCCCTCCACCCCCTCTCTGGGCAGCCTGATCCAGAGATACCTCACCCTCAGCTTCAACAGCTTTGTCCTCAGCTCTGCCCTCACTCTGCCCTTTTCCAGCATCAAAGCAGGACCCCTCGTCCTGTGGTTCCCTGCCCTTGGGAACAGCCTTCCCCAGCCTTCTGACAGCCCCTGCCAGGGGTGGGAAGGTCACTGGGAGGTCCCCCTGGAGCCTTCTCCTCTGCAGCTCAACAGCATCAGCTCCCTCAGCCTGTGCCCAGGGCAGAGGGGCTCCAGCCCTCTGAGCATCCTTATGGCCTCTGGCCTCGCTCCAACAGCTTCACTTCTGCTCTTGGGGCCTCCAGAGGTGGCTGCAGGACTCCAGGGGAGGTCTCCCCAGAGCAGAGCTGGCCACACTTCTCTTGATGCAGCCCAGGATATTGGGAGAAATCAACCTTCCCAATGGCTGCAGACATCAAACTGCCCATCATCTGGGCTGGCATGGTGATGTTGCCCAGCACTGGCAGCCCCTGTTCCACTGCCAACACAGCAGCCACTGGGGATGAAACTGGGCAACTGATCCTCTGGCCCTGCTCAGGTTGTTCTTGGCAGGTCCGTGACCAGGACAGAGCAGGGACAGTAGTCTCTGTAGCACTGGGCAGTGGGGACATGACGCCCAGTACTGGGAGCAGTGTAGAGTGAGTAAGAGACAACAGACTGGGGCATCCTGTCCCGCCCTGTTTGAGGCTCCCTGTACCCCCAGTATCACCTCCCAAAGCGATGCCGTGGGGAAGGTGACACAAAGGAGACCTGACCCTGGCCCAGTATTTGGCTGATGAACATCCAGTTAATGTGTAGCAAAGAACTGTGGCTGTGGCCACAGCTAGGAAAGTCCCTGCCATGGGTCTGGGCTGTCCTGACCCTGTGGCAGTAGGAGAAAGGGCACATCAGTGCTTAGAGGTGCTACACGAGCCTGAGGAGATGCCAACTCCTAGGGTAGTTCAGCAAGAGCGGGTCAGATAATCCAGTTCTTCATCTTTTTGAGACAACTTGCAGGTGGAATCGACCTTCTAGGGCAACCCTGGGTGCCAGAGGCAATGTCCTGCACCCTGGACTCTCCTGGGGTTCATGAACAAGAGGGTGACCAAGCAGGTCCTGGGAGGCTCTCACTCCACTCTGCTCTGTCCTGCTGGAGTCCTGGGCCCAGTTCTGGGCTGTCCAGCTCAGGAGGGACAGGGAGCTACTGGAGCCAGTCCAGAGCAGGGACAGGAGATGATTAGGAGACTGGAGGAGAGACTGCAAATGCCACTATGCTCAGGCTGGAGAGGAGGAGTCTGAGGGGGGATCTGATCAATGTTGATCAATAGCTAAAGGGGAAGGAGGCTCTTCCTGATGATGCCTAATGACAGGACAAGTGGCACTGGGCCCCAACTGGAAGCCAGGAGTTTCCCCCTACCCATCAGGAGAAAGTTTTTGCTGAGGAGGGTCCCAGAGCCCTGACCTAGACTGCCCAAAGAGGCTGTGGAGTCTCCTGCTCTGGAGAGATCCCAAAGCTGCCTGGGCTGTTGCTGTGGGATCTGCTCTGGGGGGTGCTGCTCTGGCAGGGGGGTTGCACTGGGTGATCCCAACCCCACCAATCTGGGATTTAGTTTTCTGCCCCAGCCCTTGCTGTGCCGCAGCCCTACTCACCTGCTTTGCCCTCCTGGAGCCCTCAGTGCTGGTTTGTCCTCGTCACCCACCTGTAGTCTAAAGGACAGCCAGAGAAATCAATGAGCCCGGAGTCAGGAAAATGCCATCCTCATTCCTGGGCACCTCCATTACCTCAAAGCTAGATCAGATCCAGGGTGCTGGTAGGGAAAGCCTGGCTGGGGGGCTCAGGGAGCCGACCCCCCTGCAGGACACCCTGTTCTTCCTCCCAGTTACCTTTGCTCGGTCCTTCTCCCTGTGCAGGGCAGGGGATGGGTGTTGAAATAGAGCCACCTAAATTTAGAAAGGCTCAACCCCAGCCAAGAACAACAAGTGCAGGGGGGTAGAGGGAGACGATGTGGGGGAGGCTGAGGTGGGGAACACACACAAGAGCCCCAAGAGGAGGACAACCTCCAGACCACCCCATGACTGGGTGATGTGGAGTCCTGCCACTCATGGGATCCTTGGAGATCCTTGGTTGTCCTTGCTTGGGGTGAGGCTGGAACAACCCATGAGATGAATTTTCCCTGTGTGGTGAAACCCGTGGTTTCATCTGCAGCTTCCCTCCCATCCTGGGATGCAGCCGAGTCCCAAAGGCAAACTTGGGACAGGTCAAAGGTGGATGGTCTCTGCAGGGGTGGGGAGTGGTGGGAAAAGGTCCTCACTGGGCTTCCCCAGGAGTGGTTTGTCCCTTGAGGACGCCTGGCTGGAGGGAAGTGCTTGACAGCAGGCCCCCTAGTACTCCCAGTACCCACCACCTACTTCGGGAGCCAGTCCAGAAAAGTCTCCTGAACACCATTCCTGTTCTTTTCCAGGTTCTGCACGTCACAGTGAGGAGTGAAACCTCTCACAGCCCTGGACACCTTCATGCTGAAAGCCTCAGAATCCCAGAACCCCAGTATCTCTTGGGTTGGAAGAGACCTTTAAGATTATCAGGTCCAACCTTCAGAGAATCATTGATTCACAGGCCTGGAAGGGACCTCCAAAGGGCATCCAGTCCAAACCTCCTGCACCAAGCAGGGCCAGCATGCCCCAGACCAGGTTGCCCAGAGCCCCAACCAGCCTGACATTCAGTGGCTCCAGGGATGGGGCCTCCCTCCAACCCCTCTCTGAGAACCTGTTCCAGGGATCCCTCACCCTCAGCTTCAACAGCTTTGTCCTTCAGCTCTGCCTTCACTCTGCCCTTTCTAGCTTCAAACGAGGATCCTTCATCCTGTGGTTCCCTGCCCTTGGGAACAGCCTTCCCCAGCCTTCTGACAGGCCCTGCCAGGAGTGGGAAGGTCACTGGGAGGTCTCCCTTGAGCCTTCTCCTCTGCAGCTCAACAGCTCCAGCTCCCTCAGCCTCTACCCAGAGCAGAGGGGCTCCAGCCCTCTGAGCATCCTTGTGGCCTCCTCTGGCCTCGCTCCAACAGTTCCAGCTCCTTCTTGTTCATCCAGCACTGCCAGGTCACTGCAAACTCGTGTCCCTCAGCACTATGTCCTGACCTCAGCCAGGAGAGCAGATGAAGCTTAAGCAACACCACCCCCACCCCTCCAGGTCCCACCATCCCTTTCTGATGGGGAATTCCTCCCAATTTCTGCAGTTCAGACCAGTTTGGGTTGTTTAGGGATGGGGAGGAAAAGAGATTGATGCTCCAGCCTTCTGCTGCATGAACCCATTAACCAGCAGCAGGGGAGTCATGGCAGCAGCTGGACCTGGGGAAATGGGGAGAATGGGAGCATTCACATCTTCTGATCACCCAACGCTCTTCAACTCTTGGTTTGGCCATAATGGAGCCTCTTCCTTGACAATATCGGGTGTTGAAAGGGAAACAGCTTGGGCTCCAATCTCAGTTGGGATTTCTATTGGCAGCCACCAGAGAAGGAAGGCTTTAGTTGGGATCCCATTTGTTTTGATGTGACCGGGGGTTTTGTTTCACTCCTGGGATGCATGGAGGTCCTGCAGCTCTTTTCCCTGCCCGCTATTTATCTTCCAAGTGTCCATTTCCTGGGAATGAGGGATAACCATGGAGTGGAAAAAATGTGGTTTAAAAACCCAGACCCAGATCCCAGCAGAGCCTCCCAAGATCCAACCCAGCCAGGTCCCAGGCTCCTGGTAACATCGCCCATCAGCTGCTGTAGTGTTCCGTGCCATGAGCCCCCACTGAGGGAATCAGTTACATGTGGGGCGGGCAGGTGGGAATTCTTTGGGAAACAGCAGACAGACTCATCTGGGCTCGGAATCCCACCACCCACTGCATGTGGGTAGGGGAGGGACTAGAGGAATTGGGATATCCCAGCATTCAGGGTGTGGTGTCCTGAGGGTCAGTGCTATGGGATCCTGAGGGTCAGTGCTATGGGATCCTGGAGCTGTCGATTGCTCTGAGCTGGAATGTGCTGGGCTGAGTCGTCAGGAATCTCTCCAGAGCTGAAGCAGTTATCGTGGTGCCAAAGCAAAAACATTAGGGATCAAACTGCTCCCAACACTCAGCTGCCCCCATTCTCATTAACAAAAGCAGTTGGAGTTTTTGGAGAAACCAAGTCACCAGTCAGAACCGTAGAATCAAAATGGTGGGACTGGCAGGGACCTCTGGGATCACCCAGTGCAACCCCTGCCAGAGCAGGATCCCCCAGAGCAGATCCCACAGCAACAGCCAAGGCAGCTTTGTGATCTCTCCAGAGCAGGAGACCCCACAGCCTCTCTGGGCAGCCTGGGCCAGGGCTCTGGAACCCTCCCCAGGAAGAAGTTGCTCCTGATGGGTAGGGGGAACCTCCTGGCTTCGGACTGGGGCTCAGTGCCCCTTGTCCTGGTGCTGGGCACCACCAAGAACAGCCTGCTCCCAGCTCCTGCCAGGCACCCTTTAGCTACTTAGAAGTATTTGTGAGGTTGAATCCGAACAGATTCAAACCCAACCATTGGGATGGGGGAGCTCAGTCAGCCCTGTCAGAGTTTGTCTGCCTCCAGCAGTTCTCAGCAGCCCCCCCCATTAGCATCACTCCCCGTCATAGCTCCATTGAGTTCCAGGTGGACAGAGCTCTGCAAGCCTTTTCTGAACATCCCAGAGCGTGTAGGATCAGCCAGGATCAGTCTCTTGATGTTGGGGATGAGCCAAGCTGTGGTGATTCTCTCCAGACCACGATGCAGCAGCCAGATAGATCCCCCAGGCTCACTGATCCCACAGATCCACACTGGGAGTGGGAAGAGGGATCTGAGAAAGGCAGGATTTGCCAGAGAACTGGAAGAAGGGACAATCCTGCTTCTCTCCGCGTATGGATTGTTTGCTCAACCCAACACATTCAACCTGGCATGAAGCCCCCATCCCTCCCTCTTCCAGCAGAGGATCCCAGTTCTCCACTTACCCCAGTAAACACCAATCCCACTGACCACTGGATGGTCTACTGAAAGCCCTTGGAGCTGAGGGTTGGACTCCAGGCTGGAACAGGGAGGGGGAATCATGGCTGGGAGCTGCAGACAGCTGAAGTTGACGACAGCCTGATCCGTCTCTGAGTGCTGGAGCTCAGGGGTAAGGCGATGCTGTAAAAATAGCCCGAAAGACACATTCCAGTGGGGAGGGGACAGGAAAAAAATTAGGAGGGAGGGAGAAGCCCAAGGGGGAGCAAATCTGATGTGAGATGGTCATGGAGATCTCGGGATTTCTCCAGGATCTAGGATAACAGAGTTGGTTGGGAATGCTGGAAATGTGAGGATTTCAGCAGCACTTGATGCATCCACTGGAGAAGAAACCATCCACTGGAGCAGGAACCATCCAGTGTGAGAGAAACTATCCAATGTTGGGGGGGAGAACTGTCTACTGGAGGAGGAACCATCCACCACTGTGGGAGAACCGGGCATTGGAGGAGGAACAATCCAGCAGAGGAGAAACCATCAACAAGAGGGGAAACCATCAACTGGAGGAGAACTATCCTCTAGAAGAGGAACCATTCACTTGAGAAGAAACCATCCAGGTTGTGGGGCACCCCCAGCACTGCCAGTCCTACCTGGAGGGTTTGTGGGGAGCTTTGGAGGGATATGGGGACTTTGGGGACAAGAGGAGAGGAAGGACCCAACATCATGACGTGCAACAGGACTTTGTGCATGGCAAAAGCCAGAGGAAGGAATGTAGCAAAACAAACCCCAGGGAGACCCTGTGACTCCCACTAACTCCTCCTCAAACCCTGGAGCTGCCCCAGGACCCCCCTCCCAGCTCCAGGCTGCTGCCAAACTGGATCGGTGGAGGAGCTGGGGAGTTGCCCCTGGGGGATGAGCCTAGTATGGGGAACAGGGATTGGGAAAAAGATGGGGACAGGAATAGAAGGGACAAGGCTGTCCTGTGGGGACAAGAATGGGAGTACAGGTCCATGTCCCCAGGAACACCAGTGATACCAGGGGTTAAAACAGGACGGGGACAAATGAGGACAGGGATGGGGCAGGATGGGAAACAGGATGGAGGGAACAGCAATGGGGAATCCAGCTCCAAGGATGGGGACCAGGATGGGGAACCATGTTCCCCAGGGAAATCAGTGACACCAGAGTTTGGGACAGGATGGGGAAAAGGATGGGGGGGACACCGATGGGAGGAACAGAAATGGGGGTCCAGGTCCGTGTCCCTGAGGACACCAGTGAGAGTAGGGGCTGAGGACAGGACCAGGACAGAGATGGAGACAAGGGTGGAAAGAGAGAGATGGGGGGTTCCAGGTCCGTGAAATAGGGGACCCCAGTAACACTAGGGGATGAGGATGGGAACAGGGATGGGGACAAGGGTGGGACAGGGATGGAGGACAGGCATGAGCGGGACAGAGATGGAGACAGGGATTGAGGACAGAGACTGCGGACAGAGATGGGGGGACTGGATAGGTGGTCCAGGTCCGTGTCCTGGGCGACCCAAGTGACAGCACGAGGTGCGTTAGGGGAACACAGGACGAGGACAGCCGGTGGCCGCAGACGGTTCCCCGGCGGGGGCTGAGCTGGGCGGTCACTGCCGCCCCCCTTAACTAACGCGCCCGGCCCGCAGCCGCCGAGCGCCGCGCGGGGCATGCTGGGAGGTGTAGTTCCTAGCCCCGGGTGTCACGTGGTGGGGCGGGAGGAGCGCTCCCTCCATTTCCCATCGTGCTCAGCGGCGGACGGGGGGCTGTGTTGCGGTGAGTGGGGAGGTGCGGGACGGGGGGTGTTGGGGCGGGGTCGGGTGTCACCTCTGGGCTCTATCTGAGGGGGGGTTGAGATCGCCCCTGGACTGTACTGGGGGGGATTCTGGGGTTACCCCCAGATCATGTTTGAGGGGACCTGCGGTCACTTCTGGGGTGATGGGGGGCAGGTTGTCGGGGTCAGGGTCCCCTCACAGGTTGTGTTGGGAGGGATTGGGGCCACCCTTGGGTTGTATGTGG
>VZRI01002901.1:60093-95187 GCA_013397515.1 Upupa epops
GCAAAAAGGTTTAAAAAACTGGTTTTAAAAGCCAGCTTGAGGCTGTAGGAAGCAGCTCAGGGCTGGGAAGCATGAATTCACACCCCCCAAGTCCCAACGCCCCCAGGAACAGCCAATTCCAAGCAGGAAGCAGTGGCCAAAGATACAAAATAAAAACAGTGTTAGGAAAAAAAACCCAATAAAATCAACTGTCAATAATTCTCTCTCAATTCTCAGGTCTCTGATGATCAGACTAACTCTGCTGGGGCAGATTCTCTCAGCTAGACTCAGGCCGCTGGGAGCCACAGGGCTGCTCCCCGCCTCCCCACTCCATTGTCTCTGGAAACTTTGGTATGGTTCTTTGATGCCCCCACACCACACCCCCCAACCTTGAGGGGGCTTCTGCCTGACCTTGGGCACCATCCTCCCTCCTCCAGGACCTTCTGGAGCAGGATCTGCTGCTCCCACACACCAACCAAATCTAGTTTCCCCAGCCAAATCCCCATGCCCCTAACTCCAGAGGCAAGGAGAGAGGAGCAGAGTGGGGTCTGTGCTGTTAAACCTCCCCCTAACACAGGAACAGGTTATTGCATTCCCCATTTGCATGGGTCCCATACTGGTTGGCAGGGCACTGAGACTGAGTGGTCAGAACCTGTGCACCAGTGCTTCCCGCTCCTTGCGCTTCAGCTCCTCCTTGTAACAGCAGGAGCAGAAATTCCCGGTTTCAGGATGCCCATAGAAGCTGCAGTTAGGCTGTCTGCATTTGGTCTGCTGGATGCTATAGAGGAGTCGGCTCTTGGCCACTGCTGCCGTCCCTTTGGGCGACCCATCCTGCTCGGGGGGCTCCCGGTAGCCGTTGCTGTGTGGGGTGGGGAGGCAGGCGGATCCCTCACATTCCGACAGGAAACTGGGATGGACGCCCATGTCCGTGGGGGCAGAAAACCTCCCCGTGAAGTGGGCTGGTGTGGGTTGGTAGGGGTTGGCCCGCGTTTGGGCACAGTGGCGGGGTAAGGTGGCATAAGGAGGGAGGGTGCTGCCACACAGACCCCCGGCAACCTGCCGTCTGCTGTCGGGATAACCGGGTGGATGTGACACTTCCCCGCTGCTCATCACCGAGGGTCTGGGAAAAGTGAAAACCCCAGAATAACTGGAGGGAAAGGCAGTGATTTTAGTCCCCATGGGCAGCTCTGGGGGCTGCAGGGTGTAGGCTGGGGGAGTCTGGGGATAACTGGGGTTCAGCGGCACCTCCTCACTCTTGTGGGGGTCCAGCTCTGGTTTCTTGGCAGGGGCGGTGTTCATGAGAGCCTTCTTCTCCACATCCTTTTGTTTCTGCTCGGCCATGAACCGCTCCTCGGCATCCAGCAGGTACCGCTGGATCATCTCCTCCTGGTACTGGTGCCGGTTGCTGGTTTTGAGGTGGCCAGCGAAGATGAACTTGCGCTCACCCTGCATAGCTGCCCGCAGGATGCTCAGGCTCAGCCGGACATCATTGCTGTATTTGTAGGGGTCTGATGGCTTCTCAGCAGCTGCTTTGCCCCCTGGGCAGCTTTTTTCCAGGGAAGCCATGGAGTCTCCCTGGGAAGGCTCCTCCTTGCTGCTTTTCCTGGCCTTCAAGGATCCTCCTTTCTTCTTCTTCTCCAGGGTGTTGCCCTGCCCATTGCTGATGGCTCCCTTGATGGTTTTGCTGTGCATGAGGCCCCCCATGTTCTTCTTGAGTTTGCTCCCCAGCGTCTTGCCAAAGCTGCCCAGCTTGTTGGCCACTGAGTCAGCTCGTTTCTTCTCTTTCTCCTTTTCCTTCTCCGGGTCTTTCTTTGGTTTCTCCTTTTCCCTGCTAGCCCTGGTGCCACCATTACTGGCCGAGCTGCTACACACTGATTCCTTGTCTGAGTCACCTGACTCAGCAGCTGAACGAGCGTCATCACCGACCAAGGCTGTAGGAGACTCCGGCTGGGCCAAAGGCGCCTGCAGAGGGAACAAAACCCAGCACGGATGTCAGAGCCCAGTTGCTTCCTCAGTAAGGATTTCCAGGCTGAAGGTGAAACAGAGGAATAGGGGCTTGCTGGGACAACAGGGGGCAACCATGGCTGTGACTCAGCCCCAGCAGCATCCTGCACTTCCACAGGCTGCAACTGCCCAGCAGAGAGTGACCTAGGGGTGTTGACAGACAGTGGATGAACAGGATCCAGCAGGGTGGCCAAGGCGGCCAATGGTATCCTGACCTGGATCAGCACTGGTGTGGCCAGCAGGAAGAGAGAATATCCCCCTGTAATGGGCCCTGGGAAGACTGAACCTCAAATACCAGGGCAGTTTGGGCACTGCAGGACAGAGAGGAGTTGGAGAGCAGGCAGAGAAGGGTAACTGGGCTGTTTGGGGCTTGGGAGAGCAGGGATTATGGGGAGTGGCTGAGGGAGCTGGAGTTGCTCAGTCTGGAGAAGAGAAGGCTGAAGGGAGACCTCACTGCGCTCTCCATTTCCCTGAAGGGAGGGCAGGGTCAGGTGGGAGGTCAGCCTCTTCTCCTCAGGGACTGGCAACAGGAGCCGAAAAAAGGGGGTCAGGTGGTGCTAGGGGAGGGTCAGGTTAGATCCGAGGAAAAACTTCTTCCCAGAAAGAGTGAGGAGGCCTTGGAACAGGCTGCCCAGGGAAGCAGGGAGGCACTGTCCCTCAGGGGTTCCACAACCAGGCAGCCAGGGGGTATGAGGAGCTGGGGTAGTGGTTGGGGGTTGCAGAGTGGGCAGTTGGACTGGATGGTCTGGAAAAGCTTTCCAACTTGGATGACTCTGAGATTCTAAATTACTTGATTAGCTCAAGGTTTCAGGGAAAAACCTAGAGGAGATTGAGCTAGTCAGACTGGGGAGTGCTGCTGGTGAGGAGGGGAACAAATTTCTTCATAAATGGGGCGGGGGGGCATGGTCCCAGCATCCAGTTCACACAACAACAGGGCCCCAAGATGGGGACAGCTCATGAAGTTTCCCAGCAAATCAGTACTGTCCTCGCTGATGGCCACCAACACAAGAAGCTGCCCCCAAAACCAAGTTGCTGTGGTGCTCTCAGCAAGGTCAGGCAATCTCACGTAGAAGAGGAACCAGCCAGCCAAGGACTTCACAGCTGCTGCCCCAAAGAAAAGGGGGTTTAAATAATTGAAGAGTAAAGACAATCCCCCTCATCCCTTTACCTGCGTGTCACAGGGCAATGTGATCCAGCGGACATTCATGTAGCTGTGCAGCAGGTGCAGCTTGGCCTCCAGAGACAGTGTCACGCTGCAAGATAAACCCAGCACTCAAATAAAACACAAACCCCCAGGTAGAGTCGAGTTTCAAGTAAAAACTGAAGGTTTTCTCCTCCACATTTGGTTATGTTGAGTAAAACCCTGGTTTAAAGCAACAGAGTTGGTATCAAGGCAAAAGGTGACTATTTGTAGCCTCTTAGACCTCCCGGTTTGAACCTAAATGGTTAAATAAGGTTCCTGATTGTCAGTGTTGGGAGCGTTGGTCTGCTGGAGGGGACAAAGACCCCGCAGAGGAGGCTGGACAGGCTGGAGCAATGGGTTGAGGCCAACTGTCCGAGGTTCTGCAAGGCCAAAGGTCCTGCATTTGGTGGTTCCAGGCTGGGGGAGAGGGGCTGAGAGGAGCCCTGGGGGTCCTGACTGATCACTGACCCAGTCTGAGACAAAAGCAGCTCAAGAGGCCATGAAGGCCAAGGGCACCCTGGCTGCAATCAGCACTGGAGTGGCCAGCAGGAGGAGGGAAGGGCTGGTCCCCCTGCACTGGGCACTGGGGAGGCCCCAGCTTGAATCCTGGGGTCAGGGTAGGCACCTCAATGCCAGAAGGATCTGGAGGGGCTGTAGCAGGGCCAGAGAAGGGTAATGAGGTTGGGGAAGGGTCTGGAGAACAAACCTTGTTAAGAAGCAACTGAGGGAGCTGGGGCTGTGGTTGAAGAGCTTTTCAAGAATTTCCCCTCTTCTCACAAAAATAAAAGTCTTTCCACTAAAAACACGAGGACAGAGGCTTCTCTGCCAGCTCCAACCCCTCAAAACAGGAGATCCTATCAGAAAACCTTCTCTGAGCTTTCAGACCTTTGATCTTGGAGGTCTCCAGGTTTCTTTGATCCCAGTCCTGCTTCCAGCTCTGACCCTTCCACACCCACCACTGCTGCCAACAGTACACTGTTTCCCACCAAAGCAGGATATGGTTTGAGTCACCGACAGGGTGTCTGGCTGCAAAATGACCTCCCAGCTCCAGGAGGGCTTTGTTATCTTCCTGGGGGAGAGGGAGTGGGAAACAGACCTCTATGGGGTTTCCTGTGTCTGCCTGCACAGTCAATCCCCCATTGCATGTGTTTCCAAGCTGCAGCCAGTTGGACACTCCAGGACTTGGGGGAAGGAAGCCCCAAAGATATCCCAGCCCTACCCAAACCACACTGTGGCTGCCATGTTGGAACAGAATATATCACCACCTAATGGGATTGTTCATGGAGCACAACGTTCATCCAGCCCCAAGAAAGGCCCTGTTGGCATCTGGGCAATGAATCCATTGGCCATGAGGGGCTAGTCACACACAACCAACCTCGCCAGCTTGACGTTGTCGCTGTCATCCTTCCCCCACTGCCAGTCCTTCCCAGGGTCTACAGCAAAGTGCACAGGGAGCAGCTTGTGCTCGGAGTCTGTCAGGGGGATCACGGCTGCACGATGACAGGAAAGCCACTGTTAATGCCCCAAAGGTAGGAAACAGGGGTCCAAAGGGCAGGGTGGGGGTGGACTGATGTTTGGATTTTGTGGTCTTGGGGGCCTATTCCAACCCTAATGATTCTGTGATCCTATAAAGGTGAAACCTTCCCTAAGCTCATCAGCGCACAGGCTCTGATGGTGACACCAAGTCACACAGCAGCTGCCGATGCCTGGGATGAAGGAATCATGGAATGGGTTGGACAGACTTTTAGAAATTGGACCATGAGCTGGGACATCGTCAACCTGAGCAGGTTGCTCAGAGCTCCATCCAACCTGAGCTGGGATGGTTCCAGGGATGGGGCTTCTCTCATCTCTCTGGGCAGGGTCTCACCCCTCCAGGCATCCTCCTTTTATCTAGTTTGAATCCCCCCCTATCTGATTCTAAACCACTACCCCATATTCTGTCACAACAGATCTTGGTCAAAAGTCTTTCATCATCTGTCTTTTCAGTCCAGTTTGATTATGGAAAGGGCCACACTAAGATCTCCCTGCAGCTTCTCTTCTCCAGCTGAAACCCCCAACTCTCCCAACCCCTCACAGTAGAGGGTTCCACCCCTGGATCCTCTCCAGGGCCTCCTCTGGCCCCACTCCACTAGCTCCATGATGTCTCTGCTGGGCTGAGCACCCCAGAGCTGGACCCAGCCCTGCAGGGAGGTCTCTGCAGAGTGGAGCAGAGGGGTTCAACCCACTCCCTGAGCTGTTGAGAATGCAGAGCCCGGGATATGGGGGACTTTGGGGCTGTGAGTGCCCACTGCCAGCTCCTGTCCAGCTTCTCACCCAGCAGCTCCCAAGGGCTGCTACCAAGACTCTGTCACCCACCTTGGTCTTTTGCAGGTTCCTTCTGCTCCATGGACACCAGGGCAGAAAAGTGGGCTTGATCGTATGCCAGGACCAGTGGGGACCGATGGCATTTGTTGGCTGGAACTTCCAGGGGAAGGTAGATCCCTCCAAAGGGAATTGGGGCAAAGGCTAGAAGAAAACACCACCAGGGCAGTTGGTTTTCATCAGGGGTTAAAGAGTTCAAGAGCTGTTTACACCAAAACCGCTGCTGGCTTAGTTCAAGGTTTCACCTGCAGTTATCCGTCAGCTCCAGGGACACAAAAACCACCAAAACAAAACAGTGTGATCCCAAAGAGACAACATTTTACATCAACTGCAAAACGAACTTGTGTTTGCCGTGACAAACCCCACCCTTCTTCACTCCTCCACAAGGCACCTTCGAAGGAACCCACAGAGCACTGGTAACTGGTTACTCTGCCACAAAATCCTGTTGGCACTGGAAAATACTACATGGGGGGAGCAGGACTTCCCATCCCTACGTGTGTGGGGGATAAAGGGGCAGAAAAGCCCACCCCAAGGAACTGATCAACAGCAAGAGCTGAGCATGTGATGCTGAGATGAGGCTCAAACCCTGTGGCAGACAGCATAACGCACCCTGAGCTCTGCTCTCTGATTCCAGATCCAGCTTGTCAGAGCAGAAAGGCTCAGTGGAAATGGGTGGGTGAGTGGAGACACAGTGTGAGATCATCTGAATCCCAGGACTGGTGGGGTTGGGATTACCCAGTGCAAAACCCCCACCAGAGCAGATCCCACAGCAACAGGCAGTTTTGGGATCTCTCCAGAGGAGACTCCACAGCCTCTCTGGGCAGCCTGGGCCAGGGTTCTGGGCCTCTCCCCAGCAAAAAGTTGCTCCTGATGGGTAGGGGGAACCTCCCGACTTCCAGCTGGGGCACAGTGGCCCTTGTCCTGGTGCTGGGCACCACTGGGAACAGTCTGCTCCCAGCTCCTGACACCCTCTTTAGCTGCTGATCAGCATCAATTAGATCCCCTTTCAGGCTCCTCCTCTCCAGGCTGAACAACCCCAGCTCCCCCCAGTGTCTCCTTTAGCCCCCTGAGCATCTCCTGTCCCTGTGCTGGACTGGCTCCAGTAGCTTCCTGTCCATCCTGAACTGGGAAGCCCAGAACTGGTCCCAGGAATACAGGTATTTCAATCCCTCAGGAGGTCATTACCTTCCCCGCCCGAGTCCCGCAGCATCGTGTCAGCCACCACCACAATGGGTCTTTTCAAGACATGGGCCAGGACGAAGACATGGAACTCCTCCAGGCTCTCATACACTGGCTCCTCAGAGCTTTCAACACTTGGGGAAGGGAGAAAGAAGTCGATTATCAACACCTCTGACTATTTAGTCATAGTCTTTAAAAGTAGGATGAGGGCTTCACAGGCAATAAATCATTTATGGGGTCGGTCTGAGTCCTGATTTGAGATGTTGGATGTACATCCCCAAAAATATCCCATTAAAGAGAAGTTTGCACGCAGGGAGCAACACTTAGCTGCTGCCACCAGGCCATATCTAAAGAGCCCCACACGTGGTTTGTTTGGGACTATCGCAGTGCTAAATGGCCCTTGAACTGGAGTGAGGAATTTGCAGGGTTCCTTACTGTCATTTCAGAGCCATCAACACGAGAAGACTAAAAAAGGATTCATTTTCTGGTCGTTCACTGGGATTCTTTACTGGTCCAGCCACGTACCCGCCGCAGCCGCTGCCATTGGTGCCATAGTGCACACGGGGCTCGCTGGACGCCAACTTGATCAGCTCATTCCACTCCTTCTGCCACTCCTCTTCGGTGTAAACGAGACCAGACTGGGAAACAACACAGAAAAACACAACTCCTGAGCTGGACTTGGCTTCCACTGGAAAACACCACAACATCCCTAACACCCAACTAATGGGGTCCCTGCTGTCTCAGACAGGGTGAACCCACAGTTTAGCTGCCTTTTGGGAGATGTTGCAGCCTGAAACAGCTTCACTGAGCAGGGACCATCAGAGATCCCGGTGATTTTCCCCTAGAAAAGTTGCAATGGCCCAGAGTCAGCAACCATGGCTCTGTGGAGTAACATAGGACATCAATACAGTCCCTGCATGGCAGAAATCCTGAGCTGAGGAACAGATTCAGGGGTTTAGAGATTAACAGACTGATTTAGACTAGGAGGGAGCTCAGACCCCCCCCAGTGCCAACCCCTGACATGGGCAGTGACACTTCTCCCCACAACAGGGAACCCCCAGCCCCAGACAACCTGCCCTTCAACACTGCCAGGGCTGAGGGAGCAGCCACAACCTCCGTGGGCAGCCTGAGCCAGGGCCTCAGCCCCCTCCCAGCCAGGAATTTCTGCCTTCCAGCTCAGCCCAATCTTCCCTCTTGGAGCTGCAACCCAGCCCCCTTGGCCCAGCACTGGATCACTCGGGAAAAGGCCCTCTGCAGCTTTGCTGGAGCCCCTGCAGGGACTGGCAGTTGCTCCAGGTGCCCCTGCAGCCTTCTCTGCAGCTCAATGGTTCCAGCTCACTCAGCCTGTGCCCAGAGCAGAGGGGCTCCAGCCCTCGTGGCCTCCTCTGGCCTTGCTGAAACAGCTCCAGCTCCTTCTGATCTTGGAGCCTCCAGAAGTGGTGGCAGGACTCCGGGGGAGGTCTTCCCAGAGCAGAACAGAGCAAGGGGGGACAATCCCCTCCCTGTCCTTCCTGGGACCCTTCTTGAGATCCAGCCCAGCACAGGGCTGTCTCCGGGCTGTAGCACCCACACTCAGTTCCATGTTCCTCCAAAGCGTAGCTTTTCCCTCACAATACCAGAGCTGAAAGGCATCAGCAGCCACATTCATTCCAAACAAAAAGTTGACAGACACAATCGGAAGCAAGCAGCGTAGCAGCCTCTCCTCCTCCTTTGCCTGGCTCCCTAACTGAAGTTCCAGCCTCCAAACAACATCCCCAGCCCTCAGAGCCACCAAGAAAACCTCCAAGCTGTGAATCAGAGGGAAGTGACAGCACCTTCAGCTCTTCTGAGGATTAGGTCTATGTCATCAGCTGAAACTCTATTTATTAAAACCCTGTGGAGCACAGGACAGGACAGAGGAAGCTCTGGGCTGCTTCTGTTGGAATTGCTGTGGGCTGCTTCTGTTGGAATTGCTGTGGGAAGGAGGAGCTCAAGATCCTCCCCGACTCCCATACAACCCGAATTCTTGGACTGTTTCACCATCTACATCCTCACATCTGTCATGCCTACTGACAGGGTTTGATAGCACCACACTGAATCCCAGACTGGTGGAGCTAGGATCACCCAGTGCAAAACCCTGCCAGAGCAGGATCCCCCAAGAGCAGATCCCACAGCAACACCCAGGTGGCTCTGGGATCTCTCCAGAGGAGGAGACTTCACAGCCTCTCTGGGCAGCCTGGGCCAGGGCTCTGGGCCTCTCTCCAGCAAAAAGTTGCTCCTGATGGATAGAGGGAACCTCCTGGCTTCCAGCTGGGGCACAGTGGCCCTTGTCCTGGTGCTGGGCACCACCAGAAACAGCCTGCTCCCAGCTCCTGACACCCCCTTTACCTGCTGACCAGCATCAATCATATCCCCCCCTCAGGCTCCTCCTCTCCAGGTTGAACAATCCCAGCTCCTGCTATCTCTCCTCCAGCCCCCTGGACATCTCCTGTCCCTGCACTGGGCTGGCTCTAGTAGTCCCCTGTCCAGCCTGAACTGGACAGCCCTGTTCTGGACCCAGGACTTGATTATTTTCAAGTCCTTTTAAAAATCTGCAGGTCTGAGTACCTCATGGAATCAGGGAAAAGTTCCCTGAATCTCTGATTATTTATTAACTCTGCTGCCTCAAGCAGAGAAACTGGGAATTTTCTTAAAGCCATGGGTATCAGAACACTTGTGCCCTCCAAAAACAAAAAAGAGGTTGCAGAGTAAACATCCTTCAGCACTGGAGAGAGATTACCCTGTTCACAAGCCCTACCAACACAGAGGGCACCCAGTAACTTTCCACCTTGGCAACATCATCCCCTGCTTCTGGCATGGGGGAACCAGTGTCAGGGCTGAGAGGAGCCTTTGATGTGGCCAGCTCACACATTTCCCTGTGCTGGCAGAGAATTCTGCTTCACTGAGGTGCCTCTCGCTGATCTTTATCACTGGGGAGAGCTACTCTGCACTGGCACATCAGCACTGGAGCTTCTGTTTCTGGGAGATCTCCTCTGAAGTCCTGTGGCCACTTCTGGAAGCTGCCAGCCCCTGCAGGGGCTCCTGCAAAGCTGCAGAGGGCCTTTTCCAAGGGATCCAGTGCTGGGCTGGCTTGCAGCTCCAAGAGGGGAGATTGGGCTGAGCTGGGAGGCAGAAATTCCTGGCTGGGAGGGGGCTGAGGCCCTGGCTCAGGTTGCCCAGGGAGGTTGGACTGCTCACTCAGCCCTGGCAGTGTTGAAGGGCAGGTTAGCTGGGGGTCCTCTGGAGTGGGAAGAGGTGTCACTGCCCATGTCAGGGGTTTGGCATGCGGGAGCTCTGAGCTTTCTCCCAGTCCAAACTAGGCTGCTGCTTTGTTCTTCAAAGTCCAAGACAGCCACCCAACCTGCTGCATCCTAAAGGTGCCCTGTGTTTGCCATCAGAGAGCTCTAACATGGCTCTCCCGCAGATCAGACTGAAGGACAGAGCTCAGCACAGCAAACTCAAGTACCTCAAGCCACAAAGCATCCCAAAACCCAAAGCCAGGTTTTCTCAGGGCAAGAATCATCTCCCACCCCCTAGGAGGATGTTTGATTGAGACCTTCTGTTGGTTCCAGATGGCTCCTACCTCCTTGTTCTGCTGCGTTTGCTGCCAGCGCCACCTCCGCTTCAGGGCCTCCCGTTCGGCTCCTTTATCCATCAGGGTGTAAAGGGACTTGCGCAGCATGAGATCCCTGTCATGGAAACCCCACATTCCTGCCAGGAAGAGGAGAGCAAAGCAACAGTGGTACAAGTGGGGGAAGTAGGGAAACTGGGAAGGAGAGGCAGACGAATGCAGGTTTCAGCACCTAACCAGTGCAGTGGTGGATTTTATCCCAGTTTGGGGAAGCTGTCAGTATTTAGGACTGAAATCACAAGGCTCCCTCAACATCTGAGGGGACAATGAGGGGGGGTTAAAGCAGCCCATGACTTTGCTGTGTCTGAAATCCAGACTCGAAGGGAATACACAGCCTCTACTGGTTTGAAAGCCTGGAAACCTCAGACAAACTGGAATTCAGCTAGGGATGAGGCCTAGCTCTTACCCAGGGAGGCAGCATGCAGCAGGCAGTTGCCGTCACCAGTGGTGGCCAGAGGAAGCAACCGCTGGCAGCTGGGATCCACATTCGCCCACCAGTTCAGACGACCTGAGGGAAGAGTGGGAAGAGTGAAAACAGGACATCGGAATGCAGGGTGGCACTGGGTGGCACTGGCCGGGGGGTGTCAAAAAATTCCAGCAAGGGGGAAACCCTGCTTCACTGGCTGGGTAAAACCCAAAGCAAAGAGCAGTGGCAGACTCATCCTACACAGTGCCCAGCATTCACAGTGCCCAGAGCAATCTCAGTTCATAACTGGGTTCTGTTTTCTCGTGTCACCAAATGCCTCCTGTTTAATCCACCTCACAAGGGTAATTTTCATAGAACAACAGGCTGGACCCAGGCTAGAAAAGCCCTTCCAGCTCATTCAGTCCAACCCTGACCCCAACAGGCCCAGCCCACCACTAACCCCTGGCTCTGAGTTCCACATCTCCCAGACTGGGAAACATGGCCAGGGCTGGCAACTTAACCCACTGCCCAGGCAGCCTGTTTAAAGGTGTGAGGGCCCTTCCCAGGAAGAAATTTCTCCTCAGGGCCACCCTCACCCTCTGCTGGAGGCTGCTTCCTCTACTCCTGGCCCTGGGGAGAAGAGATCGCTCCCACCCTCTCCCTACCCTCCTGTCAGGCAGTTGCAGACAGCAGTGAGGTCTCCCCTCAGCCTCCTCCTCTCCAGACTGAGCAATCCCAGCTCCCTCAGCTGCTCCTCACAAGGTTTGATCTCCAGATCTCATTGCCCTTCTCTGGTCTCACTGTAGCTCCTCAAGGTCCTTCTGGCATTGAGGTACTCAATCTGACTCCAATGCCCAGTGCTGATCCCTTGGCCTTCGTGGACCCCTGAGCTCCCACTGGCTCAGTCTGGGCCCGTGACCAGTTGGGACTTCCAGGGCTCCTCCCAGCCCCTCTTCCCCAGGATGGAACCACTAAGTGTAGAACCCTTGGCCTTGCAGAACCTCAGACAGCTGGCCTCAACCCATTGCTCCAGCCCTACTCAGCTCAACCCTGAGGTTGTTTTACTGACCTCAGCAGCTCTACCCATGGAAACGCTCTCTCCACCCTTTAAAAACAGCAGCTTTTTGCTAATAGGTGGCTCTTGACTCCAACAACAACAAAAGCATCTAAGAATAGAAGGTGGGAAAAGGTGACTGTGGAGGCTGTGGGAGAGGATAGGCTGATGGGGCCATTCATCCAGGAAACCAGTACTGTGCTGATTCAAGACTTTGAACTTCCAACCCAGCCCCTGTCTCGCTCTGCCCTTAAAACCCCAGTGTTGCCTCCCTTGGGGCTGCGGCTTCCACCAGCAGCTTTCTGTAAGACTGGTGGGGTTTTTTCAGGCGCTGGTTGACACTGTTTAAGCTTTCTCCTCGTCAAGTTTAAAGGGCTCTTGCAGAATCCCAGCCCCTTTTCCCAACATCTGTAGATCCTGAGCATAATCCCTGCCCAGGGCTGCCAGTTCCAGGACCTCTCCAAACTGTTTGCACGACCTCAGCGACAACAGCTTTGCCAGAGCTAAATGCAGCAAACTGTGGAGTTTTAAACACCCATCAGCACAGGAAAACAGAAAAAAGGCTGCTAAGGTCCTGGCCAGCACCCGGCAGGGTGATTTTTCTTTTACAAGGAGAGGAAAAGGAACCCATTGGAGCTGGAAAGCACTTCGGACACAGCCCAGAGACAATAGCTCTGCTTGAAAAAGCTGCCTGGTTTCACTCAGTAGAGCTCCTGGCACAGCCAAGTCCCACCGAGCCCCAGCCAAGTGGCCCAAGGCCAGCGGAGCCAGTGAACCGAGCAGTGAAACCAAGTCTGGATGCTACCAGAGGTGGCAGTGAGCTGCTCTGGCTTTGCTCTTGTTGTTTTGTTCTCCATTCCATCTGCGGGGAACTCTCTGCTCCTTTCCATGGCTGGTGCAAGGGGTCAGAGGGGTGTTTCTGCATCTCTACTCAGTGCTTCAGAGGTTGCGCAAGTGCTCTGCGGAGGGGACACACCTCAGGGAGGCATTTCTGTCCCTGCAGTCCTTAGTCTGGAGCTGCAGTTACGCAAGAGAAGTCATCTCTTGAGGAGAGAAAAAAGAAACCACAGCGCATTCCCCAATCCTGCTCTGAGCAGGTTCTGCTCCTCTTGAGGCAGCCAAAAGGCCAAGAGGCCCCTCAGTATTTCCAAGATCTCTCTCCGCAGGCAGCCCTTAGGAACGAGGCCTTGGAAGCTCTAATGATGAGGACAACGGGATCAAAGGGCTTGAGGGATCTTCCCACACCCACTCTTCAACTACCAGCATCAAAAGTCTTCCTCTGCATCCAGCACCACGACCCTCATGGGCACAGTTTTGCTCCAGAACAGCGGAAGAGGTCAGGAACTGGAGTACAAGGTTTGCTAAAACACCACTGATTCTTCTGACAGGAGCCACCTAAGGCTCCTCCCAACCTGAAGCCAAGGATTGATTCACTCCAACCCAAATTGGTTTACCCTAAGGCTACCAGCTACTCCAGCGCCACCACCCCAAGGCCTCTGTGACAGGAGAGTCCTGGTAAGGACTTGGCCTCGCACTCCTGGGTCTGACGTGACAAACCAAACACCATCACCCACCACGACCTCTGTGGCTGCAGACCTATAGGGGTGGATCTTGCCACTGAATCACCACTGGGAGGGGGAAGAATCACAGAAGAACATGTTGAAATGGGCAAGAAAAAGACCCTGAGAATAGGGAGCAGCTGCAAAAAAAAAAAACCAGAGTCCTAGGCTGAAATAGGCTCACTGTGTGCCCTAAAGTGAGAGAATTCATCCATGGGCTCTTTCTCCAAGCTGGGGCCCATCTCTCTGATGAGAAGAAAAGGAGCAGCAAACGTTTTCATGTCATGAGATGGCAGCCACAGGAGCTGCTGGGAGCCTGTTGACATGTCAGTTGCTGCTTTCACCCCATCAAGGATGAGAAAGCAGAGGTTTCCAACCAGCTCTACCTGCTGCAACAATGCAAACCCAGGGCTCAGCTGCCCTCCCTCATGAAAAGGAGGGTGGAGACACTGAGGGATCACAGCAGTGGTCTGGTGGGTCCCAGCATCCACCTTTAAGGAGGGTCCAGCAAGGTGGAACCAGGCAGGAGCTGATCTCTCCTGCTAAGGGAACCAGTCTGGCCAATGACTTAGAGCTGGAAATATTTGCAGGGCTGAAGAAGCCTCTAGAGAGGTGGGTGAGGCACTGCCCAGGCATCCCAGTTCCTTTGATTGCCTGCTCCCAGATGCCCCAATTTACACCCCAAGCATGAGAAACCCGTTTGCTGTTCCCTGACCTGGTAACTCAGCAGCTCTGAATCGCTCCCTTACTCAGGATTAGTAAACATTAGGCTGAAGGCAAAACAGGAGGCTCCCTTCCAACATGATGGGGGTTTTCAAGGTCCCCTGACCTGGGCACAGAGACCTCAGACCAGCAACACTTGTCAACCCCAGCAGTGTTTCCTTCTGGTTCTTTCCAATTTGTTTTCACCTCAGCCTCAGACTGGGCATTGCCAGCGGCTGCTCCATGCTGCAAAAAGAAAACCCTCTCTGCATCCTCAAAACACGGGGCAAAATCTCAACTGTTTCAGGGTCACAATGAGGGACCACTAAGATCTTTTGGTTGTATGAACAACAGCCAGAGCTTTCCAAGGGGTTATATTGGGACAATTTACAGCTGCTCAAGATGCCATGTGGATGGAACGGGATCTCTGGAGAATCTGAAGGTCTAATAAAATATCTTCTTTATCCCCTAAGGACAGCACCCACTCAATAACTGGAGTTGCTGTGGATCGCAGCATTGCGCTCCAAACCCTCCTCTGGATAAAGTGTGGGATGGTTTACAAGTTCTACAGTCTTATCTGCATAGTACAGCCCTGTAAGAAAACCCCCATTTACACCCTCACCAACCCTCAGAGACACTCTGGTCTGCAGAGAGGCAGCTGTGAGAAACGGGTGGGTTGGTGTTGTCTTCGCTCAAACAGCAGAAACAGTTGTAGTCCCCTCAGCTCGGCTCGTGCTGGAACAGAGCAACCTTACACCCCCGATGGAGATCAGGGCGGCTCATTTGCACCGGAGGCCGCTGTAACAGGATCACTGGGATTGGGTGCTCATTGCCAAAACATGAGATTTCTTACAGGAGCAGTCACACAGAAAAGGGGTACAATTTGATGGGAGGAGGATGCAGACGGTTTTTATGGAGGTTCAACAGTTACAGAAACAAAAAGGAGGTGTAAAGGCTCTCGAGATCTCTCCTGATGCCCTTCTGCCTCAACCCCATGTTTGCAGTCCAGAGCAGAGGGTTTATGAAGGGTCCCATTCGCTCACCAGTTCAATTCCATCCCCTACAGCAATTGGTCAGGAGGGAAACAGCACACTGGGAAAGAGAGAATCATGAAACTGTAGGGAGCTGCAGCCCTTTGAGCTCCTCAAGTCCAACTGCTTTCCCAACACTGCCAGTGCCCCACTGACCCCTAGCCCTCACCCCACAGCTCCAGGGATTTCAGACCTCAACAAGGATTGGGACTCCCCTCTGCCCTGAACAGCCTAGGCCAGGCCTGGGGACCCCTCTGGGGGCAGAAACTGGTCCTCAGGGGCAACCTCACCCTCCTCTGGGGTGACTTGGGGCCATTTCCACATCTCTCCAACCTCCTCTCAGGGAATTCTCAAGAGCCAGAAGGTCTCCCCTCAGCCTCCTTTGCTCCAGTTAAGCCCCAGCTCCCTCAGCTGCTCTTCAGAGCACTGGAGCTCCAGCCCTTTCCTCAGCTCTGTTAATCTTCTCTTGCCCCACTCCAGCCAGACAAATGTCCACTCCAGACCACAAATGCAACCTCAGAACTTGAGGTGAGGCCTCCCCAGTGCCCAGAACAGGGGGACAGACCTGGTGCTGCTGGCCACACTGGTGCTGACATCAGCCAGGATTCCCCTAGCCTTCTTGAACAGCTGGGCACGCACTGGTTCAAATCCAGCCAACCTCCCACATCCTTTTCCCTGAGCAGTTTCCAGCTGCTCTGTCCCAACCCCATCCTCAATCCCATGGTGAATCCTCTCTGGGCAAACAAACACCAGCAGAGGGGTTTTCCTGAGATGAAGCACCAGATAAAACCCAGCACCCCCTGGGATGTTGGTCAGCAGGGATGAGCTGCTGTTGGGCTGATGCAGGAGAGCTTTGATCCCCTCCCCTCTCTCAGTCTGCACAGGGGAGCTCATGGCAGGGAGATAAACAGCTCCAGATTGAGCCACCACTCTGAGCAGGCAAAATACTTTAGAAATCCTGAGCTGAGGAGCAGACTCAGGGGTTCAGAGATTAACAGACTGAGTTAGACTGGGAGAGAGCTCAGAGCACTTCCAATGCCAATCCCCCATCAGAGGCAGCAACACCTTTCCCCACACCAGGGGGCCCTCAACGGCCAACCTGCCCTTCAACACTGCTAGGGCTGAGGGAGCAGCCACAACCTCCCTGGGCAACCTGGGCCAGGGCCTCAGCCCCCTCCCAGGCAGGAATTTCTGCCTCCCAGCTCAGCCTCTGCAGCTCAACAGCCCCAGGACCCTCAGCCTGTGCCCAGAGCACAGGGGTTCCAGCTCTCCAAGCACCCTCCTGGCCTCCTCTGGCCTTGTTGCAATAGCTCCAGCTCCTTCTGCTCTTGGGGCCTCCAGATGAGGTTTCCCCAGAGCAGAGAGAGCAGAGGGGGAAAATCCCCTCCCTGGCCCTGCTGTGAACACTCCCTGGGATCCAGCCTAGCACAGGGGTGGCTCCTGGGTTGCAGCACCCATTGCTGGCTGCTGTTGAGCTTCTCCTGCAGCAACACCCCCAGTTCTTCTCCTCAGGGCTGCTCTCAACAGACCCCATCAGCTAAGTTTTCTCCTTGGAATGGTCTTCTCTGCAGACTCAGACTCATTCCTGCTGGAGAAACAGCCTTTACTGGGAACAACTGGCATTTAAACCCCACTCACCAGCTTGTTCCAGTGCCACCAGCATGGATTGCTCAATGAGGTCCCGCTCGATGAAGCTGCGAAAGTCCTCGGTGTAGATGGTGAGGTCAGGCAGCTGGAAGGTGCAGATGGGCATCTCCAGCAGATGTTCATTGCTGCCATTGCTGGACACGTGGGATCGTGCCAGGGAGACGATGGTGGAGCTGGCATGGGAGATGCCTCGCGACAGGCGCTTTTCTGCCAGGAAAATGGACACAGAACCCCCCCTTTGGATGAAAACAAGATGAAATAAAGCAGGGAGGCAGCAACTCTTAACCTTGGAACAATTTTGGGTCAGAAGTGGCTGAACTATGCCAGTCTAGAAAACATTTCAGGCACTGGAAGGGAGAACTAATTGACCCGGATCGTTCTGGTGCCACTGACCTTGCACAATGTCATCCTGCCGCTGCAGGGGCGGCCTCCCTGGCCGGGCTGCCTCTTTCTCAGGGGGTTTGTAGCCATGACCTTCATTGAAGGAGTGAGGCAGGTTGCTGGCGTGAACTTGCCTGAGTTGCTCAAAGTCACTCAGGGCTGCGCTCAGGTCCCAGTTCTTGCCTGATGGGAAAGGGAGAGACAGTGGTCACCAGCAGAACAGCAAGAAATAGGGTCAGTTCCCAAAGATCCTCCCTGGAAGCTGATCCTGGGGCAGGTTATCACAAAGGGGGAAAGACTGTCCGGCAGAGCCGCAGGGGAAAGCAGAGTGTGGAGCAACTTGTTCAGCCGGTTGTTCTGTGTCTGCCTGGGATTTGCATTTCTGGGAGAGAGAGAGCAATCCAGGAGCCCTGGAAGTGCTAGCTTTGCTGCTGCAGGTGCTGAAATCCAGAGCTCAGAGGGAGCCTCAGCTCTTGGACTGTGGATACTGCAAAACTCAGACAGAAGGCCCAAGACCTTGAATCCCCATAGAATTACAGGATCTCTGACTGGTTTGGGAGAGAAGGAACCTTTGAAGGTCATCTGGACCACAAGCAAGCAAGGTGCATCCCAACCTGAGCTGGGATGTTTCCAGGGATGACGCTTATCCCACCTCTCTGTATGACCTGGACCAGGGTCTCACCTCTCTCAGCATCAGTCTCTCTGTTAAAGCTCATATGAGGGCTGATTTTGGCAGCAGCAGCTTCCTGGCTGTGCAGTGACCACAGACAGTGTGACTCCGAGAGCAGGAGCTGAGCACAGAGCTCGGGATGGGAGGGGACCAGTCATCACTTTGCCCCCAGGAGCAGGAGGTAGAAGGCCAAGCCACATGACATCCCAGCATCCCAACAGCTGATAGCTGCAGGAGCTGCTTCCTGGAGAAAAAGACCCAATGGCCTCTTCATCCCAAATCACCCAATGTGGAAAAGCTGAGCCTAAGAGGGCTTTTAATCCCTCTGCTTTGGGAACAGCAAGAAATGGGAGATTTGAGAAGCAACAATTTACAGCAAAACAGATCATCAATTAAGCTGCTGTGTGACTGAGACTCAGGAAAACGAGCAGGGTAGTAAAAACTGTTCATCTAGGTCCTTACATACACAGGCGCACCCCACAACAAGAGACCATAAGCTGCCATGAAAGGAGCTGTCAGGTCCCAGTCCCTAAAAGAAACCACATCCCAAGGAGTTAAACTCCTTGGGGAGATGCAACTGGCAGTATTGAGGGACTGGCTGCACACGGAGGGTCATCTCAAGCCTCTTCTTTTGAGTCAAGGGGACTCTTTGTGGGGTTTGGGTTTTTTTGGAGTAAAAAATCATGTAGTAAATGAATCAGCAAAAAATCATGTAGTAAATCATGGAGTAAATGAATCAGCAGCATGAAGGAAGGAGAATGACCCATCAGATTCACAGGGAATTAACACATCAGCGATGGGAGGATGTGACAGAGGCAGGTTCCTTCCTCCAAAAAACGAGCTAAACCTTGGTAACAGCAGCAGTGAACTGCCTCAAACTCCAGTATGATCAGACAACCCAGCTGTCCACATGGATGGGGAGAAGGGTGTTTTGAGGGACCAGGCAGTGCTTTTATGTCAACCACAAGGTGGCCTGAGTTCAGGGAAGAGTTTGTATACAGGAGGATTTGCTGGTGCTCAGAGATAGTTTTCCTCCTGCAAGAAAACTTCTGCCTGGGGACCCATGAGCCACCAACTCAACAACAGAGCAACCAGGAGCCCTTCTTACACGAGATGCAGAGCAACAGGCTGAGCTCCAGGAGCTGAACCTAAAGCACTTCATCAATGACTACAGCTCCATCTCCCCTCTCTGCTGCCAGCAAGGGGTTTCCAGCGGTGCTGGAGAGCAGCAAGAAGACCATCACCACCAAGGAGACCATCACCCAGAAGATCTGCTGTGGCCACCAGACACTGGCTTTGCTAGCCATGCACAGGAAACTCGCTGTCTGGATGGAAAAAGTGACTGAAATCACAACTACCTCCCTTCAAACCTCACACCTCAATTTTATCTTTTTTATTTATTTATTTTTTAAAAATCAATTTTACCTTTGCTAACACCACCCAAAACGGAACAAACCTCTGCAGCCTGAACTGGAACCAAGCTGAACTCCCCACTGCCAAAACAAACCAATCCACAGGGTGACGGGACTGAGAGCTTGAAGAACTCTATGCTTTCATCACAAGACTGAACGCTTCTTCTAAGAAAGAGTAATGGGAACCCCAATGAGGAACACAGCAGCTTCAACCCAGAAACTCCAACACAAACCACAACCTTGTAGACATCCTCTGAAGAGATGCTGAGGAACAGCCCAGGGTAAAGCCAGCACAAGTTAATGGAGAAGGGGCTTGATTTGGAGGGGAAACAGCTACAAATGTGACAAGGAGCCTTATCTAGACTGAACTGCCCAGAGACATGAATTCTAAGCAGAAAACCCCAGACTAGGTTAGACTGGGTGGGAGCTTAAAGCGCCTGCAGTGTCAACCCCCTATTAGAGGCAGCAACAACCCGGAGCTCCCCAGTCCCACTCAGCCTGTCATTCAACACTGCCAGGGCTGAGGGAGCAGCCACAACCTCCATGGCAGCCTGGGCCAGGGCCTTAGCCCCCTCCCAGCCAGGAATTTCTTGCCTCCCAGCTCAGCCCAATCTCCCCTCTTGGAGCTGCAACCCAGCCCCCTTGGCCCAGCACTGGATCCCTCAGGATAAGGCCTTCTGTAGCTTTGCTGGAGCCCCCGCAGAGACTGGGCAGCTGCGGCTCAACAGCCCCAGTTCCCTCAGCCTGTCTCCAGAGTAGAGGGGCTCCAGCCCTCAGAGCATCCTCATGGTTTCCTCTGGCCTTGCTCCAACAGCTCCAGCTCTTTCTGCTCTTGGGGCCTCCAGAAGTGGCCACAGGATTCCACAGGAAGTCTCCCTAGAACAGAGCAGAGGAGGATAATCCCCTCCCTGGCCCTGCTGGGACCCTCCATGGGATCCACCACAGGGCTGGCTCCTGGGCTGCAGCACCCATTACTAGCTCTTGTTCAGCTTCTCCTGTAGCATCACCCCAGGTCCTTCTCCTCAGTGCTGCTCTCAACTCCTTCCTGACTCAGCATGCAGGTTAGGATTGCTCTTACCCAGATGCGGGACCCTGCACTTGGACTGGTTGCAGTTTGCACAGGTTCTCCAGCCATTCAGGGCTGGATCCCTTCCCTCCAGCCCACACAACTTGGGGCCACCAGTAAACTGGGAGTTGATGCTAGAGACCTTTTCAAAAGTAGCTCAGGGCCATGGGTTAGCAATAGCTTGGGACAGCTGGGTTAAGTGTTGGACTCAGTGAGCTTGAAGAACCAACTCAAACCATTCAATGAAACAGTGAGGGTGCCACTGTCCCCAGTACCAACAGTAGTTCAGAAGCACTTTCAGGTCTTAGGATTCATTCTGGCCAGGGAGCTAGTGCCGATGCTGTAGGAGCATCATCTGATCCCAAGTTCAAGCATCAACAAACCCAAATTGAAGAAGAAAGGGCTGAGGAGGAGAACCAGAGCAACTACAGTCTCATACTTTAACAATGGATCCACTAGCCAGGGACTACCAGCCCTGCTTCTTGCACAACCATTCTATCCTTCCTTATTTTGCCAATGTTAACCCAAAAAAAGAAGCCCCTGGTGTCCCTTTCCAGCACTGCAAATACAGAATCCCAGAATGATGGAGGCTGGTAAAACCCTCTGAGCTCCTCCAGGGCCTAACATCACCCCCACAGCCACATCAGGGCACTCAGGGCCTCCGCCAGGCTGTCCTTCAACACCTCCAGGGATGGGGGCTCCCCTACTAACCTGGCAGTCCAGTCCAGGCTCTGATCCCCCTTTGCAGGAGGAAGGGATTTCTGATATCCAACCTAACCCTCCCCTGGCAGCCTTAGGCCCTGCCCTCTCCTCCTGGCGCTGGTTGCCTGGGAGGAAGAGCCCAAACCCCTCTAACTGCACCCTCCCTTCAGGGAGATGGAAAGGGGAAGAAGGTCCTCCCCAAGTCTCCCAGGCTGAACCCTCCTAGCTTCCTCAGCCTCTCCCCAAAAACCCTTCCCTGCAGTCCCTTCCCCAGCATCTTTGCTCCTTTGGCCCCTCTCCAGCCCCTCCATCTCTTTCTTGAAGGGAGGGGCACAGCACTGCCCCCACAACTCCAGGGGAAGCCTCCCCAGTGCCCAGAAGAGGGGTACAATCCCATCCCTAGGCCTGCTGGCCACCCCAGTGCTGATAGAAGTCAGGATGCTACTGGCCTTCCAGGCCACCTGGGCACCCTGCTGGCTCCTGTTCAGCCGGTTGTCACTCAGTACTGGGCCACCCTCCAGCCCCTCATCTCCCAGTCTGGGGTTGCAGGGGGTTAATGTGGCCAATGCAGAATGAAAAAAAATTAAAACCCCACAGAAATCCCTTTCAACCGCAACTAAATCTGATGTCTAATGGGCAGCTTCTCCATCTGACCCAGGTTAAGCCAAGTTTTAAGGCAAATCTACTACTGAGAGTCACCTGCAGGGTCATAAACCAGCCTCTTGTATTGGTAAAACCAAACCATGTCCACAAGAGGAATGAAATCCACAAGGATTTGCCCAGCTAATTACCCCAGCCTTGTCCCAGTGCTGCTCCTTCCACCCTGGGGAAGGCAGTGGTGTTCTCAAGGGAAAGGCAAGCCCTCCAGTTCATCTTGTCTGTGGCAAGAAGAGGCCAAAGGAAGGGTAACTCTGGCTCCACTCTCTTCCCAAAACACTTGCAGGTCATTAACTGTTGGACATGAAAGGAGAAACCCCCACAGAATTTCACCAGCCCTGTCACCACAGCCGTCAGTGTATTCCCTCAGTGTCACCATCACCAGCCATTTTCTTTACCTTCAAGGAGGTCTCTGGCCAGGCCCGGCTCTGCCCCCGTTGAGCGAACAAAATCCGACAAGACGATGTCCATAGCAGAGATCGTGGGCTCATGGGTTCCTCCCGGCTGCTGGGGTCAGCGGCACCCGGCTCAGCACCTAGGCATCAATCTAGGGACGAGAGCGACACCGGCTCAAGTTACACAGAGTAAAATCATTCAGCGCCTACGCAGGCTCCATGTGGGTTGGCAGCTCTCCTATGGCAGTGCCTGGGTGTGGGGGGGGGAAGAATCAACCCGCCCCGGCCCAGACCCCCTACATTTAACTGTGGTTTGGGATCACTGCTTAGTTCATTGGATATTGGGTGAAAAAACACCCGTTTTGCAGTTTTTTGCTCAACAGAGCTCAGCCAACACAGGAGAAACCTCCATAAATCTCTCTGGGAAGGTGATAAGAGCTTTTCTTCCCCAAACAACTGGGGACATCATAGAATTCTCATTGCTGGAAAGAACCCCCAGGATCACTGAGTCTCATCCCAACATCTCCCACACCCATAAACGATGGCCTCAAGTGCTCTAGCTACTCATTTTTTAAACCCCTCCAGGGATGGGGACTCTACTCCCTCCCCGGGCAGCCTGTTCAAGTGCCCAAGCACTCACCTAGTAAAGAATCTCTTCTTAAGATCCAGTCTAACCCTCCCCTGACACAGGTTCATGCCCTTTCCCCTTGTGTATCATAAGGAATTTGGGAGATCAGCACCAGCCTTGCTACAACCTCCTGTTGGGGAGCTGTGAAGAGCAATAATGTCTCCTCTTAGTCTAGACTTGATAACCCCAGGTCACTCAGCTGCTCCTTCCCAGGTCTGCCAACTGGATTGAACCCCAGTCACCACAACTCTCTGGGCTCGGCCATCTAGCCAGTTTTAAACTCAGCAGAGTGCTGTGGCAGTGTCGAATTTCTGACTGAAGTCCAGATAGACAGAACAACACAAACTGAGACACTCAAGTCTGTAGAACCCTACTACCCAAATGAAAGGATTATTAGAGTGGATGTTTCTTCCACAAAAGCTTCAGCTCTCAGGACAACTCTATTCTGCAGTCTTCCTCCCCCAAAACATGTCTTCTGCCACACCTTCTAATACAGCCAGCCCTTCCTGGAGGTGAGAACCCGCATCTCAGCTTCCCACCATGGCCACAGCATAGGGCCAAGAAGCAGCAATTTCAGCACAGACCCTTGGGTGATGAAGGGACAAACGGAATCAGAGGCTGTCTAATAAACTCATTTCTTTGGTAGAAGAAAGTTTTGCTAATCCCTGAGAGAGTTCAGTATCCTATCTGATTTCCCTGGTTGGGCTGGCGGGAAAGAGAAGCCAACTGACCCACAAGATATGAGAGCAGTCATCTATGCAAAACCAACCCAAAAGGTAAAAAAACCCCAAACCAAAAAGTTCATCTTCTTGGAAAAAAAATGTTCCTGTACCCAGCAAGGAGCCAAACCAGCCCAGTGTCATGTTCATTGAGGAAATCTTAACTTTTAGCTTCCAATCCTGATTTCCCACTTCCTCAAGGGAGAAGTTGCCCCAGGTTGGACCCAGGTAAAAAGCTCTGTGGGGTCTGGTTGGGCTTTAGGGGTTGGGTTTTTTTTTTTTTTCCCAATTAAAAGGGTTGTGATCAAAATTTGACTGAAAAAAACAAGTGCTGCTGAGCCGAACTTCTGGCACAAGAGGAGGAAGAAGAGGCAAAAAAAAATGTTCCCCATCCACAGCAGAGCCATCCCACAAATAATCCACTATTTCAGGACAAATTCAAACCGATTCCACCTCTGCACCCCTGCCAGTGATCTGCAGGGTACCCCAGCAGGGCTTTAGCACACTGAGGGGGGATTTAACTGCTCAAAGTATCCAGCAACTCCTCTCCGGCATCACCATTGCACCAACTTCACCCTGAAAACCCTTCCAAGTCCCAGTTTTCCTCTGAGATTGATGAAAAGGACAACAGAATGAAGAAACATCCATCCCTATGTCCATCTATCTTTCCCTATTTCCATCTATTTCTCCCTATATCCATCCATCCATCTCTTATCTATCCCTACACCCATCCCTCCCCATATCCATTCATTCCTATACCCATCTCTCTGCCAACAGCATCACAGCCTGGTCTGGGCTAGAGGATCCCTCAAAGCTCATCCAGACCCTGAACAGGATATCTCCAACCACTAGGATGCCTCAAGTCCCATCCAACCAGCCCTGGGATGTTCCCAGGGATGAGGCTTCTCCCAGCTCCCTTCAAATAAGGAAAATTTTTATTTGAGCAGATAAAAACCAAGAGAATGGAGTATGCAGATTGCTGTAGACACTCATCAATCCCAAACAAATCCCAAAGGGCTCCTTGGAGCTCCAAACCAGCAGCCAAGAGTGTTGTTGCGTAAAACCTCCTGTCAAGGTAAGGCCCCATCATTGTCCACTTCTCAACGAGGTTCCCCCTGGAATTCCAAGCACAGGAAAAAGGAGGAGGAGGTGAAATCCAGAGAAGCAGCTTTACACTGGGAGGACTGGCCCTGTTGGGAAGGGCACAGGCACACGGTGTTTCCCATGTCCCAAAAGCACAGCTATTCAGCACTGAAGACATCAACTGACTCCATAGCACCAAGGTGGGAAGAGGGGAATGCTGCCAAAACCCCTGGGATGGTTCCGAGGGCGAGTCCACTGGTTTGGGTTACTTCCCTGTGAGAGGCAGCAGTGCTAAGGAATGAGGCAAACCTATTCCTTCCCATCCCACTCAACCTTAAAACACAAGGAAAACTTCTGTTCAAGGGGATCAGAGGTCTTATGGACACTGAGCTCTTGGAACAGGGGCTTTGGGGTTGGATCCTTTGTTAAGATCTTCGTTTTCCTGGCAGAACAGCTCCAATACCTCTCCCCAGCTGGCTGTTCCATGACTACACTCTTCCCATCCCATCACTAAAAGCCGGCTCTGATGGAACAACCTGGATGGGGGTTCTCCACATCGCATTGAGCTGGAAATCCAGGTAAGATTTTAATCCCAACTGCTGGGGTCAACTGTTTCAAAGCCCTAAGGGGTTATAAATCCTTCAGCTGTCGGATTTTGCTGGAGCCTCCCGGGAATTTCAGAGAACAAACTCCCATAAGAAGCAGTGAGAGGGACCACAAATTGCCAACATCAGCAGAAGGCACAGCAGAGTCTCAAGCTGAAAACCAACATTCTCCCAGCGTCAGCAGCAGCTCCAAGATGTTTAAGTTTCTAGAGACCAAATCCCAGCACTGACATCAGTCAATGTCTTTGAACTGTGACTCCTTGCTTTAGAAACCATCATGAACTAAACCCGACTGGAATCCTGTGAGCCCAGCACCTCTGCACTGTAATGCAAGTGCTCAGCTATGTGAATGAAACAGTAGGGACTGGAGTGGGAGTCACAGAATCCCAAGAGAGTTCAGGGTGGAAAAGCCCTTCCAGCTCATGTAGTTCAACCGTGATCCCAACAGGCCCAGCCCACCACCAACCCTTGGCCCTGAGCTCCAACACCTCCCCACCTGGGAAACACAGCCAGGGCTGGTGACTGAAGCCCCTCCCTGGGCAGCCAGTTCCAAGGGCTGAAGGCCCTAGCCAGGAAGAAGTTTCTCCTCAGGACAATCCCCACCCTCCCCTGAAGCAGCCGGATGCCACTTCCTCTGGTCCAGCCCTGGGGAGAAAAGACCAATGCACCCCTTTCCCCACCCTCCTGTCAGGTAGCTGTAGAGAACAGTGAGATCTCCCCTCAGCCTCCTCCTCTCCAGACCAAGCAGCCCCAGCTCTCTCAGCTGCTCTTCACAAGGTTTGTTCTCCAGACCCTTCCCCAACCCCATTGCCTTTCTGTGACCCCAATGCAGCCCCTCAAGGTCTTTCAAGGTGCCCAATCTGACCCCAGGACACGAGCTGGGGTCTCCCCAGTGCCTAGTGCAGGGGGATCAGCCCTTCCTTCCTCCTACTGGCCATCCCAGTGCAGGGTGTCCATGACGTTTGTGGCCCCCCTGCTGCCTTACTCCGGATCCACCAACTGAGCTCCAGGACTGGAGCGTCCTGACGATGCTGCAGCCTGAACACCACCACTCAACTTCTGGCATCTCCTGACTCAAAACAATCCCCAAAGATTTGAGATCAACTTCCATCTCTTCCATTTTCCAGCTCACAGCAGCACATTCTTCCCCAGAACTCACCACAGGCCCATCCAGGCAGACCCAGTGTCCACAGGGGGAAGAGCCAGGTCACCCAAATCCCTCTCCAAGGGCCATAAAAATAACAAAACACTCCCAAATAAGGGCAAGGTTTGGGCTGATCTTAGTATCTGGGCACCATCAGGATTGTCACTTCCAAGGCATCATCCTCCCAGCACCACCCGCCCAGGATCTGCATGGGGAGAAGAGAAGGAACAGCCACCTACCCCGCCCCAGACATCACTGGAAATCATGAGCTGATGCCTGCAAACTGCTCTGAAAAGCCTCACCAAGCCTCACCACCAGGACAGAGGGGAAAGCTTCACAGGCTGAGTTTGGAGGTAGCAAGAAACTGTGAAGCCTGGGAAGTAGTTCCATCTCTCAGGTGGGTCACCACTGTCTGGTTCATAACCAACCCCAGGGAAAACCCCATAGAATCTTGGCCTCACAGCCAGGGGTGAAGATTCTAATGGGTTATTGAAACAGTCACAAGACTCAACACTAATGAATAACCTTATCAAGCTGCAGGAACAAATCCCTTTGCAAAAATCCTCATCAGCAGCTGCTGCTGCTGAAGGACCGGAGGAGAAGAATTTGGGCAGGAGAGGTTCACAGCAGCCAGCAGTGGGTGTTGCAGGCCAGAGGCTACCCCTGCCCTGGGCTAGATCCCAGGGAGTATCCCCAGCAAAGCCAGGGAGGGGATTGTCCCCATCTGCTCTGCACTGGGAAGACACCTCCACTGAAGTCCTACTGCCACTTTTGGAGGCCCCAAGAACAGAAGGAGCTGGAACTGTCGGAGCAAGGCCAGAGGAAGCCATGAGGATGCTCAGCCAGCTGCAGCCCCTGTGCTCTGGGCATAGGCTGAAGGAGCTGGAACTGTTGAGCTGCAGAGAATGCTGTGGGGGCACCTTGAAGCAGCTGCCAGTCCCTGCAGGGTCTCCAGCACAGCTGCAGACAGCCCTCTCCCAAGGGATCCAGTGCTGGGCCAAGGGGGCTGGGTTGCAGCTCCAAGAGGGGAGATTGGGCTGAGGCCCTGGCCCAGGTAGGTTGTGGCTGCTCCCTCAGCCCTAACAGTGTTGAAGGGCAGGTTGGCTGGGGGCCCTCTGGTGTGGGGAGAGGTGTCACTGCCCCTGGCAGGGGACTGGCAGTAGGGAACCTCTAAGCTCCCTCCTAGCCCAACCTAGGCTGATGTTGTGATTCATGATCTGATCAGGTAAGGCAGGATGTTGTGGATTTACTGCTCTCTGTGGCAGTTTCTCTACTATAGGGCAGTTTACAAGGGCATAACCGCTCTGTGACCCACCATGGAGAGTCAGGGTGGATGGAGGCAATGAGATGCTCCTACTCCAGCCTGTGGGAGCAGTCCTCAGCCCCAGTCCCAGTTCATGTAGTAGAATGGAGTCATCATGTTGATTATTAACGGGATTTAAACAGTTGCAGCCAGCAGTGCCCCAACCAGCACACAGCTTTGGGGCAATAACACCAGGGTGGAGATGATGTTGTGGGGTGAACATCCCCACAAGCTCCTAAATAACCTCTGGAATTGAAATCCCACCAGATTAGTTGATCATCACTCCTAGGTCACCTTCAAAGACAAGTTAATTCAGTTTCAGCTGTTCTTCTCCCCTTGAATTTTAAAGCTTTGAGGGAAGTTGGGGGTCTAATAGTTCTGACTGCGCTAGGCTTAAGAAACAGGGCCTCCAAACAGAGCTGAGAGGTTGGTAAGAATTCACTCTCCACCCTGAGGTGTTTCTGAAGGTGTGAAAGCTACAAAGTGCCGCTTAAATTCCAAGAGGAGCAGCTCACAGGCTCCAACACCTTTTCCTCCTCCTCCTCCCTGGGGTTTGGGGGGGGACATGGAGATGTCTCATGGAACCTCCAGCAAATTGTTTCAGGGTGATGCTCTGTGTTTGCTGAGCTGAGATTTTTACTGTCCCTTCCCCAAAGGATGATGGAGCTCACAGCTGCTGGAAACAACTGTCATACGTAGACATGCTGTACCAGACAGGGCCATGGATGGAACAGAACAGCAGCTGATGGAGAGAACTTGCTTCCCTAGAATCACAGAATCCCAGACTGGTGGGGTTGGAATCACCCAGTGCAAAAACCCTGCCAGAGCAGGGTCCCCCCCAGCAACAGCCCAAGCAGCTTTGGGATCTCTCCAGAGCAGATTCCACAGCCTCTCTGGGCAGCCTGGGTCAGGGCTCTGGAACCCTCCTCAGCAAAAGGTTGCTCTTGATGCCCTCCTGGCTTTCAGTTGGGGCCCACTGCCCCTTGTCCTGGCACTGAGCACCACCTAGAACAGCCTGCTCCCAGCTCCTGACACCCCCTTTACCTGCTGATCAGCACTGATCAGATCCCCTCTCAGACTCCTCCTCTCCAGGCTGAACAGCCTCAGCTATCCCAGTCTCTCCTCCAGCCCCCTGAGCATCTCCTGTCCCTGCACCAGAATGGCTCCAGTAGCTCCCTGTCTATCCTCAACTGGCAACCCAGAACTGGGCCCAAAACTCCAGATGCAGCTGAGGAGCCCTTCTCCCCCATACACACACCCTAGAAGGCTTCACACTGCACCACCCCACACAGTGACAGTCCAATCTCAGCTTCCAAAGCCGCTGCTTCCACCTGGCCCTGCTCCAACCCTGTCTGCTTTATCACTCGAGTGCAAACACAAGAGGGAAGCTGAGGAAATGCAAAATTTCCAACCACACTGGACACCCCTGAGGACAGGAGCCTGCTAGACTGATGAGTGCTACGGAGCCTCCATCAGTCCGCTTGGATTTTCCACTGAGCCCACCTGTCTTCCTGAGCTCCAGACCTACTAAAACCAGTGGTAAATCTTCAGCTCAGGATGAAGAGAGAAATTTCACTTCTTTGTGTATTTTAGCCACTCACAGGGTTACAGCCACCCTGGGAGCTGCCCTGCCAAATGTCCAGCTCCCAGTTGGAGTCAGGAACATCAGGAGAGGCTCAGGCTCACAGAGGTGCCATCAAGAGTGGCCCAACCCCAGCCAGGAGCTGGCATCCTCCCTCCTCCTGGGCAGCAGCTCACGGCAGCAGGACACAGCAAACTCAAACTATATTAGGAAACAGCACCGGTGCAGCCCAAGGAAATCGTTTCCTTTTGCGTCACAGGAGCCCACGTGCAGCCTCACTCAGTCCTGAAACTGCTGCTTTTAACTCAACATCAGACAGACAGCAGTGACCAACGCAGGCTTTAATCTTCAAACCCTGCTCTCATGCTGCAGATACTCTGGCTTGAGACTGAGTTAAGAGAACCCACACTGGGTTGGACCGGGAGGGAGCTCAGACCTCCCCCAGCACCAATTCCCTGCCAAGGCCAGTGACACCTCCCTCCACACCAGGAGGTCTCCAGCCCCAGACAACCTCCCTGTGCAACCTGGGCCAGGTCCTCAGCCCCCTCCCAGCCAGGCATTTCTGCCTCCCAGCTCAGCCCAATCTCCCCTCTTGGAGCTGCAACCCAGCACCCTTGGCCCAGCACTGGATCACTCGTGAAAAGGCCCTCTGCAGCTTTGCTGGAGCCCCTGCAGCCTTCTCCTCTGCAGCTCAACAGTCCCATCTCCCTCAGCCTGTGCCCAGAACAGAGGGGCTCCAGCTCTCCAAGCATCCTTGTGGCCTCCTCTGGCCTCACTCCAACATCTCCAGCTCTTGCCATTGAGGCCTCCAGAAGTGGCAGCTGGACTCCAGTGGACGTCTCCCCAGAGTAGAGGGGGACAGTCCCCTCTCTGGCCCTGCTGGGGATCCAGCCCAGCGCAGAAGTGGTCTCTGGGCCCCACTCACACAAGTTGTGTTGCTTCAGGATGTCTCTGCTCTCACTCCCTGCTCCCCTGGGTGTGGTGACTGAGTGAGGAACTCTTGTTTGTGCAAGGATCAGTCTGATTACAGCTCAGAGCTGTGACTCATGGCTCCCCATAATCTCACCACTGCATCATTCCACTGGACGCCAGGTGGGAAGAACACCATGCGGGAACACTGAAAATCCCAAATACCCCATCAGAGAAGCCCATGGAGAGTAGAATCAAATCAAATCCGGGGTGTCTCCTGCAGAAGGGAGAAGACTGGAACCTGCTGGGGCTGAGTCTGAGCAACCAGGGGCTCTGTGGGCATTGTAGGGTAGGGAGAGGCGTTGCTGCCCATGGCAGGGGTTTGGCACTGGGGGAGCTCTGAGCTCCCTCCCAGCCCAACCCAGTGTGAGATTCTCTGATGATGCCTTCACCTACAACTGATGCTGACCATCACCCAGCTGAAGTGACCTGCAATGAGAATCCATCCAGCTCCACCTCTTGGAAGACAATAAAACAGGTTTAGTTCAACCCTACCAGAGACTGAAACATTCGCTGTGGAAATTAAAACTCTTCAAATCAAATAGCTAAGTAGAAGGAGAGTAAAGTTGGAGTAAGAAACCAACCCGACTGAAACAAATTGATTCCACAGCCTAGGTCTGGGATGAGCTCAGCAGGAGTGGATCCTCATCCCCACCCTAATGCCAACAGGTAAATCAAGAGAGGAAGTAAAAACGAAACAAGGTGAAATAATTAAAAGCACCTTGGCTTTCTCACTTGGGGGATGGGGGAGGGTGAGGACACAACTGATCATCAACAAGGGCACGCACTGGATTTCACTGAAACTGAACCCGACCTGCAGACAGGTAGATGACACTGAGGTCTAGGAGCCCTCATTTCCATTTTTAAGATTTCACTCAGGTTCTTAAAAAAAAAAAGAAATAATTGTTTGCAAAGGGCTGAGCAAGCTCCTGTTCTGCTGCTACTTCCCAAACCTCCACCAGGGCCTGAAACAAAAGGATCCAACTCCTGAATGAATCCCACCCCAAACCCCTGCTATTAGCAGCTAAGGGCAAGGAAACAAAAGCTGACGGGGATGCTCAGAGGTCTGGAGCCCCTCTGCTCTTAGCACAGACTGAGGGACCTGGGGCTGTTGAGCTACAGAGAAGGCTGCAGGGGCACCTTGGAGCAGCTGCCAGTCCCTGCAGTGGCTCCAGGAAAGCTGCAGAGGGTCCTTTCTCAAGGGATCCAGTGCTGGGCCAAGAGAGCTGGGCTGAGGCCCTGGCCCAGGCTGCCCAGAGAGGTTGTGGCTGCTCTCTCAGCCCTTGTAGTGTTGAAGGGCAGGTTGTCTGGGGCTGGGGGCCCCCTGATGTGGGGAGAGGTGTTGCTGCCCCTGCCAGGGGGTTGGCACTGAGGGTGGTCTGAGCTTCCTCCTATCCCAACCCAGTCTGGGGTTCCGTGAAGGTTCAACCCAAAGGAAAAAGACTCCCCTGTCAGGACTCCACTAATCTCCCCAAGCTCCAAACAGGATCCTCAAGGGGCTCAAGTCTCAAAGGATTAAGAGCAGAAGGTTCTAAAGGGAAGTTCTTTGCTTTCTCCTCCTTCTATCCCCAGCCCCACCATGTACCAGTAAGTTACCTAACCCAGGCCAAAGCAGCCAAACTGCGGAGCTGGGATTAGCGCTGTTCATCGAACCTGACCTGACCTAATCCCTTTATTGCAGTCACTAAGCTCTAACTGGAGGTGCTGGACCAGACCAACCCTGCAGCTCTCGCTTCACCACCAGCAAAAATAAATCATCTCCATCCCAAAACCCTGGTGAAAAAGGAAGGTGAGGGGAGATTTGTGACCTCAACCCTGAGGAGCAGGTGGATGCACAAAGGGAATCAGTCCATGGGGTAACAAGAGGGATTTGGGGAAATAGGCTGTAACAGGCAGCCCCAGGGTGAAGCTGGATGCAGCCTGGAGGGTTTGGAGCTGCAGCTTCATGTGAGCAGCATTCCCCTGTTCAAGACTCTTTTGCTCTAAGGACATCCCTACTGATTTAAACCCCACCATTACACTGCAACCTGCATCAACAGCTGTCCAGGAGCAAAGCCTCTAAGTGAGAGGAGTCTCAAACACCGAGCAGCAGCTTCATTAAGTCCAAGGCTTCACCCAATCCATCACTGCTCTCATTTATTGGCTCCTCCTTGTGAGTGGTTTCTGTTGCTCAGGATAAATTATAAGCCTAAACTTCTGCTGGGTCCTGAAGGCAAAACAAGGGCTCAAGCCCCAACAGGGAATCGTGATTAACATTTTTAAAAGTGGCAAAATGATAAATAAGGGGTCGCTGGGGATGTTCAGGCTCATTTCCACCCTGATTCCACTCCAAAACGGCTTTCCCCTCACAGAAGAGGACACCAAGCTCCCACTGGCTCAGGCCAGTGTGGAGGACTTGCAACAATTAGAGTAACTCTGCAACAACCAATCTATGGCTCCTTTTCAGACTCCAGGCACCTTATCCTCTCCTGCCTCAGGAGCCACAAATGAGGAGACTCAATCTGAGAGAGACAAACTCACCAGCTGAAAATCAGGCCACTACTATTTCCAGGTTCCTCCCAGGGGATCCTCAGCAACAGAACCTCTGCAAATCAGGCCATGGGCATTTTGCTGCTGGTTCTGCCTCGATTCTTCCCCAGCTGGTTCTGATCCAGCTCCGTTCTTGCTGGAAAATCTGCTTTCCTGTCATTCAAAGAGCTGGGTTTAAACTAAAGTTGCTGTCAGAGCTGACACTTGTTGAGCCCCAGAGAACAAAGTCAGGCCCAGAACAATCCCTCCCCTGTGCTGGGCTGGATCACAGGGAGGGTCCTCAGTAGAGCCAGAGAGGGGATTATCCCCCTCTGCTCTGTTCTGCTCTGTGGAGGTCTCCCCTGGAGTCCTGCTGCCACTTCTGGAGGCCACAGGAGCAGAAGGAGCTGGAGCTGTTGGAGCAGGCCAGAGGAGGCCACAAGGACGCTCTGAGGGCCAGAGTCCCTGTGCTCTGGATACAGGCTGAGGGAGATGGGGCTGTCGAGCTGCAGAGGAGATTGCAGGGGCACCTCGGAGCAGCCGCCAGTCCCTGCAGGGGCTCCAGCAAAGCTGCAGAGGGCCCTTTCCCAAGGGATCCAGTGCTGGGCCAAGGGGGCTGGGTTGCAGCTCCAAGAGGGAAGGTTGAGCTGAGCTGGGAGGCAGAGATTCCTGGCTGGGAGGGGGCTGAGGCCCTGGCCCAGGCTGCCCAGGGAGGTTGCGGCTGCTCCCTCAGCCCTAGCAGTGTTGAAGGGCAGATTGTTTGGGGCTGGGGGCCCTCTAGGGTGAGGAGAGGGGGGTTGGCGCTTGGGGAGCTTTGAGCTCTCTCCCAGCCCAACCCAGGCTGGGGTTCTGTGACTTCTTAGCAGAAAACCAACCCAACAACACTTCAGGCATCAGGAAGCTCCTATTCTTCCCAAGTATTTGGGTGCAAAACTCCTCTTTGCATCCCCTGCAGCAGGGGATCTTCCCTCTGTTGCAGCAGGGATTTGCACCCACTGCTCACATGCCAGGAGCTGACAATCTCTCAACACCTACAAACTCGCAGAGTAAACCCAGCTGAGCACAGAGGCTCCCAGGAGCCGCATCCCAACAGACGCTGCTGCCAAACACAAACAGAGAAGCTGAGAGTTGCCTTGGCATCCCCAGGAAAACGCCAAGTTCAAGCAGCTTAAGCCTTCAACTCTCCTCTCCAAACTGACTCTTCACAGCCCTTGAAACCAACTGTTTTATTCTCCTAGTTCAAAGAGTGGCTTAAGTTCTGCTCAAACCATTCAGCAGAGGAAAAAAAAAAAGCATCGTTGTGCCCACTGTCTCGTTTTCAAGGCTACGAAGAACAGAAGCGCCTGAAGAAAAATCACCACACTGCTCTAAAGCCCAACAGGGCCTGACCATCACTAGTCCTTGCCGAGGGCTGCAAACATGGGGCAGCATCACGACGAAGAAATGAGACGCAGTCAGAGCTCCGACGCTGCCAATTACAGCCGTTGCGTTCAGCTTTTCCCACCACACAACTTAAGCCTACAACTTAAGCTTTTTGAGCCCCCACTGTAAACCTCTTCCACACCAGAGCAAGCGCCTGAGCCCAGGTTACAGAGGGGGAAAACGGGACCGAGGCTGGCGTGGCTGGGAGGATCTGTCGTCCCGTTACCGTGCTCCTTGCATAAGCAACTCTCACAGCACGGCAGAAGCGGCCGGTGCAAAGACGTTTCCCTTAAGCATGGGATTGTCGGAGATGCTTGAGTCAGTGACTCACCGGCAGCCTTTTCGCCCACGAGGGAACCAGACGGAGAGTCCACAGCAAGGCAACATGCAATTAGCCGGACCAGAACCGCCCTTCCTCTCCAGGATTAAGCCAGGTCAACTCTCGCAGTTGTATTTCTGATGCTCGGCCAAGCGACCCTGAGCAGGGCTACGACCTAACCACTGGGCTCGATGGTCCCACTTAGTCCTGGGGGACGAGCCGGTGGCTAAACAACCCCAAACGGAGGGTCTTCACCAGAGTGGAGATCTTGGTGTGAGGACGGCAGCAAAGTTCTGTCTGGTCTGAGAGTGAGATGCGGGGTGTGAAGGTGAAGGGACAACACCACTCGGTCACCCCACTCGGTTAGAAAAGCGCAGGTTACAATTTTTTGGTCCACAGGTCCACTAACCACGAGTGAGAAGGTTTAACCGTTCGCTCCGAGAGGCCTCTCCCCTCGAGAGTTTACACGCCGCTAGAGTTCACAGCGGCTCCTGAGGTCCCTCAGCGAGGTCCCTGCCCTCCAGCCCACTCTCAACCCCTGAAACGGGCTCCACGACCCCCAGATCTCACCCCGCGAAACCTCTGTCCCGGGGCCGCTCCAGCGGGAGGAGTAGCTCACGGTACCCGGGTCGGAGGCAGGTCATGGAGGGCGGACGGGCCCTGGGAACCCCTCCTTTACCCGTGGCTTTCGGGACCCCTCCTCCTCCTGAGGCCGCTCCCGCTCCAGGAGCCCCGAGGCCCCCCCGAGAAAGAGAAACTTTCCCGAGCTCACCTG